>JBBMOC010000058.1:1516722-1970688 GCA_037975185.1 Centropyge bicolor | reverse complement strand
CACACACACACACACACACACACACACACACACACACACACACACACACACACACACACACACACACACACACACACACACACACACACACCCACCCACCAAAGAAGAGAGCCATTTCGATCCCTCCCTACCCGGTGTCCTCACCCACACAATTCCCGACTGTGGCTCCTTAATGATAGCTGCTGGCACTCACACAGGGAAAAATGTAATGGTTTTGTTTTCATCAGCTAATACTGGGGTGCCAAGATTAATGACTGCCCCGACATAATTGGCATTAATTAAAACCCAAGAAGCCTTCCCCACTCCAGGAGAGGAGGAGGGGCGGCCGAGCATCCTCTCTCCCCTGTTGGCCACCGTCCTCACACTCAGACAGTCTGAAAGCTGCAGGGCAGCAGGTGGATGCAAGCCTTAAGTGGGAGGACGGATTGTGGAGCACCGAGTGGTGAATCTGGCTGCAGACCCACTGTGTTATGGCCAGAAGCGCCGAGTTTTTCCTCTGTAGTAGGTGGACAGCTTTGGTCGTGGTCCAATGACGCTGCTCCCATATGGTGTTTACTTGCTCAATCACATCGACTTTAGACATCTTCCCAAACACACACACACACACACACACACACACACACACACACACACACACACACACACACACACCTGTGCAATAGGCCCAGCTATTCCCCAGACAAGCACACCTGTGATCGATACTGTCGCCACCTGTGCTCATGTTGGAGCCAAAAACACGCGAGAGTGTGTTCGCTGCCGGCCATGACCGCCTGTCCTGTCCTCCCCCTCCCACTGTGTGGCTCCGACGGACATGTGTTCGGGCTAGTGGGAGTCTAAGTGTTTTTTTTCTGGGGTGATCTCATCATGTCCAGCGAACACTCCCGAGTCTCAGCCGTGAAATGGCCTGCTTCCACGGTTCACTGAGCAATCTCACATTCCTCCCTCTGCCCAGGGCCTACCACTCTCACACACACACACACACACACACACACACACACACACACACACACACACACACACACACACAAACGTCCACACATGTACCAGCCGGGCCTGATATTTTGGCCTTCAGGCAGGTGCGACACCAGCACATCACTCATAGCAGTCCCTCCCCTCTATCTCTCTCTGGGGCCGGGGTTTATGGAGCTGAGGCGGCCCCGCTTGGCAGAGCTGGTTAGATGATGCGGGGTGACACCGCCGGGCTGTGGCTCTGGTGCAGGGACTGAGCAGTGTGTGCTTGCTGTCACTGCTTGTCTCAGCCTCTTTGTCACCTCTCAGGGCTGCTGGCAGCTACTTTCTGCTGACTGTCTGGCCTTGGCCGAACCTACAGTTACAGCTCTGTATCCCAAAGCCTCTGCTGAAGCATCCCTCCAGGCCCTAACCCTGCTTTTTTGTTCACATGAAAGCCAATGCAGATTATGCAACAGAGCAGCTTTTTCGAAAGTCTGTCTTCATTTTTTTTTCTCCTACACACCACTATCCCATGAGAGAGCTGCTTTCAGATACAACATGAATCAAATCTGGCTTTATTTGTGCAAATGTAAACACAGAATTGTTTTCACTAAGAGTGTTTTGGGCCCAACTAACAGTGGACAACTATGGACATTAAGAAATTCAGCTTTCATTATTTTCATCATTTATATACCTGCCTCTTTTCTCAAATCATCAATCAGTTGTTTTTCCATAGAAAACAGCAAAAAATGTCAATTACAATTTCAAACAGCCAAAGTGACATTGAAATTCCTTGTTTTGTCAGATCTAACATTTACTATCCCATATGAAAAAAAAGTGATCAAATCATCACTTTTGCTGAGAAAAAAATGACTGAAATTATCATGAAAATAGTTACCTCAATCGGTTAATTAATAATTAAGCTCAACACTGTAATCACAAACGTGTGTGAAGTGTGTGTTTGTTTAAATGTAACAGCTGACTGACTTATGACAATTCTCCTATTTTCCTCCTCACCCATTCCTCTAGACTCTACAATAAGGAAGTGGAGTCACTCAGCTCCGGATAGTCATTAAGTTTTTGCTCAAACATTCTCACGCAGATGTGCTTCGAAATTTCACCTTGCGTTGTATAATTTAAGTGAAGGGCAGCGCTCAGTGGCAGCAGAGACTGTTGTATCTGATGAGAGTTGCAAAGCTGTAACATCATTTATTTTTCGGCCTCGAGGGAACGTCAGACTTTTCCTCACATCAGCAGAAAATTTCTGTCACTCCAGTCTGCTTTTAGCATCCTCGGGTTTCGTCAGACTCTGTGAACTTTGGCTGCCTCATCCTGGCGTTGGAGCCGCTAGTAGACCCCAAAACTCACTCACTCTGCACCAAATGAGAGAAGTCTTCCAGAATATAATAGGCCAGTCTCCAATCAAGTTGTCTGCGTGGCGGATTGAGTGGCTGGCTGTAATTATGTGTACGATAATAACGGCCCATTGTGAGTGACTGCGGCAGGCTTGGTGCTCTGACTGCAGGGTGTTCCATCATCCGCTGTTGTCTTTCGGCTCAGTTGGAGAGAAATACAGACATGATGACTCATAACTGGTCTTTCAAGGCGCTAGTTTATACCTCTGATTCATACTGGTCCTGGAGGGAGCCTGGAGAGGGAGAGAATATGCATGGGCGTGCGCAATGACACACTCCCAAAGAATAACTCACACACATATAAAAAGGTTTCCAGAGTGAGGGTTGAGTTTTTCAGTGGAGATCTGAAAGGGCTGAGTCTCCTCTGAAGCAGTGTGCTACTGCCACCTGGTGGTGACATTAGGTACAGGAGCTTACAAACCTTTGAGGACTTGCGTGTCGGGGCTTGCAGGTTGGTAATACTTGGATTTACTTGATTTCAGTTGAGAGAATGAATCAGAAACTCGGGTCCTCCCTTTAAATTATGCAACATTCGGGTGAAGCGCTGAGGTCAGACGTTACAAATCCGAGCAGGTTTTAATAGTAGAAAAGTTGAAGCTGTTTGAAGTTGCTGATGTTTTTCTCTCTCCTGCACAGAAGGGGAAGGACCCTCTCTACGCCCAGATCAACAAAGGGAAGAAATAAAGAGACACACAGGAAGACAGACCTGACCAGCACTGAGAGAACAGGAGGAGAACCTTCATCTGTGTGTGTGTGTGTGTGTGTGTGTGTGTGTGTGTGTGTGTGTGTGTGTGTGTGTGTGTGTGTGTGTGTGTGTGTGTGTTTGGCACATCTCCCTGCCTGGCCAAGCCCTTCTTCTTCTCCTCTGGCTAACAACCTCCCAGGAGGAGCCTCCATGCTCCCTCTGCCCTCCTCCTCCTGTCCTCCTCCTCCTCCTCCTCCTCCTCTCTGCAGTCTGCTCTCCTCCTCAGAGGAGAGAGAGCCTTCTCGGTCATTCACTCCAGGCAGGAGGGATATCAATCACTGAGACGGATCCAGTTCTCCCTCCACTGCACTGTCTTCTCCTCTTCCTCTCTTCTCCCTGTGGCGACTCACACCCAGCCTTACAGACATATCCCTCTCCTCCCTTCTCTCCCTCCTTCCCTTCCTTCCTCCTCTCTGTCTTCGCTCTCATGCTCCTCCCTCTGCCTCCTGTGTCTGGCCCAGAGACTGTGCTGCCAAGGAGGGACTGAATCAAGCAGTGCCTCCCTCTCTCTGACAAACACACACAAACACACGCGCTCATCGGGATTAGAATGATCATCTTTCGTTTTAACTGACTGAATCGGGATCTGTAGCGAGGAGGAGCAAAGACTCTGACGGGCCTATCAGGGACGGCCCGTTACTGGGATCGCTGCTTCTGATTGATTGGCGGGTTGGTTGGTTGGTTGGTTTGGGCGTTTTCTCCCCATCTCTTTGTGAGTGTCTGCTGGATCGCTATGCAGAAACAGACTCTCTGGGAGCTACTCACACACCAACTACACACATACTGTACACACAGCAATCAACATACACTGACCACACACACACACACACACAGTCATCGCTCAGCCCCTCTAACACGCATACACACAGTAATTTGCCAAACGTCTCTCCTCGCAGACAGACTCACACGGAGGCCGGAGGACCAGACATACTGAGGAACGGACCCTGAGGGGGAAACGTTGCAAGTCAAACAGATTCTGTGATCGAACTGTTCATTCTCTATAGCTTTTGTACAATACCGATTAAAAAACAAAAAAGAACAAATTGAAAAATGGAATTTTTATTTTATAAGTCAATCAAGCCGCTGGGGTCAGCTCTATAGGAGATATAGAGTCAACATGGCTTTAAGGCATCTGATCGTTGGTTTGCCAAACTCATTTTGTAAATAATGATAACAACAACAACCATTTTGTCCACCGGACTTCTGTGCCATAAAATAGGAAGGCTTCAGTTATGCAAACTCTTGACGTTAACCCAAGCAATACCAACATATGTTTTCTTTCTCCTGTTCTCCCGCCATGTTTCGTTGCCCTCTGATATCGTTTCCTTCTTGTGCATGGATGTTGTAGGTCTTTGTCTTAACCTTACTTACTAATCCTGAGTCCCGCTGCACATCTTGCCCCCATTTGTCTTTTTAAATCCCACCACCTCTCATCATTACGTTCCAAACAAATTAGCTTCTGCAGTTTGTGTTACCCAAAGCCTGTGTGTGCACCACAGCCCTGTGTTTCTGTACCATGAACCTATGTTGCAGGCGGCAGACTCGCTCACTGTGGCTCGACCAGACTGCTCCTCTCCCCCCTCCTCCCGTTCCCCCAGAATAGTCTTTAAGACACAGTGATGCTCTGCCCATCTGTCTGTCTGTTGGTCATGTGCCAAACTGCTGCTGTCCGAGCGTCTGTGTGTGGACTTCAGCGTCCTCTGCTACAACGACATCAACTGTGATGCCAGTGACCCCCTATTTTATGGCCAGAGTCCCCCATGTCACTCGAGAACTCTTTTGGACTATGATGTTGATTAACTTAAAAATTTGACAACTAGAAGATGAGCAAAGAAGTTGAATAAAAAGGGAAACATTGCTGTTTGAGTACATAACATTTCTAGACCTATTTTAACTTTACCTCAGCTAACAGTTTCTTAATGTAAATTGACACATTATTTTTATCTTTATGAATATGACATTCTACAGTGGGTTTTTAGATGATTTTTTGGTTCTCTCTTGATTTACGTATTCCACCATGTATTACTGTTACAAATTAAACACATCCCAAATGACTGATATGTCTGTTTATGTGTCTTGCTTGTAGTCTGGGTTTGTGTATGTGTGTGAGTGAGTCTAATGGTGTGTCTGGCAGAGTTGACCCCCAGTGAGTCTTTGGTTAGTGTAAAGCAAGTGCCACAGTATTTTGTTGTAATTTAACACGGCTTTAATGGCCTGTCACATTCTGCTCCACTGGCAGCCTCTAATGCAACCTGTCATAAGCTTTATTAGTAGCCAGCTGCGAAACAAGGACTTCTTCCCTCTCTCCCTTCCTCCCCATGGAAGAAGGTAAACACAGGACAACTTCAACACACTTTGTTAACACTGTATTTTCCAGGATACTTTGAGTTTCAAAGTATTTTAAGGTTTAGTTCAACCAACTCTCACTTTCACTTTTTCCCATGATGCTGTCTGGCCGTGAAGTTAGTTTCAGTTTTATGTGACAAAAGTTTTGAGATACTCACTTGCCATAACCCAGATATTATGGAGGTTATGGAATTTATTCTTGCTGCTCATAGCATTGAAAAATTACATTTGACAGCAGTGTGTCTTTCCCAAAACACTGTGCCAGATGCTGGATAATCCACAATCCTCACTGTCACCGCTTGTTTGGGGCTATTTCTTGTGTCAGAGCTGTCAACAGTGAGGTTTGTGGATCAGTTCATCTCCTTTGTACTGTGCTGGAAATTTCATTGATATCTCAGAATTTAATAAAAATAAAGTTAAGGGTAAGATTAAAAGTGTCTTTTATAGGGTGAACTGACCTTTTAACTTATATCTCATGTCCAGTTCTTCAGTCGTCTAATGGAGGTGCAGGTTGTTAACACTGGCTCTGAGCTGCTGAGCTGAGTCCTCGACACACCTGTCAGCACAAGCTCAGGGTGGCAATAACAGAATATCCTTCAAAGCTGTCTCATGAAGCCTGTGGTGTGTGTGTGTATATGGATGTCATATTACAAATGCCTGCTTAAATACTTTTGTATTTTGTGTAACAGACCTGGAATGTTGACCAACCTCTCGCTTTCCTCTTGTGTTAACGTTCAAGATTCAACTCAAACTACACACAACAGATCACATCTAATGATTTGTTGGGACAACTTCAGACTGTTCTTCAAAGCTTCACATGACTTTCTGTATAAAAAGTCACAGTGGAAATGTAATAGTTTTATGACAACACCTCCAGGTTTCATGACAGTGACTCCCTTCTGCGTGCACACGTTGTGCCAGCCGGGCCACATTCCTGAAGGATAAAAAAAAAAAAATCGAGCTGTGGAGAGTCAGCGTGTTGTGTTAAATGCTCAACCTGGGACAGACCCGTTTGACAAGACGGACTGTTTTTTAAAGATGAGTGTGAATATTCTGACTAGACCTCATTCTTCCGCTGAAGCCGTCTCCTGTGCGCATGGGAGGCCCATTTCTCTGGAGCAGAGAGGCTCAGACAGACGCAGAGAAAAGTGCTGGAAGCTTTTGTTACTGGTGTGTTTTCAGAATGAGAGGCTGAAAGAAAAGTCACCGGAGTTAACTTGCTTGACAAAGAAGGCTTTTGTCGTTTGGGTGGATAATTGAAAACACAATGGATCAGGTATGTTCGTCCTTTAATGTCTTTGAATCTTTCCTCAGTGTGTGTTTGACTCCACTTTATATAAGAATGATATTTACAATTATGACATCTCACTTTGTGTTACCAACAGGTTTAACTCTGCTTCTTGTCATAATGTCTTTATATGAATCTTTAGTGAGCTGTGACTGAGTTAATGTCTGTAAAGTGAACACAGTAATTGTCCATTTGTTATACAAATTTGAGCCTCATGTGTCCTGTGTGTGTTGAAACCTTTCGTCTTTAGGCAGATCACTAAGAATCAGGTTTGCCTACTTTCTCTATTCAACTATACAGAAAGACTCAGATATGTAAATGACATCAAACCTAAACCCCCATTGTGTTGAGATAAATTGATTTCATTCACACATCTTTAATAATAAGTGACAGATTTTAGTGATCTCATACATCAGACTAACATGTATGTAATAGTAGTGTTGGGCCTATTGCATTGTGTGATCCTTTCACCAGGAGGACACGATGGACTTTAAGACCTTGAGGGCCAAGTTCCAGGATAAGGAACTCCTCGTACAGCAGCCCAGGATCAAACCTGCTCTCCCAGAGAAACCAAAGGTCGTCCCTCCTCCCCAGAGCCCCCCTCACTACCTCCCCGCAGGAGCGCGCCCCTCCCTGCTCACCTCCATCAACCAGAGCCTGGAGGGGAAGACGGTGACGGCCCCCAGAGTGGTCTTCAAGGACGACAAGAAGGAGAGCAAAAAGCCACTGATCCCCACTAACTCGAAGGGAAAAGACAAGAGCGAAGGGAAGCAGAAAAAAAGTAAAGACAAGACAAAAGGAAGCAAAGAGAAGCTCGACGAGGATCCGTCTGATCAGAAGCCAAAGAAAGAAAGCATTAAGGACAAGAAGTTCCCGTTGGTGCTCCCTGTGACTCCTAAGGAGAGCACTGCGAAGCTGGTGCCAGCCACGCCTCCACCTAAAGCCACAACGCCAAATAAGAAAGGCTTCCTGGGTTTCAAGAAGTTATCAAAGAGGGATTCAGTCGAGGTCCCAGCCAGTCCCATCCTGGACACCCCCAGCTCAGACGTTCCCGGACCAGCTCCGCTCATCCCAGTGCCGGACTTTGGTGACGTTCCACCATTGCTTGAAATCCCTGCACCAAAAGCTCTTCTGCCAAACATCCCCACCCTACCTGACTCCAGCACTGCAGTGGAAACGACCCTGCCCCCCACTGTCCCTGCCTCTCCAGACTTCACCCCACCCACTGCCTTTATTCCTGATATTCCAGCTCCTGATGTTCCAAGCCCAGAGAGTGAAACCCCACCAGAGATAGAAACTCCTGCCCGGCCCGTTTCATGGCCTGACAACCCAAATGACATCATTCCAAGCCCACCCAGCGCTGCTCCGACCCCCCCACCCAGCCGCGCCATCTTCAGTGCTCCTCCAGTGGCCTCCTCTCCGTCTCCATCACCATCTGAGCCTGAGGTTGCAGCTGAGGCCGGTTCAGAGGCTGCAGACACAGATGCAGCAGAGAGGTCCTCCACTCCGGTCTTGGACCCTCCATCCGTTACTCCGTCCCCGAAAGCTGGTCGTCCCATCTCGGCGCTCTCAGCCCTGGAGAGGGCGGAGGACATGAGCCCCGGGAAAAGGCCTCTTTCGTGTGACCAGAGGATCTTCGATGCTTTGGAGAAGGCGCGCAGGAAGATCAGCAGGTGAACACACACAACTTCATCACTGTTTATGTCATTGTTTAAAGTGAATTTAAATTAGTTTTATACTATTCAGTTGATTGAATAACATTAATATCTTATATTTTTTTTAGCAGCCCGCTGTCAAACCCCACCACATCCTACTCCGTCACCCCACCTCCAGAAGAGTTTCCCCCGTCTCAGAGTGACACCTCCTCTCTACCAGAGCTCCCACCCATTGATTATGAGGGAGGGTCCGCCCCCCCGAAACCAGGACAAGTTAATGGCTTTGACCACCGTAAGTCTGGACTGATCAGTTCCTCTCTGCCTCTTGCTTTCTGGTGGATTTTCTTTGACTGTTTCTTCCAGCCTGAACATGTTGTACACAGCAGCACGTCTCCTCATCAGGCCTTCAGGTTGGTACTGAGCAGCTGCAGATCAGTGGTTAGAGTGGGATTTGAGCTGTACAGGAAAGGCGGTATGTATAGTGTGGTTTATGCCACAGGGCTGCCTCAGGTGTGGGTTAGGAGAAGCAGCTTTCTAGATACACAACAAGAACCACTCCTGGCATTCCTGCACTGTGCCAGAGCCGAGCGAGCAGCAGGCAGAGCGGAGCTGCTGAGGTATGTCAGCAATGACAGGGAGGAGGAGCAATGACAGGAGCGGGGCCATCATCATGACAGAGAGCTGCGCTGACAAACTTTAATGTCTGTTAAACTGACAATGCATATGAGAAGAAATGAGTCTGCTGCTGTGTTGACAGTCGCTTCCTTTGCACAGAGCTTGTTAATTGTGCGTGTAGGTTATTCTGCATAACAACCTGATGTCATTCATCATTTCATTAAGTCTGTTGTGAGACACTTGTACATTTATGATAACTCTCAGTGGAAAAGCCTTTTTGACACTGAAAGCAAAATATTTTCTCTAGTGCAAGGTGATAAAATTTTAAAGACAGTTTAATTTGAATACAATTTAAAACAAAGTATTTTGCACTGTAAGGAAGCAAAGGATGAGTTAATTATATTGCACCCTTCTGGAACAGGGTGCTTTATAAGTACTTTAAATTAAATTCAAAGAAGTGTCTTGAAAACCAAAGTTACAGAACTAATGCAAAGACTTGAACATGTTTTTGAAGTAAGGTCTGCTGTGCCTTTCTTTGTTAAGCCGACTGCTGACTTTTCACTTGTAATTGCATTATCTCCGCTCTGCAGAGTTATATCACAACAACCTCCCTCGGAGTGTTTGACTGGTTTAGTTTGCTCACAAAGCAAATTCTTCCACTCAGCTTGTTCTCTGCCATCTCTGCCTTTCTGTTTTTGGAAACTTTCTCCAGGTGTTTCAGCTGAAGTTTATATTTGTTTGCTTGCTGCCACAGTGAAGAAAATAGAGACTTAGTGAAACCAGGAAATATCTGATGATTTGTTAAGATTCTAATCCTGATAAGCTGATGTATTAACCTTTGCAGGACAAGCCTCTCCGGTGTTGGAAGGCATCACTGAGGAGGGGTCCGAGCCCGTCCCAGAGCTGCTGCTGGTTCCACCTCCTCCGCCCAGGAAGGCCCTCCCCCGCCCCGACTCTCTGGGTCCTGCTCCGGAGAAGCCAGACAGACCTCAGTCTGTCGACCTGAGCGACTTCATCCCTCCTCCTCTTCTGGAAGCTAATGGTGTGACCATCATTGTGACACGTTCAACTTCCTGAAGCCAAACCAAAACAGCTCCTTAATAGTCTTTTCATACTGTGTTTCTCATTGCCAGAGATCCCTGCTCCTCCTGAGTTCTCAGAGTCCGACACTGTGGATTTCCCAGAGTTTGACAACGTGGCTTCAGATGCTCATTCTCCAGAGCTGCCACTGTCCGAGTGTGGGACTGAGGAGTTCACAGGCCCGGATGCTGTAGATGGACGGAACCTGCCAGACTTTTACAGTAATGGGATAAATACTCCAGGAGCCCATGCAGCACCAGCGTTTGGAGACCACAACACTCCACGACCAGTGTCCCTCATCCCTACCTCTCAGGACTCTCCCTCGCTGCCGGGGTAAGAATGACCTCACATCCTCTGTGCTTTTAAAGGAGCAATATCGCAGGTCTTTTCTTCCTGCAGCTGTTAGAGTGTACAACCAGCACTGCTCCCAATAGACCATGGACCATATACTGTTTTTCAGTACACTCATTACACTTGTGCAATACTTGTTCTTTATGTAACTCCACTCACTGTGCAATACTTGACCAAGTCAATGTGCAATATTCTGTATTTAGTACTTAATATTTAATATTCCGTATCTAGGCTGTCATTTCTTACCTCAGTTTAGGCCCATTGTGTATTTTTACTGGTCATATATTTTATACTGGTCATATATTTTTATATTTCAGATTTTATATTTCATATCCATACTCAAAAGTGTAAATAAGTAATGCGAACTTCTGCTGCTATCCCCTGTGCTGCTGTAACATGTGAATTTCCCCACTGTGGGACGAATAAAGGCTTATCTTATCTTATCTTATCTTATCTTAAACACTCATTAGTTCATTAGTGGAGAACTCATTGCTCGTGCTTCCCTCTGACTCGCCCAGGCTTCAAGCCCAAGTCAACAACGGTGTGTGTGAGAGCACAGAAAACGTGTACGAGGACATCACTACGTCCGCCACCAAAAAGAAAGGAAAGACCGACGGCGGCAAGAAACGCAAAGGACCACCGAAGAGTAAGAACAACAGATACAATCACGTCAGCCGGATCGTATCAAAACATTTTTTCGAAAACACAACTGACAAATGTCACTGTATTTGGCTGAATGATAAAATATATCAAAATATATTGCACACATCGTTTTAAGATTAATTGGAATTAGTATCAGCTTTCAACCCTGAATTGAAATGACAGACATGGAGATCACAATACCACAATATAATTCTATCATGGTCTCATTGTTCAGTCTCAAAGGCAGAAATAAGTAATGTTATCTTGTGTGATTCTCTCTGTTGAAAAATGTCTTTCTATCCTTATGAACATCCCATTTTTGTTCTAAGCTCAATTTAAAACAATTTTGCACCTTTTCCACAGATCCATATGCCGAGGCAGCACATGAAGCAGTGAGTAACTTTGAGCCATTTTTCAAATTAGTTTTTCCTCATGACAAGTGTCCAACGATTTAGTGCAAAACCAATCATGCCTTATCTCTTTCTCGGTGTTTACAGAATGAAGAGAAAAGCAAGACGGGCAGGTTCGGCAAGTAAGCTTTTGACCCACTTCTCTTTTCATCTCTTTTATCCCACAGACACTATCAGTGATGAGAGACCGGTCAGCCTTTGTTTCCCTCTTGTATTCTCCTCTGCCTTTTAAACATCCAGCAAACGAGACCACGTCCCTCTGTTCTCTCTCTCTCCTGCAGGAGCGACAAGAAAACTGTTGCAGATGAAGAAAAAGAGCTGAAAAAGAAAGAGAAGCAGCGTCTGGAAAAGGAGAAGAAGGAGCTGAAGGAGAAGCAGGAAAGGGAGAAGAAAGAGCAGAAGGAGAGGGAAAAGAAGGAGAACGAGATGAAGAAGAAATTCAAAGTGAGTGATGTTATTTTGACAGAGAAGGGAGGTAGAGGAGGTGAGCGGGCGGTGGGGGAGGGTGGGGTATATTTCTTGGCATACAAACCTGTCTGGATTCATTCCTCCCTGCAGGAGAGTTGAGCTGAGCAACATGTGCAGGCTCAAAGAAATCTGTGTAAACATTGCTCCATTGTAGGTGATATTCTTTTCTTCTCTTAACAAAATCATGACTTATCAAATAACTGGCAACACAATCCTCTAATTCACATTAATGAAGCCAGATGTATGGAAGCCCTAAAGTGCCATGGTTCAACTAAATTTTTTTCACTCCGTTTTCTCGTTATAACGAGATAATTTTGTCATTATCACACGGTAACAAAATCCATTATGTCATGATAACGACAAAATTATCTTGTTATAACGAAAAAACAAAATCATTTTCTCGAGAAAACAAAATTGTTTTCTCGTTATAACAAGTTAATTTTCCGGTGAGGTAGAAAGCGAAACCCTAACCACTTACTGTTCGATAGGACGATAACTTGTATCCGCAGACTTACAAAAGTACAAACAAACACATGAACGGGCTAAACTTATTCTTACTCTTACTTACTCAATAGAGAGTGCAGCTGCAGAAGAGCACATCCAGGCCTGGTGTCAGTCAGTGGTGTGAAAATTAACTTGTTATAATAATAAAACGATTTTGTTTTCTCATTAGAAAATGATTTTGTTTTTTTTAACGGATTTTTTTTTATCCCGTGATAACGACAAAATTATCTCGTTATAACAAGAAAACGAAGCGAAAAGAATTAAGTTGAACCATGGCCCTTTAGGGCTTCCGTAGTTGAAGACATACTATGCAGAACGTTTAAAGAATGGACATAAAATGAGAGAGAAAATTAAACAGCAACAGAATCAGTATATTGCAAACATTGTAATATAAGTAAGATCTTTGGATCATTAAGTGTGAGGCCCTTTGGGACAGCAGACATTTTGACTTGTTACAGCAGGAGAAGCACAGGTGTAAATAGTAACATTAACGACGGCTGTGTTACATTAAGTCTCCCAGTGAGCACAGGACCTGGCTCCTCCCCTGAGAGCAGAGCAGCCGTAATTAAAGTTATTAATTTCACCTGTGCCTTTGCCTGCTGCGACAGCCTGGCAGGTACAGATGTGAACGTTAACCTGCCGCCTGCGTTTCTCAGATCACGGGACAGGAGGACGCCATGTACCAGGCGACAGTTACCGTGACAACGAAGGGACGTAAGAACGATCTGCCCGTCAAGAGCGGCGACGCCATCAGCATCATTCGAACGACCAACTGTCCCAAAGGGAAGTGGCTGGCCAGGGACAGCAGCAACAACTGTGAGTGAACGCCTGTGTTATCATCAGCAATGTGGTGGATCACACAAGGATGCTACTTTGTTTTTACACCTGAGCCACATGGGTCAGGAAAATGTGATATGCTGAGGTCATCCATTGCAGGTCACTGACTCTGCATTTCTTCCAGATGGATACGTTGCTGTAGATCACGTGGAGCTGGACATCAAGGAGATGTTGGAGCTGGGAAAGAAGGCGGCGAATACTCACAAGAGCACCAGCAACCTGATGGAGGCGGAGGTCACCAGCACAGGGAGCAGGTGTGTGAGCACGTGCAACTCCTCACTCATTATTCTGCTGAGGTAAAATGACGACTTATAGCTGTTTTTGTCTTTTCTCCCCCAGGGCCTCAAACCACTACCCACTCTCAGCAGAAAGCTGTAAGTATCTTCCTACTCTTATTCATGAAAACATTTTATATTAGACTGATTCTGCAGCAGTTTGATGTTGTCCTTCAGTCACAGACGACAGCGAGGAGTGGACCGGTGATGACGACGAACCTCTCTCTCCTCCCCCTGATGCTGAGTATCCACTGACTCCAGCGTAAGTCTGTGTTAGTCTGAATCTACACGGCTCAACTGTTCACTTTGGATTCTTACTGATCTCTGATGAGTCACTGTGGGAAAATTTATTTTTTCTTAAGACCAATTCTTTGTCTTGTCAATGTCTTCAGGGGCCACACCAGGACGCTCTCGATGCCAAATATGGGTAAGAACATCCAAACCTGACTTCTATATTACCTTTACTTGAAATTTTTGGCAGCTAATTGTACTGAAACTTAATTATTAGGTGTCAAAAAGCACATTATTTTCAAGTTATATACAACCCAGATTCCAAAAAAAGTTGGGATGCTATGCTGAACAAATAAAACAATGTGATAGTTTGATCATCCTTTTTTTTTTTTTTTTTTTTTTTTTTTACATATAATCAACTAAAATAGTACAAAGACAATATATTTAATATTTAATATCATCAACATGGATGGATTTTTGTATAGATTATTATGAGTTTGATGCAAATGACTCTGTTTTTATTCATGTTTTACACAGTTTATGTTTTGTGGTTTTGTATCACACAAGTAGTGACACGTGTTTGTCATCTCTCCATGTGTTGTCTTGATGGAGTTGTGCAGATACAGTAGACAAAGCAAACTACAAACATCTTGATTTTTTTTCCATCAGATAAGTTTCAAACAAGCACAGTATCTTTATCTTCAGCTGGGTTTTTAACGACACATCTTCAAAGGCAGCAGAAAGTTTTTGGTGACAGATTTATGCTGTGAGTAAAATCACATGATGAATCACAGGATAAATTTACCGACTGTTTCTCCAGTGGCTCAGTAATTATACCACGTCCGAAGCCACTGACATTATGAAATGATCCGGTTGTGAACTTTAACATTTAAAAACATGCTGACCTCTCAGCCCTGTCTGCATACTTTAAATGCTGGATCTCAGGTATATGACTCATTAGCTGAGCAGTCTGTTTATACAATAGGAAGATGTGTTCATGAAAGGGAGGTCAAGGTTTTATGACCTCAGTAATGATCACCTGGTGTGACTGTGGTATAATTAATGCTGTACAGTAGGTGTGTGCTGTGAAAGTGCAGCATGTTTACCTGTCCTACCTCCTTTAGGGGAAAACAAAGACCTGAGCATAAACCACCAGCACAGTCACAGTGACCTCAACACAGACGGCCCCCACGTCCAGTGAGTTTACCGGCTTCTTTCTCACACTGGATCCCACACATAAACACACACAGTTTGATTACAGTACATTTTATTTGTCCTTTTTATTAGAGCAAGACACGAAGCACTTCAGAAGCTGGCCACATTTTTCCACTCACCCAAACCTGTGGAGCCAGCTGCCAGGTAGGCCTGATACTAACCAGCTGACCTGCTGTCCACACACACACACAGGTTTGTTTTGCTATTCTTGTGAGGACGATCCATTGACATACCCTAACCATCACAACTGAATGTCTAACTCTAACCTTTACCCAAAGCATAAACTTTTTGTATTTGTCTAAAAATGTCCTCACAAGAAAGGTTGTTTGTCAAGGGTTGGTCCTCACAAGGATAGCAAAACATGCACACACACACACAAATGGGGTTTTAATTTTTGTTTTTTCTTCTCTTTTACAGCAGCACTGAACCAGAAACAAGTAAGTGATCCTGAATCCTAAAATCTAGAAAAACTATAAAGAACTCTTGTATGTAAATTCACAATATTTTGTATGTACAATATAGAAAACTATATTCTGGGATATAAATAATGTATCATGGAGTTCAACATGATCACCACTTTCTAAAGTTCATTGTGAATACTCAAGTTCAGCCAGTAATAAATCAATGTATCCATCCATCCTCTCTCTCTATTTGAAGTATTTGATACATGGATTTTGTTTCCATCTCAGGTCCTGTGCTTATGAAGGAGGAGGTAGATTACCCGTAAGTAAAACACACACACACACATACACACGCGCAAAGAAAAATGCCAAACATGTTGTGCAACCTGTAGTCAGACACCTTCACTTCCTTTTCGCCTGGAACGGGTGGCTGAGCATGAATTGAGTGTTTCTGAGTGAGAGGTGGACGAGGAATCCACTCACTCTCTGACCAGGAAGTTACAGCGTCTTGTGACCTGCTGAGTTACTGATGGTGCTTTTCACATTTATTAATGGTGTCATATTCATGGTCAAAATAAGGTCACCCTCCTCCTGCTGCTGTCAGAACAGGAGCCCCTGGGGAACATGGGAGATTGAGTTATTTATACTGCTCTGTTTCTCCACAGGTCTGAAGACAGTTTTGATCCAACTGACATGATCATTTTACCTCCTCCCGACCTGTACGCTGACACGACGGTGGAGTAATTATCACTAAACGAGGTGAGGATGAATCTGGACTCTCTCTTCGCTGCTCGTCACTGTGCACTTCACATACACTGACATGTGTTTCTGTTTGTCACAGCAGAACAAAGAGCGACCAGGCAGAGGAAACAGGATTCGTCCCTGGTGTTATTCTTCACACTGTGACTGCATTTATGGATCAGTATCATTTACAAGAGGATCAAGATAAGAGGATTTCCGCTCCATCTCAGCAACCAGAACTCTTTGTGCGCTTTTTTCCTGAAGCACTCGTTTGAAAGCAGCGAGGGACAGTCTGCCCGGTGGCTCTGAGTGACTTTGAACCTTGGACCAAGGTGAGCTGCTGATCCAAAGAGAGGACTTACAAACTAATGCAGACACACACTGTCACCCCCCGGAGGCCACTGTGGGGGAAATTACACTTCATGTGCAAATACCTGAAAAACAAATCTACTGAAACGTGAGGACAACAAAGGATAATGTAGATTTTCCTCAGGTATTTTTCAGGTTGAGATCATCATGAGGAAATGTACAGTGGAAACATTGATGTGAAAAATAGGGAAAAAATGTTGATTAACAGTCTTTCTTCTGCCAAGTTGTTCATCAGGATCAACCACTAATCCGAGGACAGAGCACAGTTCAAAGAGTCCAACAAACGATCCATATTTATCTCAGTCGATATATAGCAGTTTCAAGAGCTGGATAAAATTCGTGTCCCATGCTCTTTACCAGTTTACAGTGTTGGTAGCAAAGCAGTAAACAGCCATATAAGTGATAATGATTTCATGCTCTGTCCCCTTCTAAATCAATTTCAAGACCCTGTTTAAAATTTGCATGTCATAGGTCAGTTTTTTCCAAGTGTTTGTATCATTCTGCTTTATTTGTATATTATTTGCATTTTTTTCTACTTTTATTTACCCTCATTATTTTGTTAACGATCATTATAGATTAAGGAAGTGCTTATTTAACTACTCGTGTGGTAGTATTGTATAGTGCTGACTTTATACCAATAAGCAACAACATGGCGCATAATCTAAGCTACACAACTACTTTCTGATAGTACCAGTTGCTGTGTGTTGGTCAGAGTTGTACTGTCTGGAGGGAATCCATAAAGTTTATTTTCTTTCTTTCATGTTTATGAACCGGATGTCTGGCAGGTGTCACTTTTATGTACCACCTTTAGGCTTTCCCTCAAGCTGATGAATAATAAGTATTACAGAAAGAGAAAGTAGTGTGATGATCACCGTGGGTCATTTTCATGTAAAATACTGTTTTTGTAATGGGTGTGTGTGAGTGTGTAAAATGTTCAAATTGTCAAAGCCTTCAGGACAAAACCATTTTACTTTTATATGTTTGTTTATTGTTTTTTCAATAAATACTCATTAAAGTGCAAATCATAACAGCAATATCATGCAGTGCATAACAAGAGAAATCCAAACCCCAATCAGACAGACAGACGGACGGACGGAAAGAGACAGTTCAAACACACATTCTTTCACAATAACCAGTGAGAACACACACATATCACACACACACAACATACACTGGGGTATTTAAGGTTACACTAATCATAAGAACCCCACCACAGTTACACAAAGAACACAGCTTTTCTGTTGAAAATACTCACTTTGGTACAACACGGTAAAGTCTGTATTTGATTTGATTCGGCTCTCTGGCATGTGTTTCCCAGCTCTGAACACAGATTAGAGTTTACACGACGAACATGCCACTGGTAGTTGCATACAGTTGTAAAGGTACAGTACTACATCTGACAGTAAATACTGGTTATATCAGGAGCTTTAAATATGACCTCTCTGCAAGATAGTGCACTTCACTGATCAATGATTTATATTGTCATGAGCAGCAGAATCAGGAATAAATGCATAATGCACCCGATATGATCCTGATGTGACTGAAGCAGCTCAATATAAAGAGGACAAGTCAGAAACTGTGTAACACAGAGGGTTGACTGAGGAACATGGATCAGTGTGTATAAAGCTGTGTGTGTAGTTGCATGTGTGCTGCAGCAGGGAGCAGAGTTTCTCCCTGATATCAGAGTGTATTCAGTGGCCTATGTGGCATCACAGACAGGAAAGGCAACCCAACACAGGACAGAAAAACAGAACACATGTAATAAAGGGTTTCAGCAGATTAACAAAGAATGTGGCTTTCATTGTTTCAACCCTCACAAAGCTCTCATAAGGCAAAAATGACACGATGCAACCATTACAACTGAGTAGAGTAACAAACTAGAACCTCAGTCCACATCAAATTATTGTAGGTCCAACATAGTTCTCAGCTAACACTGTATTTGGTTGACCAATCATAATCTAGACTGACGTGTGTGAACCTCCAACGTGGCCAAATTCTGCCCATTATTATGACATTTTATCTCACCAGTCTTCTTTTATGCCAACTCTATAAGTACGTAGTTTTGTCACTAATGCCCGCCTCCTTGCCTTTCTGTCAATCATTTGCCCCAAGTCTGTGTCTAAAACAACAATAATGAATAAAATGCAATAATGAGAATATTGAATATTGGCCATTTTGGGGTCACACCAAAACTAGAGTCCGTTCTACTCAACCAACTGCCGTGTATTACTGAGAACAGTAGAAAGGCAACAGTCCAGTGCGCTCCATCAAAACAACGCTGCTTCAAAACCAACAGAACAAACCCAGAGAGAAACACACATGGGAGGACTCATCTAAGCAGCATCAGCTTTCACTTTACATTCAGTCAGAAAAGATTTAGACAAAATATTGTAACCATTGATAACCGTGATGCTATGATACGATCTGACAGGACGATGCAGAACATTTAGAACAGTAACAGCACTGCAGCATTCATGAAATCATAGGACCAGAAACAACAGCAAGAGTAAAGTCTGTGTATCCACACAAGGAGTGATGCAATAAAACAGGACATCTGCAAACTGTTTTGAAAAGTGAGGACTGAACCGACAACGATGGCTAAACAGAACATACACAGACAGACAGCAGCTCCAAAACACCAAAGCATCATGGGTAGACGTCTGTCCCTGCCGACGTCGCCAACCGCTGCAAAGCTCCGTCAACTCAGTAAGAAAACGGACATGACGGTCATGTGACCCATATGATCTCCATTTCACGCACTGGCTCATGCACACACTCTCCATAACCGTCTGCACAGAATTACTGTGTTGCATTCTTTAAGGCAACTGGAGAAAGGTTTCTGTGGCTTAAACTGTCCTGCAGCACAGACACAGCGTCTCACATGAATCTGACATCTGTCTTACTTCTCCTACATTCTCATCACCAGTTTATTATCTGTTCACATACAGGATGGACACAGGGCTGATTATGCTTATTACCTCTAATACGATTAGTAGTAATTTAAGTAACCTTATGTGAGGATTTGCTTGATTTTTGCGCTTTAATATAAATGTTAAAGTGTAAGATATGTGGGCTGTTTTAAGGTTGGAGAAAATCGAATTCAAGACCTCACATTTGGGATTAGGCAATAATTTCTTATTAATGAGGAAAATAGTTCATAACTGTAGCCCTTAAAATTCCCACACTCTCCATTACAAACAGCACATGGCTCCTGCCTTTTTTCAGATGTCACAGGCCTGTTTTTCTCTTTTTAAAATTACGTTCTGTACATGCATGGATGAGCAGCATATTAACAGTTACACAGCTTAAGTGTAGGTCTGTGTGTTGCATATTTGTGACAGTTATTCCATGTATAAAATGATGGCTGTGTGGGAGATATATATATACAGTGTGCACAGTATCTCTGAAATCCATCCAGACAGTATATTGCTGTCAGGTAACATGGTGTGAAAATTCATGTGAGATGGTGTGTTGCGCTTCAACACCGGACAGTCAGATCCATGCAGAGTATCATTGCACAACTATCCTGCTGTCACTGGTTCATTAATCTTCTACAATCTACTCAAAATCAGAATAAAACTATGTTGATGCAGTGCTCAAATAATAAAACTACGGTGCCTAAAAAACAATCTCTCAAAAATAAATATGAATCTGATATCTAAATAATAATAATCTTTGTGGTGTATAAAGTTTGTTTTTTGGTATACCTTTGTCAACCTTTTCAGCTACGTAATATGATTGTAATATAAATATAATATACATGAATAACAAAAGCTGTTTCTTTACAAACCATATAATATAAAACCTGAAATCAAATGTCACATGTGTTAACTTTCCCTCAGACACAGATTTAGTGTCAATTTTAACAACCAGTGTCTTAATCAAAATATAAGACAAGAGGAAAAACTGACCTCCAATCAGTGTCTGGGTAAAGCTCAGCAGGATATCCCGCCATTAAATGTTATGGTGGGTGATGACGTTTCAGCAGTTGGTAATAGATTGAAGGTATTTGTGGGAGGAGTGACAGTGAACTTCACCTTTTCTGGCCTCCACTAGTTCACAGATTCCAGCCCCAGGATAAGTTTTCACAAGCTGAGGCCTGATGTTTAAACTCCACAGCTCTGACCCAAGGACTGTTCCAAAACAAAAATAAAAGAAGTTATTAATCTGTCTTTCTGAAAAAGGCTTCCTCTCTGTGTCTCCTTAATCTGAGGTGACAGGCATTGCTTTTCACATTTCCAATTCACCCCTCCAGTGCAATACAACTAGAACAGAGATAAAGAGGAGAGACAAAGAGGAAGTCACTCCAAACATCTAAGCTCCCTACACCCCGGATCAGTGATTGGCTTTACAAACCCCACTGACATCTAGGTTACATTGAGGGTTAGGAGTCGACAGGTATCAGCGTGCCAATGTGGTGATCAGACTGGCACACATTTCAAAGAAGTCCATGGTGTGTGATCCCTGACGTGGGGTTAGCAGAGGGGAGCTACCGGACAGGGACCCTGGGAGAGAGGAGCTGAGCTGGGGCAGATCGATCGCTGGGCTTGCCGAGTCGATGCTCAGCCTGGGTCTGTGGAGGCCGGCTGTGGAGCCCGACCTCTGAGGAGTGGACGACCCCGATTTAAAACCCACCGCCTCGATGATGTCATCTGGGGGTCACATGACAGAGCATAGTGGCATCAGCATTCAACAGAGAAGCAGTTCATGAAGTTAATATGTTATACTAATAATATTTAAGAATTTTGCAGTGAACAGCTAAATGAATCAGAATTTATGATTTTTCATTTTGTCACTTGAACTTCTAATTTGCCTGCAAATTAATAAATACAATTACTACATTCATTATCAATTCCAAGAAGTTACTGTTACGTTAATATGAATTCTACAAAGGCTCCAAATTCACTTCATGTACAGGTTTCACTTTTAGCCAGTCTTGAAAATTACATCTCAAAAGCAGAAAATAAAAAGCAAGAACGTGACACATGTACTTCTGATAATTAGTGTTGAATATCCAAGCAGTTTTGCTAATAGTAAAGCAGAGGGCTATGTACATGTTTGTCTAGTTGTGTATTTAAAACAGAGCCAAATGAAGGTGAAAGATGCAGCATACATGGCAGAGCTTAATGTGACTGATGAAAAAGAGAGCGGTGGCCTGCGCAGGTTGGAATGCAAGTATAATTTTTATGCTAAAACAAGCACCAAAAGTGCACTCTGTCACCTGATCTGCATAAACACCACGTCAGCTGTTCCAACTGCACCAACTCAGCGAAAGCAGGTTTTAAAGCCACGAAACTGGGGGGAGGACAAACTAATTTGCAGAGTACTGACACTCACCAGCTTTGCACCTGCACCTGGTAGAGCTATATAAATTGTACGTTGTATGAAACACAGTGGAAAATGATAAGAATTTGTTTTTTACAGTGGTGCAAATCAGATGTTCTAAAGTCAGTTTTGTCTATCACTAACCGTCGATGCTCTTGAAGTCAAGGAGGTAGGATCTGTTGTCCACCTGGTACAGCTGCAGACTCATTTTCACCAGGTTTCCTGTCACTGGATTCTTCCTCCGCACTCGCAGATGGTACGGGTTCACCACCTGCAACACAAATTAACGAAGAGTCTAGTTTGTATGTTGACTTATGTATGCACCAAGCGGCAACCTCCGGCGCTGAAAAATGAAGCCAACGCGGAAGTGCAAAAAAGCTGCAGTTCCTCGAATAAACGCTAGAGCAGGCAGCAGAAGTGAGTCAGTTACATTTGACCCCCATGTTAAAATGTCCGACTTTACAACAGAAAAAAACATGTTTACAGCCTGATTCAAAACATGGTTCTAGTCTCTTAAGCTGAGTTTCTACTTCATGACAACTGTAAGGGGGTGAATTTTTTTTTATAACATACTCGTTTAAAATATGAAATTGTGCAAAATGAAGAAGGACGTCACATTGACTGACTGCTGCCTGCTTCAATCACGGAGCTCATCCAGTCACTGAACTTCGCCTGTGTTTGTGCTGATTTTGCCTTTCGGATATTTTTTCCTGTAAATACTGGATAAATAACTCGGCTTGCTGAGCGGTTAATTTTACTAACAGAGTGTCCAAATGTCGGCGCTCCCGTTTTATTCCTTATGTAGTATGTACTGTTAATGAATTAGCATTGGGCTCCAGCTAACTGCCGCCAGCTGTGTGGTGTCTCTGTCCGGGACGTCTGCGCTGTTTTCTCTGTGAGTTTGTCCTGGTGTTTGTGGAACTGCTTGTTGGCTGGAGTTTGGCTGTGCTGCCATGTTGACTGTTTCTCTCGGGTGTCCAGGACGAGTTTCTCCGTGGGGAGACGGCGGAGGTTGACCTAAGCTAACGATGCTAACAGGAGCGTCTGGTAGCTTCAGTTATTAAACCTGCTGAAGTCGAAACGTAATAACAAGTGGGAATTGGGAAATAAAGATCCTCCACGCTTGTTAACTAATGTTATGTGATATTAAACTGCACTGTGTGTAATTGAAATAAAATTTTTGTAACTTCAAAATATTAACGTCTCATTTCTGAATTTTTCCAGAAATAATGTTAACCGAGATGTTGTTATAGCTTAAGCTGGAGTGGGTTATTGAAGCTAAACAGTAAAATTAAATTCTTTACGGTCCATCAACTCAAATGTAATTATATTTATATTATTGTTAAAACAGAAAATTTAAGTTTATTACACTCCAGAAACTGACTGATTGTGATCAACTGGAGGCTGAAATGTTTACATATAAGGTTACGCCGGCTTATTAAAGTACCGTAACTGGTGGCGTAGCCGGCACCGGGTTAGCCAGCTAGCTCGGTGAGCATGTTTCATTTAACAGACTTCATTAAGGCCCGCCCTCGCTCCACCTCTTTGTCCATATTTGGAGTAACCGGAGTTAGACTACCAAGATGGCTGCGCCCTACAATTGGATTCATTTTTGCTTCTCAGAAATCTATGGGTGCCATCACGGACACCACGTCCATGTTTTATACAGTCTATGGTATGCACTCTATGAATATGTATATATGAGACATGTCCTATTACCTTCCAGTCAAAGTTGAGTTGTCTCATAGCCCTGTACACTTCAGCCATGATGTCATAGGGTCTGCTCTGACTCCTGATACCGAGGTGCCACTTGGCTTTCTTCACTGCCAGGGGTTTGGGCCGGGTGGTATTGAGCGCATCCAGAGGACATCGAGACTTAGGGCTGTCGGCCAGGAGTGGAGGCATCCTCTCTGGGTGGGGTTTGACGCCCGGGGGCAGTGGCATGCCCTCTTCTATGAAGGAGCCCTGGGGAGGACTCGAGGCCAAGTAGAACTCGCTGGCCTGGGTCATGATGCGCCGGTTGTCTATTATCAGGTGGTAGGCTACTGCAAGCTGATCCTGCATCCACAGAGGGAGGATGGAAAGTCAAATGAACACTAAGGATAAGAAAATTCACTGGAAATAAGGACAGACCTACAAATTATTAAACCTACAACACCTCTTATGTTAGTCTACTGGCTATTATAGGATGCATATGTATATACATATATATGATAGAAAATAGCCATAAAAGCAAAATAGCCAAGAGTAGCAGCAACTTTATTACGTTATTAACAAACTTTACTAAAACATGTCACTTTGTTTGACTAATCTTCTAGAAGGATTATGATCCCCAAGATGTTCCTACAAATATATAAAAAATACCTGCTGTGCATACATACTGTACTCGATCTTGTCAGGTATAACTAATATTACAACAGTCACAATTTAATAAACAGAGAAAACATTCATTTATTCCTGAAAGAATTGTCAGCGTGGCCCATTTACCTGTGGATTCCCGCTGTAAAGGCTGGACACAACCTCGGACTCAGTGCATTCAAACTTCTCACACACTTCCCTGACAGCCTCCTCGTCCAGGACTGTAGCATCGTAGGAAGGGTCCTCGGGGAACAGGTAGCCTGGCAGGTCCTGCTTAAACCACTCGTGTTCCCTGACAGAAGAGAATAATGAGTCAATATAAAATACTGTCAAATTATTATTCTTTAGTATAAAATCAATCCTAGTGGGGATTCATCTCAAAATGTCTCCGTGTGTGACATTTCAGTCCAACTGTTACCAAACACAGAAGTCTGTTTGTGTAATGACACTTCAGATGGGGGACCTTTAAAGTTACAGGGCCAGCAACAAGACAAGAGGAGACACACTCCTGTATGGGCTATTTGTTAATCTGAGTTGTAAGTATGGGAGTATTGAGGGTATAAAGCTGCACAGCACAAAACAGTACAGTGAGTGAAGCCAAAGAAATGGTTTCACATGTGACCATGGCAAAAAAAAGAACAATAAGAATTTAACAACACAGAAGATAAAGAAGGCATCTGTCAGGGCCACTTGAGCAGGATGAGCACCTGATGTCTTTGATGGTGGCTCTCTTCAGAGGGTCCACCTGCAGCATGAGCATAAGCAGCGAAGCCACCGAGCGGGTCAGGTACTCTGGGATGTAGAAGACGCCTCCTCTGATCTTCTTAAACAGCGTGGGGACGTGCTCATCATCAAAGGGCAGAGTGCCGCACAGCAGGGCATACAAGATCACCCCACAGCTCCAGATGTCCACCTCTGGGCCTGCATAGAGCCTGGAAAAAAAGATCCATACAAAATGTGTCATTCATGTTGGTCCACCAAAAAAGCAACTTTACTAACTTTTAACCACCATTATTTACCTCTAATTTGCTAAATATTAATTGTTTAAAACACACAACTAGATATGAGCAGATATAAGGACATTATTATTAGGCCTGTGAATCACGATTCGATTCAATATCGATTCTTGGGGTCACGATTCGATTACAAAATGATTTTTTCGATTCAGCTCGATTCTCAATTCAAAAAAGGATTTTTTCCAATTCAAAACGATTCTCTATTCATTAAATACATAGCATAGTATATATATATTTTAACTTTTATAATTGTAAAGGACAATGTTTTATCAACTGCAGTAATGTAAGCACATATTAATGTAAATCGAAGACAACAATAAGTTGTCTGATTTACTTATGCTTGCAGACAGAAGATATTTTAACTGGAAAAAAGAGTTTAACTAACATCTGACTGAATGAATGTCACTTAGTTGCTTCAATTATCAGCAGTACACAATAAAACAATAAGGTGCGTAACTTCTGTCGGCAAACTGTAAATGTCATGTCAAGTTCTTTCTTGCCTTTTTGACGGCAAAATCCAAAGTGTTTCCAAACGTGTGCTTTCAAAGAACGCGGAGGCGGTTATATTTCTTTTTTACGTGGAGGATCTTTATTTTCCAACCTCACACAGATGCTTTATTCTAAAGTATTAACACCATAAACTGCAAAACTTGTTATTACAATTCGACTTCTGCAGGTTTAATAACTGAAGCTAATAGACGCTCCTGTTAGCATCGTTAGCTTAGCTCAACCTCCGCCGTCTTCACACAACACAGTCAACACGGCAGCACAGTCAAACTCCAGCCAACAAGTAGCTCCACAAACACCAGAACAAACACGCTGAGAAAACAGCGCAGACGTCCCGGACAGAGACACCACACAGCTGGCGGCAGCTAGCTGGAGCCCGTTGCTAATTCATTAACAGTACACACTAGTAAAGGAAAACACGGGAGCGCCGTGATTGGAGCAGGCGGCAGTCAGTCAAAGTGACGTCCCTCTTCATTTTGCACAATTTCATATTTTAAACGAGTGTGTTATAAAGAAATCCACCGCCCGTACAGTTTTCATGAAGTAGAAACTCAGCTATAGAGACGAGAGCCATGTTTTGAACCAGGCTGTAAACATGTTTTTTTCCTGTCGTAAAGTCGGACATTTTAACACGGGGGCCACGCTGGTTTTACAGCTATGTACCTCACGGCTTGCCGTAGAATAGTACAGCAGCCAAGAAGGTTCAGACAGCACCGACGCGCAGTAGTTAGTTGTATATCTTAACTGTTAAAAACATTTACAGTTAGTAATTGTTCATATACTGGTTAAACATGCTAAATAATGTGTGCTAGAACGTTAGTCAAAATCACACATACCAACAAGTCTAATATAAATGTAATCTATGTGGGGATCAATTGTTGGCATTCAGTTGTGACTGTTATCATTTAGGCTCATTTTGTTTACGTTTTATTTATGAGTTTGTTCCAGATAATGTGAAATTCTGTGCACTTTTTGACCTCTATTTGAGCTATGTAGCCGAGGTGGGTTTCTGTTTTGATTTAAAACACAAATGTACGCATGCAGTTGACGCGATACACATTCCTTCCAATGGTTACACAGTATTTCACTGATCTACAGGTGGCGGTAATGAGTCAAGAGAGAAGACAATTTTCACATAGTAAATGTGGATGTAAAGAATGCATGATTTAAAATACCTGAATCGACTCTGCAAATGTTTCACTAAGTGTTAGACCTCAAGTGGGGAACAGAGTCCGTTTGGGTATTTGGGTAACATACTTGTTTACAAGAAAACTCCACAAGACACCTTTAAAGGCTGTTTCCTGTAAGGTGACTATTTTGTGCCTAAAGCCAGTGGAGTTTAATAGTGATTAAAGAACTGTCCTCACACACCTTCCTGAGATGACCTCTGGAGCAGCATAGTTGGGTGAGCCACAGCTCGTCCGTAGGAACTCCCCATCTGACATCATGTTTGACAGACCTGTTGGCCAAACACAAGGCATATTAACACCCTTCAGGCTTTACTCTGCACAGTGACACAGACTAATGGAACAATCCTCTATTATCATTATTGCTATTGATCCTTTGATACACACAGCTTAAACACGGCCCAGCACAGTGAGGGTGAGAGGTATACACTGTGGACACGGCCGATATCTTTATCCTCCTTTACCCTCCACGACTCTAAGCTCTGAACACAAAGCTCATCTAATTGGATGAGCCTCTCTTTGCCCGCCAGGCCCTCAGCCAAACGCTGAACACCAGACGCTCTGTGATGTGCTGACCTTCTCTTTATCTTTTATCCCTGTTCCCTTAACGCGCCCTCTCGCTGCTCACCAGCGTCTGTTGCTCTCTGCCAAAACACTTCTCCTGCTGCACACCCCTGCCGCACCCCAACGATTCCTTCCCTATCAGATGACACCGGGCCTCAAAGCTTCCTGCCAGACATGATATGAGACCTGACCGTTGCTAGGGGGACCCCTGTCCACCCCACACACCCTGCTGTGTACCTTGGACCTTCGCATGTTTTTGAAAATAATTCTCTTTTTCATGGTCGTATTGCATAAGGCACAGTCTCTTAACCAATCAGCCAGAACAATTATGCCACAGCAGATAAGAAACTGCATTCAGTGAGAAATTAATTCTCATTTAATAATGAGGTTAACAGCTACATGATGGCGATTTCACGCTTTTATACAAGTGTATAATTAAGTGTATAATTACACTTTGTCGTGTAACTGAATTTACAAACAACAAACTCTCAAATTACTTCCACTCTGTTCTGCCAAAAACATTGCATTTTGTCTTCCTTATTCCCTGATGAATGTACTCAGTTATGTTCTGTATGCTTTCTCTGTTCTTGAATTCGCTAACAATTCTTTGGCCAAGCCAATCCTTCTGTCTGTTCTGGGGATCCTACCGAAGTCGGCTATCTTGGCGTTCTTGCTGGCATCCAGCAGGACATTCTCAGGTTTGAGGTCTCTGTGGACCACCATGTGCCTGTGGCAGTAGTCTACAGCTGAGATAATCTGCTGGAACAGGCGACGAGCTTCTGTGTCCTCCACCTGAAAGACACAATATGAATGGACCCGATTGGACTGTGCCTGTACTCATATTCAAATATGTGTCACTCTGCGAATGTGTGTGTTACAGAAAGAGCTCAGAAACAGGCCTATAGTACATTTGTGGAAAGATTGGTGAAGGTTATGGTGTGCCTTGTTTAAAACAAATGTATCATATTCAGGGTTGGTCATGAGGTTGCTATGTCTCTGGGCCTAGATAAAGTAGTATTATTCAATGAAAAATAAAGAGTTCCCAGAAGAAGTTGTCTCATGATAGCTGTCAGTATTTGTCTTAAATGTGCCTGTGTGGACACTTCACTCAAAGCTTTAAATCTTACAAAAAAATGGAAGAATACTTAAAGGTGAAAAAAGCAAGAATTAAATTAATCATCATAATCACTGACATCTATGACAAATCTGTCATCAAATATATTTTCATGTCTTATAAAAAAGTAAATATTTCCGAGTGATGGGAATAGCTGCAATTTAAACAATGTGCATAAAGACAGTATTTTGTTGGACGAATACATTCAGAATGAAAAAAAAAATGTTCATATGACTTATTGTAAACCAATCAGTATAAAACAAAATGAGAACTCTATCGATCTACCATTCAGTTAACAGATGAAACGTCTTACCCTTCCATGTTTGCAGATGTAATCAAACAGTTCGCCTCCAGACACATATTCCATGACCATGAAGAAATCTGTGGGTGTACTTATCACCTGGTACCTGAAACAGCAACATACATTTGTATTAACTACAAACACTTCAGCCTCTTTTACGTCATGTCCATAAATTTAAATATAACTATGGGCTTTTATCTAATCTTCATATCTCTAAACCAAATGTTCGTACTTCAAAACACTCAAGAATACATACAGAGACACAAATGCAAAGAAAGGTGAAGCTAAGCTGTGATGTATGGCTGCTGAGTGTAGGGATTATTTCCATAAAGGTCGGGTATATTAAAATGCAGGCCCCATCTGATGAATGGCTGCTCCTGGGAGACTCTGCACTTCATCACAATCTACATCAATCCTGTCCAGCCAGGAGTAGCACAACAAGGCTGGCACCGTGGGAGAAATAAACACAAACCAAATCACAATTTCTTGCTTTTTCTGTTCCACATACACACACATAGACTGTGGGAAATATAAACAGTGAGAGTGCTTGAGGGATATTTTTAAGACATTAGTTCTAATTAATTTGATTTCGTGCTGGTTTTTACAAACAAGGCCAATATATCACAGAGTCTGCTTTGCCGAGTCCAGCGTCCACGCCTGAAGCTGTCTGTAACAAATAAAATATGCGTGTTTGTGCCTGAGTTTGTTAATGTATATCTTTGTGAGAGAGTGTTCCACAGCACTACAGCTCATGACCTGAGAGCTCACATATCTGCCATAGCTTACAGTGTGACAGTGGACTAACCCTAACCCTGGCCTAAAAATAACACAGATTGTTGAGAGACACAGAGAGACATGGACTGTCAAGGAGAAAGAGGCCAGGGAGATAGAAGGAAAGAGAAAGAAGGGAGACAAGGTCAAAGAAAAAACCCACAGGAGCCAAGACACCTGCATGAGAAAAAGGATTTAGTCATGAACAGCAACTTCTGTCTTCTTATCTGCAGATTTGTACTAACCAGAATGAATGTCTTTATCTACTTCCAAGCCTGAGTGTGTGTGCGTGTGAGTGTGTGTATTGGTATGTCGTGCCTCCTGGGAGCCCTGTGGGCATGCTCAGTACAACGCAGCTGTAGTAAACAAACAGGAACAAGCAAAGCATGCCACAACACAGAGGAAACACAACAGAGCAAAAAGACCCACATTACAGTAGCCACTAATTGAACTGAGCTCAGTAATCTCCATGTGTCACACAGAGTCTTAAAAGCTGACAGAAGGATGTGTTTTCTTCCTCCACTTACAGCTTGATGATGTGTGGGTGTCTGAACAGTTTGAGATTCTGGATCTCACGTTTGATCTTCCCAACGACATCGAGGCTGCGGATCTTCTGCCTGTTTAGGATCTTTACGGCCACTTTATGGCCTGTCAACTGATGTTCGCCGACTGAAAACAAAGGAAGACAGATATGAAGCAGATGCAGTGCACAGATAGTAAAACTACATGCGGGCTCTCACAGTTAGACACAAGATTTATGGATTCTTGGAAAGAGGCAGTGAAAGGTCAAGGTTTGATTTGGATATTTGTATAGCAGGCTACAACATAAGATATATTTGAAAGTTTGTTACTGTAGGCCTTGCTTCTTTGTTCAGGGTGTTGAAGCTGCCTTAGGCTCTGAAGCCACATTGTTACTGCAGCTGCCAACTCACAGCCTGATTACATATATCAGCTATGAAGAATTGATACAAAGAGTGGATGAACTGGTCAAACTGGGAAAACCCTTAGACAAAAACCACTATCACTAGCAATTACCAGTGGAAGAACTTCAGTATTTAAATGCATGCATTCTGCTACTTCCTATGATGCACACACTGATTTTCCCTCATACAGGATGATTAGAAATGCACTCATGACTTCAGGTGTGTTGACCCCCTGCTAAGCTAACACATCCCTCCAACTGCGCACACAAGAAACAGGCGGTGTTGAAGCTCACAAGGTCACACACAGTGTCCGAAAACTAGCTAAGAAAACTGAAATTGTATCCTTCAAAACACCTCTTCAGTAAAACTTCGCGCCTGTTAATGATTTCCCCCACTGAGCAGACCCTCACCAGGCTAGCACTAGCTTAAAATGGGCTAAACTAGCTAAACCGTTTGATAAACATTAGGTCAGTTATCATTAAGCGTAAACGGTAATGTTAAGCTTCTCCTCCTTTAACACAAACCAGGGCAGAAACCTACCATAACATAAACTCCTCTTTCTTTAATAATAATGTGAGTGTGACTGTGCATCTCCGTGCAGCTGTTGTCCTCCAGGTAAACCGCACCTGCCATAGCTGATAACAGCAGCTACAAACGGGGGCTTGGGTGAAAGAATTTGACTTTCAAGCGAGCGGATTCTCAGAGTGCGCTTACGCTCTAACTCCCGTCTGTCGCTGCCGTTGAGGCGCGGAGCTACGCAAACTACGTAGCGACCGCCGGCAAGTTCGACGCTGTCAGTTAAGGAGGAGACTTCACATTACTCCAACTAACAGGAGCAAACGTGCACATCAAAGTCGTTATGACACAAAAAGCGACACTTAACTCTTCACTTTCCCGAATGTTCCCACTCCGAGCGTGTCTCCGAGGATGTAATGGCCGATCTTTACCCTGCCTTCGTGTTTCTGTTGTTGCCGCTCTGCCATCTTCTCCGTTACCGACGGCTGGGCTCGCTCGGTGCGGTGGGTGCGCTGCCTGCCTGCCTGCGGGGCGCGCGGAGGGGCGGGGCACGTCGCTTCTCTCGCCCCGTTAAACGAGCACTGTCAGGTTTACGGTGAATACGGTGGCAGAGAAAAGGGGTTAGTGTTTTTCTGGAGGCTGTGGCATTACCGGGATTATCTCTCCTCCAAGAGCACGACGGCCTCCGGTATCCGCCCCGCACATGTGCATCTCCCTCCGGGACGGTCCAGTTTGGCACCAAAGCTCAGGATAAAATTAGTAAACATATGGCCGAAATTGTGTGTGTTTATAATAAAAGAGTTGGTTTTATGATGATTCAGTTTAGCTGCTTGATGCATTTCTAAGTATTTTAATGTAAAACATTGTAACCTGCCTTTTTAAATATATATGATTCACCCTCAATGACAATTATTATTATTATTACTATTATTATTATTATTGTTATTATTGTTATTATTATTATTATTATTATTATTATTATTAAATAAATCTTGTGAGCAACACATGAAATGCATTTACTGATATTTTAGGATTATAAATAATAGAATATGTCTCTATTGTAGCCCTTGCAGTGTTGGAAGAAGTAGTCAGATACTTCAATTAAGTAAAAGTAAAAATACCAACAAAGTACAAATGTGTTGACATTAAAATATACTCAACTACAAAATACACTATGCAGACTGGCACATTTCAGAATTCTATATCTATTATATTGCTTGATTATAATTAGTAATGCATCACTATGCTCACTTAACTGTTGCAGCTGTTACAGGTGACACTAATTTCAATTACTTTATATTCTGCTGGGTACCTTAGCCTTTGATAATAGATTATAATGTATTAGTTGATATATATTGTGTATTAATAATCTGGATATGCAATGGAACTAGTGACTAAAATTATCAAACAAATGCGTAGTAAAGTACAATGTTTACCTTCTAATTGTAGTAGAGGAGAAGTATAAAGTAGCATAAACTGGAAACACTCACAGTACAAGTTCAGCAAAATTGTGCTTAAGTACAGCACTTTCTTTGTTTTGGTTTTGCAAAGTACATAACAAGGACATCAGAGCTGTGACAAAAGTTCACTATATCTTTATGGGTGAACAGGCTGGTCTGTCAGGTCAGTCATATTTTCATTGTTATGCTCACATCCCATATTGTTTACTGTAAATTTCCCCACTGTGGGGTGAATAAAGGTATATCTTATCTTATCTTACATCCTCCCTGAGGTCATATTAACATTGTGTCATATTTATCTTCTCTTTGTTGGCCCATATCTCTAAGGTATCAGTCTCAGATGATATTTTTTTTAAACAAAAGGCTCACATTTCATTTAAAAGACTTATACTGTTGATCCTCTTTTATTAACTTTCTGGAACACAAGGGTCTGGCTAAAAAATGTCTAAAAAGTGAAATTTATGAATAAATTACAAAGATTGAGGTGAGGTGCTACTAATTTTACACTAGGTGGCAGTGCACGTTTATTTTGTCACTATCCACAATGACTCTACAACTGCTTCTCCTTCTGCCTTATTTACAAGAAAGCGGGAGGCATTTGTGGAGCTGATGCATGAACTTCCTCTTATCAAAGTTGGAAAAGAAGAATTAAAACGGATGCATTTTAATATACGTTTTCTCGGATTGTATATGTATGACTGGCATCACTAGGCAAAGCAATCAAATTATATTTTTTATTGATACATTTGCATGTTTAAAATGCAAAATTTTGAATTGAATAAATGATCGAATTGGGTTATGTACTTTTCCAGTTCAGCAAATCACCATTACACATTTCCCCATAAAAATGAACAATGCTAATAAAAAAAATATAAATTATGTACTCCTACTTATTTGTTGATTGGGAACAGGTACAACATGTAAGAAGTTCACAATTATATTGGCAAAATACATGCGATATTTTCATCATGTTTAGGATGCAATGACGAGTCAGAGATAAAGGTAAAAAAAAAAAAAGTATATACAAGTTGGAAATGGTGGAAAAATTAAAGTTATAAAAATGTGAATCAAAGAGTTAAACATTCAGTTACTTACGAAAAAAAGTGAAAAGTTTAGATTAAATAAGAACTAACTGTTAATCTCAGGATGAAAACAACAAATATCCACATTCTCAATGAACTCCTGTCGCTCCAGTGCGCCTGTCACACCACGTGTAACCACTGGAGGCGCTGTTTCCCCGCTCTGCTCCCCGTCCCCCCCTCCCACCTCTCTGGTCTCCAGTCTGAGAAAGTTTTCCATGGAGGGGATGGAGGTGATTACCCACCGCTAGCAGAGGGAAGAGGGCTGAGCTGGGGGAGCTGGGAGAGAGCAGGGGGAGGAGGAGAAGAAGAAGGTTTGATATAACCGGAGCGGCCGTCAAACCTCACTCACTCACTCCAAGTGTTTGAACCAGGAGCGACAAAGAGGAGCGGCTTTCCCATTCATTTCAAGCGCAGCCAACTTTTACTCCAAGAGTCCCGATTATATATTTTTTAATTTTTAATTTTTTTTGCATAAGTGAAATAGGAGCCACCAGCAGCCGGGAAGCTTGTTTCCCGTTGACTTGCATGTATTTGAAGGACTCGAGAGTTTGTTCTTGAGCGCGTGCTGCGGGATTGTGATCCGAGACGGGGAAGTTCTCCAATGCAAAAGTACATGTATGAGAAAGCGATGGCCCAAGAGACAAGGAACGGAGGAACCTCCACGTTAAACAACAACAATGGTGTTGACAACAGTAAGAAGAAGCTGCTCATAGCGCTCGACGTCTTCTGTCTCCTACTTGGTAAGTTTATGAATAAGTTTAGTTTATTCCTCTCTCTTATAATTTGAATTGTTTATTTATTTTTTGGCTCACATCAGCTACCAAGACTTCCAATTTACGACAAAAAAACAAAAACAATAAATACATTAATCATGACCTGCTCTTTCTAATGGTTGGCAATAAAAGCCTTATCGTTTTAAAAGTGTTGCCTGTTATCTGTGACCGCAAGACTTAACTTAATCTGTTACATCCTTATCATCCAGCATCCAACACACACATGCAGGGGAAGCACCCAACTTCACACTGAACACACACACACACACACACACACACACACACACACACAACATGTCAGGCTTGGGTAGAAGATACACTAATTTTTATTACAGCATTTTATAAAGAGTGTGATTTGACCTGCATTGTATGATGAACTTCTGTTGTGATAAATACATTTGAAACTGAGTTGAATCACAGCTAAACAATTTTCAAGTTTGGGATTAATGAAGTGTATCTGTGTATGAAATAAGCCTGACATGACATGTGTATTACCACATTTATAAGAATCAATACAAGAGAAACTTTGCAGATGACTGACTCTCAGTTGAGGCAGCAAGATACAAAACATTGTTATCACGTATTGATCATTTCAAAGTCCACAGAGCATCACTGGGACCCTATCGGGTCCTGCCATCAGGCCCGGGGCAGAAATGTTTTGAAGTGTTGTAACCTGCCCTTTTACTGCCCTTTAAATAGCTTGTGACACCCCTCCTGTGCCCTCATAACCTTGTTCATCTGACCCTAAACCCTCCAGACGTGCCATTCCAGCTAGAGCTGTCCATACATAGAGACACAAGTAAAAAAAAATCGAAGCGTAGTTAAGGTATTGATTCACAGCTGATGAAACTGTCACTGAAGTAGAGACGGCTGTCTTTACCGGTCTGATCTGAACAGGCTTGTTTGTGGTGTGGCGTTTGTGTGTTAGTCCTGACTTGTTATTCCGCCAGCGTCCCATCCAGATTCAATGTGCAGTGTTTGTGTGTGTGTGTGAGCTGCTTTGATAGCTGGTTTGTTTTTGGCTGTTGTCACTGTAGCCCAGTCCTTTTTAGTTTCAAACTCCAGTGGCCCCCCTTTCTCTTCGCTCTGTTTTCAATCCCTCCGTCTCTCATTTCTCTCTTTTAGAAAAGGATTATGGGAGTTGCGCTTTAACTTCTACACATTCTCTCCCAGAACCCTGCAAATCCCTGGCCAGCTGCCCCCGGTCACTCCACTTCAAATTACTTTCTCTCTCTCGCTCTCTCTGGCTTTCTGTCGAGCCCTCTTTCTCCCTCTCTGTCCAGGGGACTGCGTGGAATAATTGCTTAAGCATGTGTTGTGGCAAGGGAATGCCTCTCCGATCATCTTGGAGAGAGATGGAGAGGCGGGACGCGTGGCTGACCAGGCATTAGAGGAGCAGGTGGGAGCCACAGCAGCAGCTTTTATATGGAGAAACTGAAGCATCAACAGTAGTAACGAAACATGCAACATCGCCACACAGGAACAGGATTTTTTTATAGCCCAGGATGTTACAAATGGTGCAGATTAACTCCACATTCTCTTAAGTGCTGTGTAGTAGGAGCGGATCTGCCTGACAGACGCAAAGTTTTCCAGTGGGTTTATATTGGTTTTGCTTATTAAAGAACCTCAGACAGAGATACACTGTTTCATCTGCACCCATATAAATGTAGATGAGCCTTGGGCGCATGTGGAGTGAATTTCCTGCACAAACCAACTTCCTTCACTGGTAAAAACTCTACAGTCGGCTCCTCTTTGCCATGTGAGGAGGACACACACAAACACACACACATACACACATTCATGTAACACACAGATACACACACAGACACAAATGGTCACACAGATTCTCTTTTGTCATGCTAAACACAATCTGGCTGCTCATTGTTGATTGGTTGGCCCACTTTAGTGTGGGTTTGAGGGGAGGGGGTACACATGGGGGGGGTTCAGTGGGTGGAGGGACAGGGGGCTTAAAAGAGAGAAGAAGAAAGACCAGGAGAAAGGAGGGGGGGTTATCAGGGGGTCCTGATTGAGGAATGAGGAATGCGGGTGTGTGGAGGGCTCAGAAGAATGCTTGATCTCGAATGGGCTTTGCCCTGTGTGTGTATCAGACAAAGGTAGTGTACATAATGCATAAAAATCTCATTACCTTTAATTAGTTCCTATCTGCCAGCTGGTGCCGCACACATGCTCACATGCAAAGTCTCTGCAGTGACACCTTTCTATAGGTTGTCAGTCTGCCAGGCGGTCGCACACCCTCAGGCACAGCTAATTGTTCTGTTTGCATAAAGGACATCTGAGGCCATCTATAATCACACACACACACCAGAGCATGTGTACAAACTAAAAAAGGGTTCCCCCCTCATGTTGCCTCTGCTAATCAAGGCCAACCATGGATAAACACAGCAGGATCAGAATGGTGGTGAAAAAGCATATATATACACAGACACACACTCCCCCAGCAGTCGACTCCTGAGAGTTACAGCGTACGATTTTGGCAGCTGAGCTCAAGAATCATCTGCTGATTTCGCTCTGGCTCGAGTTCCACTCTCACCGAGCAGCAGAGTTGATTTAGCGACGCTATAAGGAGCGCACGCACAAACACCATACGCTCACTATAAATACACAAAGTCCACCACAGACTCCAGAATTTCATTCTTCTCCTCTCCTCTGTCTCAGCGCTCGTGTGAACGTGGCCGCGCTCTGTCCGATTGCCAGCTGTCATCCAGTTTAAAGTGGACGTTTATTGTGAAAACACTTGAGCTTCGGGGAAACCGTACCTCTAAAAGTAGCCTCACCTAAACCCAGATTAAGTTTTACACAATGCAAAGGGGATTGCGCATTGTGTGTTAGCTTGGCTGCACACATTTGTATCTGGGTTTAGAAGTCATTCAGGGATTGAGTTGCAGGGATCTTTTTGCAGAATATAGACATAGGTTGTCGAGGGCCGACCCCATTGACCTTCAGTCCTGCAGGCTGATTTAAAAGCTCTACATGTTCTGTATGAATGTTATATATATATATGACATGATGATATGAGTCTTGTCCCTATATGATATATTAGGCACATGATTGCACAATATCTCAAAAGGTGATCTGGGTTGACCGAAAGCCTTTTTTCAGCATCTCAGATTTCTTGCTATCTGTTCCGATGCTGTCAGGTGTTTGGTGACGTGATTTTCCACAAGCGTCAGATGTGGAGATTGCAATTAGCAGGGGAGAGCAGAGTAACCTTTTGGCCCTGGGGAATCAGCTTCATAACCGGCCCTGAAGCATTAACCCTATATGGCTGTGCCCAACTCCTGCCTCCCCATTAGCCGCTATAGCATTACAGCAGTCAGTCACACAGTCCCTCATTAAAGCTGGAGAAGGTTTAACCTCTACCTCTCCAGGCCTCAGCCACTTCAATCCTGAGCCGCTCTACAAATATTTTCCAGAATTTCTCAAATTCTTCATCTGGCTGCAGCACCGTGGCCAAAGACTCTTGATGTGACATCTGGTGTAATTTTGGGAGTGAGTGAACCAGGGGGCATGATGTGTGTGTGTGTGTGCATAGTGGTGCTCAGGAAAGGGTGGGAAACGGAAAGGTAGTGTCGGTCGGAGGTAGGTGTGGTTGTGAAATGAAATCCTGTCCACTTTTTTTTTTTTGCCTCACATCGCATTTCCATTCTTTCCCCCTTCCTTCCCTCACTGCTGCCTCTCCACTTGAGCTGCTCTCCCCTCTTTCCTAAATGGTAGTGAAATGGTTAAACACAATAAGATCTGATTAGTGAATGTGTAGTTGACAGATAAACAGATAGAGAACTGTAATCAAATAGCAAGCATGAGGCCCTCACACACAAACCCAAATACAGGCTCTGGTCCAAATGCTGCTGACCTTAATCTGAGGGCAAATATTGCCAGGAGCTCTGCTTGAGTCTGTGTGTTCAGGGGCAGGAGCTGACTGAGAAGAGAAGTGTTCTGGGCTACCTGGCCTTCCAAAGAGAAAATGAGAGGTGGGATTAAATGGAAAAAATATGTCAATATGTTCCACGAAGTTTGCCATGACAAGAATCACTCACTTTACTGTTGTCAACAAAATAGATCACGCTCTACTTGCAGCCATTAAGATCCTTGTCACAAGCTCCCAGAAGGACCATGAGCATCTATTGAAAAGAAATATTCAAGTCGTTTGCATTTTCAATGTGTTCGCTGTTGATGCTCCTTGTCAGTCTATTCTTCTATTTGTCAGACAGGGTCAAAGGTCAGGCAGAAAATAGACTCATATAGGACAAGTGCCTGCAGTGCTCTCTGTATGACATTTCCTGCACTCGCTCACAGCCCAGGGCTCCGTGCAGACATTCAATGCATAGCAGAGCAATATGTAACATCAGCCTCAACGTTCAGCTCTGACAATAGTCGGATATGGTATTGACAGTGAGATTACATCACTGTGTGTTATCTGTGGCTTTAGGAGGTTGCCTGTGGGGGAGCTGTGGCGTGTGTTTATGTTGTGGCTGTAGGATAAGGCGAGGTTAGGGCTCTTAAGAAGGTGAGGAGCGTCCTCTGGCATCATTGTATGACGTGATAAGATAAAGATCAGGAGATGTTCATGACAACAGTCACGGCCATGAGGCTCGTAGTCCTCGAAGAATGTAAGCAATTTTGAGTGTGCATTTTTGCGGAGACATATATTTCTGAATGCGTCTTCATGGTGTTGTGGTCGGACTTGTGCGTGTAACATTTTCAGCCCGTCATTGTGACATGTGGCTGGTTTCTGCTGGTGCATGAGTTAAATGGCAAACCCCTGGGGTGTGTGTCGGCGCAGGGCTACCATTAGAGGTGTGTGGGTGTGAGTGTGTGCATGTGTGTCCCATGGGGGTTTATGAGGGAAAGAGAGCTGTCATTAGATGGACTCTGTAGCCTGAAGGGCAAAGGAGTCTGTGTACACTCATGTCTGCAGTGTGTGTCTGTGGTTAGCATGTGTGAGGCATGTGTGGCTCGACTGTGTGTATGTGTGTGTTTGTGTGTGTCCCATGTGGTTCCCGTGGGCAAGCCGAAGGCCTCAGGTTGACTGATGTGACTGTGTCTCTTTATGCTGGTACACAAACCAGACACATTCATCTCTCTTAGCTCATTTCCCAATGCCTCCATCCTAGCAAACAATTCAATTGCACAATAAAAGACTAAACTTTGACAATAGATGAACAACAGCTTGTAGTTTACACTTTGACAACAATGGTGTAGTAAAGCATCTGCTTCTCTGGATTCTCTCCACTCTTATCTGTAATTACACCCTCAAACTGCTTATTTAGATAAACCAGGATTACTGGGCTGGACGCTAACATAAACTTTTGTTAGCAGCCATTCGTGTGTGTATAAGTTTGTGTTTGAGTTCTCAGCTTGTGTTGTAAATGAATATTTTGTGGAATCCAGTGTGTGGGCAGTGAGCTCATTCATAAACGCCTGATTGTTGATTACACCCATGAAAATAAGAACTCTGAGGTTTTCTCACTCTGGCAAAGTTGTCTTTCTGGGATCATGTAAATTAGCACTCAGTTGCTCTGTTATATTGCAATTCTACCTGATAACACAGGGCTCGTAGCATAAAAAACAAACAAAGCTACAAGTACTTGAATGCAAATGAGTGGAGGCAGCAGATGATCTTATACAGCAGGCTGAGCGCTGGAGGCCTCATTACATCTCTCTGTTACACCACACTGTCCTCGCCTGGGCCTCCTCCCTGCTGTTACACAGGCCCCTCTGTCTGTCACTTTCTCTTACTACACTGCCCACTACAATCCTCTGTGTTTGTGTGTGTGTGTGCGCATGCTGTGCGCATCCAGAGATGGGGGGTTGGGGGTCAGGGAGATTTCACTGTTTCACTGAGAACAATACCCCTTTTGATGCATCTCTGCCCTCTTTGTTTCGTTAATGAGGACCAATAGGCGGGTGGCAGACAGACGGAGGATGAAATGGAGGGAGGGAAAAAGTGAATGAGGTAGAGATGAGAGAGTGAGAGACCCTCTTCTCTGGGCACTCAAGGCCACTTGATTATCTGTCAGTAGTTTATGGCTGTTGCTGCTTCTAGCAGTATTGTTGACTGGATTGTGGGCTGTAGTGCTTATCTGCTCAGCTGTGGCCGGCACTGTTGCAGTAATCAGCTCAGCATCTTTATTGGCGCGGGCCTTATCTGTGGTGCAGCCACTGAGCTCTATCCTGTTTACACACAGAGAAGAGGCTCTCTGCAATACTACAAAACAACACGCAGATCATTCACGCTGTGGCTCAAATTTAACACCCATTGTCTTCTGATAAACACGGTTCACTATGTGTGCAGAGGTGAGCAGGATATCTGAGGAGCAAATGAGGGAGAGGAGTGCAAGAAAGGGAGCGAAGTTTAAGGGGAGCATTATCTAGACAGAGGCGTCAGGTTTCAAAGACTCCACAGCCCTCTTCTCTGCAGCCAGGCTTTTGTCCCGGGGGGTAATAATGCCATTATGGCAACAAGAGAGAAACGCCCAGCCAGCCACCCAACCAACCAGACAAGTAGCCTGATCTGGCCCCTGGGCACTGCTCAGGTTTCCCCTTATTGGAGCAGCTGTGCGTTCATCCTCTTTCAACTGACAGTGCGGCCGAGCATTAGGAATGTCTTGATGAGTTGTAACTGATCTTTATAAAACACATTATAAATATCCGCTTGCCTCCTGCACTTGCTAATGTGGACCAGAGTAGATTTCCCAGAAAACAGTGTCGAATCCAACTTCTCCTCCAATGTGCCCACGAGCCAACAGCAACAGGGAGCCGGCGGCAGCATTCAGAGGCTGCCCTCGCAGGTGCCTGCCGGTGCAAGTCCCCTAGAGAGTGTCCCAACGGATGCCTGTGTGTAAAAGGCATTTATTCCTGTGAATAAAATCTCTCTGAGTAAGCACATGCTTCAGCCAGCGGCCCCCCGGTCGCTGCAGCATTCACACAGAGGGGGAAAAAGGACAGGGATTCACTCTGCACTCCACTCTGCTGACCTCAGCCACTCCTGTGTGTGTGTGTGTGTGTGTGTATTTGTGAGCTTTGTATATGTGTGAGACACATCAGCAGCTTGTGGAAACAAAGAACTGATATCTCGGGCCAAACATCTGTATCAGTGTACATGTGTGCATGTTCATGCATGTGTTTTTGAACGTATGTTTCCTAAACAGTGATTAGGCGTATGGATAAACTCTGGGTGGTTTTCATGCAGCCGAGTTTGTTTATTTGGGTTACAAGAGCATTTTTAAAGCCTTTGTGGTCGACAACTTAAAAATGTTTGAGAATGGCTTTGCTGAAGTTGCCAGTGGAACCACAGTAATCCACTCTAACACCCACATAGCCACACACACACACACACGCTCACAGATATAATGGGCAGTGTTAAAGTGACTCTTGTATCCTACAGTATAATCCTAGAGCTATGTCACATCCCTCAACTTTGACCCTTGGCCCTGTGGCTACTTCCAGGGTCTGTCCTGAACCTCAGCTAACCCATACACCCTGTTCCCAAATGTCTGGAAGGCCACACATACTTGTGCTCATGGCTCTAGTGACCTGAAGTTAAAGTTAAATGCGTGGGCCCGCAGCACTGTGTAGTGTTGGATGCGTGACAAATTTCAGAACATCCAAGGCATCTGTTTGGCAGGCGGTGTTTTAAAAACCTCAGAGGTCACAGCAGTGTTTTAGTTGAATGAGTCTGCCATCTCTAAATGTTAAGATATATTAAGACTGACGCTGAGGGGAAGAATTACAAGCTAATTTAAAGGAGCTACTGCAAGTATAATACATTAAGATTTGGATTTAAAATATACTAAATCTAGACAAAGGAGTCTGCTCATTTACTGTTGCAACCGAGCCAGCGTCCTGCTCACCTGCCTCTTCATTTTGGCAGAACAGTGCCCTCCAACAAGTGGACCTGGCACTCAGCCACTTGTTCTCTCTGATCCCTGGAGATTGAACACACACACACACACTCTCTGATAGCTGTGACTTGTTGCTTGAAGAGGGCATTTATCCAAATTAATGGACTAGAGGGCTCTGCTAATGCAAGTAATTGAACAAAGACGCTCGCTCTCTGTCCTTGTCTCTCTCTCTACACACACACACACACACACACACACACAGAGAGAGAGAGAGAGTCACACACATATCAAGTAACCACAGCATAATATCCGTACATGCTTCTTTTTAACATTGTGGCCCACTTTAGCGTGTCCTTTAGCAACACAGGTTACACTGCAGGGTGTGTGTGCAGCTTGAACTGGTAGAAGTATGTCAAAGGTTTCCTCAAGGGACTGGGATTGACCTGAAATTGACAAGTGAAGGTAATGGATCTGTGCACATTAGCCGGGTTTCTCTGTCATAACAACTCACACACACATACGCAGATCAGGTTTTTCCGTGGTTTGTGGTGAGAAATGTCTGTTTCTTGAGATGAATTGTTATGTAAGGATTTAAAGGCCAGAATGCACTCATACATGCTTTTTGTGTTCGGCTTATAGCAGTCCATCACAAATGTTCTATGTAATGTCAGAAAATGCCAAAAGCAAAATGTCTAATTAATGAATCAACTAATCATTTCAGCATTAACCACAAAGGATCACATTCAAGTTCAAGTTTTTTCCTGCTCAATCTTTTAACAAAAGAAGCAAAAGTTTGAAACGTTTTCTAAACTTAAACAGCTCTATGGGAACTTTGTCGACTTCAAAATGAGTAACAAATAAGATTATGATCTTTTTGTACTCGACACATAAAACATATAAATGAAATTCTTTAGACACCAAATAGGCATTGAGCAAAGCCACTGACTCCCTAACAGCTTTCTTTGTAGAGCAGTGAGAAAAATCATAGAAGAAGAGAAGACAAAGTCTGACTGACTGACCGACCCGAGCCCCCCATCAGCCTCCACCCTGTCTAACCTTCCTCTGAATTCTCGGTCCCACTCCTTGTCAGGACGGGTCACATGGTGTGTTTGAGGGACAGGAGGAAATCCTCCATTAGAGCCCACCACAATACCTCTTCCTCTGCCCCGCTCCGCCTCCCATTCACCTCTCGCACACACGGCTGACACTCCAGCTCGCTCACCATAATCACGATATCACTCTTAATTCTGCTCCCGAAAGCCATGAAAGCCCATTAAAATGTCAATAGAGACCCAGAAGGGTGAGAGAGTCATGAGAGCGGGAGAACAGGAAGCTTGCCACTGCCGTCGCAGCAGACACGCAGGTGCTGCTCTACGGGGACATTAGTGCCATGTCAGGGGGAATTAACCTTTTGAGCGACGCAGAGCTTTAGCTGCCTTAAGAATAGTTATTGTGTCCTTTTCTGGCAGAGTACAGTTGGTCTTAAGATGAGAGAATCCCACATCCTAGACCTGCAGGACAGAGGAACTTCGGACTCAATATTAATGAGCACTGTTGAATAAACCAAGATGCAAATCCAAACTAGGTCTAAATGTGTTGAAAGAAAATTTCCTTCCCTTATATCTGCAGGAAATGTAAAGACTTAGGCTTGTTACTGCTAATCTAAGCACTAACTCGCTCTACCAAATTTAACTCCAAAGCCAATCAAATTGGCGCCGGCTGGATAATCTCTCTCTCTCACAAACAAATGCATGCACACACACACACACACACACACACACATACAGAGCAGGCTACATATACACATTTAAACATACAAACATATGCACACAAGCCATACATAAACACACACGAACATACTTTTGTGCCGTGATTTCTAGCGTGCAGTGGAGCGTGAACATGTGAGAGGATTTATGGATGGAAAATAAGTACAGCACATGCACTCACACACACACACACACGCACAAAGGCCCTGCCAATGACCTCTGCATATAAACACTGATTCAACCATCCAAAGAAATACCTCTCTCTCCCTATCGGACCTGTGCTAAGTAGTCTTTAGTGGCCTGCAGTGGTTCTCCTCATAGACCGAAAGAGAGAAATGCATGAAGGGATCTGATAAGACAAATAGAACTGTTCCCCAAACTCGCCAAACCACCCACTTTTAGGATGTGTGCTTTTTCTCCTGCTGCACTCTCCTTACTTTTTGTTCCTCCCTCTCTCTTTCTCTTCATTGAGGATTTTTTTGGCTCCAATTATCAGGCGCCTGTTTGCACCGTTAATAATATATAGCTCATAAGGCTCATTGGTTCTAAAAGCGGAGAGCACATAACTTCTCCGGCCAGTCAAAAACATTAAAGGAGAGGGTAAAAATAGGCTGAAATAAATGTGCGTCTTGCTTCCTCTCTGTCATTGGTGCAAGCAGGACAGGTGTTTTCCCTGCTTTTGTGAGAACGTAAGAATCTCAGGCATCGCTGAATGTTACTGACCTCATGACAGAGCTTGTAAAATAGTTGTTTTTTAATTCACTGACGCACCACAGGCGTTTGCCAACAGCCCAGCCCACCTCTTTCTATTTCTTCCCTTTCTGTTTTTATCTCTCCCTCCTCTGACACTCCCCCCTCTCTCTCCTCCTCCCTCTCCGGGTCAGCGGGCCCTGTGAAGGTCACTCGCTCTTTATCCCATTGCCATTAAAGAGGTCATATTTCTTCACACCGCTGTTTGCAGATGGGGCTCAGAGATGCTGCAGGGTTAGTGTTTTAGCTTAGTGCTGAGAGGTTCAGGGACTGGCTGTGGTATGAGGAGAATGCCCACATACCAGGCTGTTTTCACGGGGATGGCATGGAGGGGTGCGCACAAAACAGCTTGGCATCTCAAGGCTGGGAAGCGTGCGCACAGAGAGGCTTTCATTAATGCTCAATAGATAGTGTTGAGGCGCTCAATCACACACTCTCACTTTCCTTTTTCTGTCTCTCTCAGGAGCTGGTCAACGCCACAGTTTCCCATGCTGTTCTCCGATCCCAGTTTAGCCTTTAAGCACCGGTTTGCATGTGTGTGTTTGTCTGTGTGTGTGCGTGTTTCCCATGTCTGTTAAGCTCATGACCTCCACTCCTTTCACTTCTCCTCATTAGCATTTGAATCCCCCCCCCCCTCCACAAGTAGGCCAGAGTGGAGGGACGGATAAAGAGAGGGAAGGAGAAGGAGGAGAAAATGGAAAAACTGAGTAGGGATTGGCTTGAGAGAGAGCCATGATCTGATTTTTGAAAAAGTTGTTTTCCTCTGCTGAGTGTTTACCCAACAGAGCTCAGTTTGTGCATGGACTTAACACACAGGGGTTCTCGCTGTGTTCGGGTTTTAAAGATCACTGGGGCATTAAGCTAAAAGACTCACTTGAATAGAAACACATATCTGAATCCACTCTTTGCTTTGACTCTCCTGCCCTTTCTTGCCCCCGTAGTTCTGTGTGAACAGGCTCACCCAGAGCTCACCCTGCCTGTTGTGTGGACAGTCTGGTTCTCAGACACCACCAAGGTCTGGCCCAGCCCTGTGCGGGCCCACCAGCAGCCTGTCCAGCCCTGGCGCTGCACCCTGTTTGTGCAGGTGTCTGCCTCCGTGACTATCCCATCTGTTACCCTCTGCCAACCACCGGAGAGAGAGAGTCCGCTTCGATTACACCGAAACAACAAAACCTTCAAAAAAACGCCGTTTTAGAGGCTTTCAGCTGTTTTTGAAGTTTTGTTTTATTATGTTTAGATGAGTTGACTGAGTTCATTCCTGAGATTGAAATCAGCAGTTGATGAAACATTCTCACCCCAAGGTCCATTTATCAGCTGTTCTGGAGCTTTAGATCACATCACATGGTCTTCATGAGCAGATGGAACCCAGTTGTCATTGAACTGTAGATGTTCACATTTAGTTTTATAGTTTAAGTACTTCTTGTTCAGGTTGAGTTGAAGGTTGAGTTTTAATCTTCAGCCTTGACCTCAAAAGTTTCCAGAAATGTTTTAAGAAGCTTCGTTTATTGCAGTCAGCTTTTAAAATCATCATTTTCTGAGGCCAAAAACCACCACTGCGATTATTAATGCAGAAAGAAGGACAGGATGAAGAAAAAAAGATAATTTATCCAATTAAGCCGTATTAGTGGGGACACGGTCTCATTTACACCTGAGACAACACGTTCTGTGTTTGAGTGGGAGCAGATGTCGCAGTGTGCATGTGAAGGATCCTGCGAGAGACTCGAGTAAGCGTCCACAAGAATGCATAAGAAAGTGTGTGCTGAGGTCTTTAAGAAGTTCATACGAGCGGTTGCTGGTAAGTGCTATGTTTTTCACGACAGACAAGTAACACGATCTCCCTCAGCCGTGGCTGGTGAGACAACAGCCGCGGCTCTAGGAGCGTTCATGAGTCGTTTCTGACTATGACCCAAATGTCAAAAACCCCTGTGATGTGAGCTAACCACATGAACCGCATGCGGGAATAGTTTCTCTGCAGTCTGATGTTGAATGTATATGTTGGTGTGTATGTGTGTGTGGGGTCTTCGGGACGCCTTCGTGTCTTGGGCTCCGTCTATTTATGAGCTACTACAGTTGTGCGTACACACGCCAAACGTTCACTCATGCGAAAAATGTTCCAGAGTTGGGTGGGCTTAGTTTTGTTTTCCTTGGTATTCACACATTTTAAAACCCCTAAAGGCAAACTTCAAAAGTCCAAGCCAGAGGTTGCACGCTTGTATTTGTAGCCTTTTGATTTGGAGATATGTATTTATTTCTCCTTCATCATACTAGAACATGGGTGTGCATGTGTGTGAGCGAGTATGTTGTTTGACACCAACAGCAGAATTCATTTTTAACTTTTCAAACTTTTAGCACTGCTTTTAACTGTTTGTCCATTTGTTGTTGGTCTAATTGGACAAAGATCCTCTATTAGAAGATTGATACCACTCTCATGTTTGTAAAGTAAATACGTATTCATAATTACCATACAAACATATAGTGGTATCAATCTTCTCATCTAACTCTTGACCTGAAAACCAATAAGCATATTTCACAAAATGTCAAACAATCCCTTCTGCAAATGGTTTCCATCAATCAAAAGACATTTCAACACTCTACCTGGAATGGCACTCTCTTCCCCTGCAATCAATCCATGACGCTAAAGTTCTCACACAATGTCTTGACAGAGTACCTGTTTGTATTGGTGGGTTTCTTTTGTCTCCAATGATGGACCCCTAGTCCTGAGTGTCAGTGTGTATTTGCTCTGTCAAGAGGGGGGGGGATCTCCTAATGCTAAAGAGTAAACCTCAGGTCTTAGTATCCTGGTGTCACTCCGTCAACAAGAGCAGCAGGGGAGGATTTACTGAGTAAATATCCTGATCAATGATGTTAATGTGTGTGATGTTTGTTCTTCAGCTCACAGGTAAGTCGCCATATAATGCAGCGCGAGTCCCTGCATATCTGTGGATGAGCCTTATGTATGTGTGTGTGCGAGGGTTCATACATCCATTCATGTGTGTGTGTGTGTAGCTATGCTGCCCAGCCTGGTTCTGCACCGCACCTCTGTTCGTCCATACCAGAGGGGTCTCTACTGTGGTGACTCCAGCCTGAGCTACCCCTACAAGAAAAGCACCGTCCCCTCCTCAGTGCTCACTTCTGTTGGGTTGACACTGCCCACGGTGTCCGTAAGTCCCCCCCCCGCCCTCCCCCCCGACACAAATGAGCACTCGGTGTTGGGGAACACTGATGGCAGAAACAGGGAGGGCTGGCGGGTCATGATGGTGGCTGTGAAGGAGTGACATGAGTAAAGTGATAGGTTGATATGACTCATCAATAACGTCAATATAACTGTTAAGTCATACTTTGAGGTCACGTCTGATTTTGGAAATCCGTCACTCCTTTGCTCTAAGCTGACCATACATGACATCCTTAGGCCCCACCCACTTCTGTATCCCATGATCCCCTGGTGCCAGCGTGCTCCATGTGCTCCCCATGTGCCCTCCTGTTTATGTCTGTGTCACTGACCGGGTGCTTTTATGCTTTCTTTCTTCTCTCCCTCCTCCTGTCTTTCTCTCTCTTTGCTCCCTTCTTTACTTGTGTCTCTTGTAGCTAGCCTGCCTTTCCTGATCATTGAGACTAGCACCATAAAGCCGTACCAGCGCGGGTTTTACTGTTCGGACGAGTCCATCCGCTACCCCCGAAAAGAGGGAGACACCATTAGCGATGCAGTGCTTTGTGGTGTTGGCATTCTTATTGCCATCTTCTCTGTAAGTCGACCTTTACACCTCCCTTTGTTTGATGCTTTTACTCCAATTTAAAGTCTTTTTTTTTAACTCTTACATAATTTAATCCGATCTCACTAATACAGCCCCTTAATCAAAACGTTTGAGTGATTTCTTATCATGCAGTATTTTCTAAAACACTCCAGTCTTTTGCTGTAAATGTGCTCTATATGTCCTGCCCTTTCATCCTACCACCTCTTCTTCGTCATACTTTATTCTTCCGTATCAGCTTTGAGTCATCCGAGCATTTGTAACGGCCTGTTTTCATTACTCCGCTAAATGAGTCAGTGGTAGCCAGAGGCCCCCCCAAGTGACATTAGGAAGTGTGTGTTTATGTGTGTGTGCTGACGCATGCATGCCAAAGACCAAAGAGATTTTACAAGGTCTCGGCCCATTCTCATACCTCCCACTCGTATCCCTGCGCCCTGACTCCGTGCCCCCGTTGCCCTGAGCATTACTGGGGGTGAATGTGTCAGTGCTCTCTCCCATGCCCGCCTCTCTGATAGCCCGAGGCATCCGACCAGTTAGCAACAGCATGAAGCCTTCATTCCCATGGCCTGACTCCTGCTCCAGAGAGGGAATAGCCGCAGTGTAGTGCCAGCAGATTACAAGGGGAGGGGGGTTAGTGGAAACATGTTATAATGACATGTGGTGGGGTATGTGTATGTCAATTAGTGCCACGTGGTCAGGCTAGATGGTCTTTACAGCCCCCAGACTCTTTGTGGCGCAGCCCCCTCATAAGTTCCCAGACTGAGACGTCGCTTCACCCCCGTCTCCACGCCGTCAACTTGGTGGGCACACACACACACACACACACACACACTGTACCAACTCAGCTCTTCTGCTTATTGGAACCAGGAGACTGTGCTCGTGTTAGTTAGTTCCCTCGCATGTTCACGTGTGGGCAAAGCTGGCGTGTCTCACACAGCTGTGTTCCATTAGTGGCGTCTACTGCCATGCCGACACCATTTCTTTAACACACACGCTCACGCTCAGTCGAGCAGGCGCACACATACACATATACATGCGTGCACATACATGCACTGGTAGCAGATTCCAGTTGGGCCTCTTGTTTATCTTCGCAGCAAGGGAAATCCCAACAGTCCCGCTGGTCAGACGTATCTATGTCTGACGGGCTGAGTTTCCACTGTGAGAAAGAGAATTAGCAAAAGCGAGATAGAGTTCTGTAAGCATACGCGTCGATGATCCAAATAAGCACCTATTGAGCCCTCTGCTCTGATCGGAAAGGCCTGTCCGCACTCAGACAACCAGACACGTAAGAATAAACCAAGACAGGGAGATAGAGAAGGGGAGGAGACGTTTGAATGCAAATGCCGACAACTCAAATAAACTCCTCTGGCCTCTATCGGCCTCCTGTGGTTCTAATCTTAAGCTCAGATCAGAACAATTCATTGACAATAGCACACACACACAAACTAATACACGGCCATGTTTGTTTCCTCTGGCTGCGAGCCTTCCAGTTGACCACCCAACAGGCAGGATATGTCTGTTTATCAAGCCTAACAATTCAAACACAATACATGTAAATACATAAACATCATGTATCTGTATTAACTTGATAGGATGTCTGGGAAACAGTCCGCCCCGCAGATGTGCACACATTTAGAGTCTTAATGCTATTCACATTTACTGTACTGTGTGCTGGCTCACAGAGAGGGAGGTAAATATTTTCCTGAGAGATTTGGTGAGTGAAGCCTTGTGTGGAAATAGGAAGGAAAAGGAGATGTGGTTAGTGGTGGAGAGCAGCCGGTCCGTCAGTCAGATACCCCAGGTGGCTCAGAAATGATTGACATGTCCGTGCCTCTAGGGCTGGCTTGGCGTAAGCCCCCTCAGTATAGCTGAGGTCTTTCCATGGGCCCCAATACTACTTAAAAGCGTCTGGCTGGAATAAACCTGGATTCAGGGTTAACCCACTCCATTTAAGTCTCAGAGCAGACCATTGCCCTGCTTTAAATCCTCCTGAGTCAGGTCAGTCTGACCGAGATATTGACCCAGTCTAGATCATCTGTTTGTTTTCATCCTTCTCCCTCGCCTTCACTCTCTCATTATCCTCCATATCTCACATTAAAGGCGCCATCATATCAGCGAGAAGAGCATCACCACTCATTCATGATCTCACACCACCTCAAAACTGCCTGAGGGAAAGGCAGGCCATGCTCATTCTGTGTGTTTGTCTGTGTGTGACTGTCACTCACTCTGTGTCTCATGTCTGTCCTTCACACATCCTTTCTTCTCAGTCTGTGTCTGGAATTAGATTTCCTGCATGATACACACTCAAACGTTAGTATTTTTGCTGTATCTGTTACTAAACCTATTGTAAGACTGTAGGATTCAGCAGCATCACATAGCAAGAATTTGTCTTTTTCTTGTGATCTGTGTCATCTGTTTATCTCAAAAAAACAATCCTCTATTTTAGATTGTGATTGGAGAATGCTTCAGGATTCACCAGCTACATGAGGGAACCAAGTCGTTCGTCGGGAATCCTTACGTCGCAGCCCTCTACAAACAGGTCAGCTCTCCATAAGCATGCTTTTATATGCCACAGATGGAGCTCAGGGATTTGCTGACTGTCAGTTATCGACAGCTACATTGATGTTATGTCTCATCGTGAATGTGTGTGACCTTGCAGATGGGTGTGTTTCTCTTTGGATGTGCCGTCAGCCAGTCGTTCACAGACATTGCCAAGGTGTCGGTGGGTCGCATGAGACCCCACTTCTTAGATGTGTGTAAACCAGATTTCTCCGCCATCGACTGTTCAGTGGGATATATCACCAACTATACCTGCACTGGCGATGAGAGCGATGTACAGGAGGCCAGGTTTGTGTGAACACCTGCAGACACAATATATAGTATATGTGCTGTTTTAATATTGTATTCTATGAACTGACTGAAAATCTTTCTCTCCACAGGAAATCCTTCTTCTCAGGACACGCCTCTTTTTCAATGTTTACCATGCTCTACCTGGCAGTAAGTAACTATTAAACTCTTACACATCACAGCACATTCACACTCATGCAAGCACACACATGCTGAGAGTCCCACAAACAGTGGTTTACGGATCGCGGAGAGAATCATGGAAACAAGGTTGGGCTGTGATTTAGGGATTCACCGCCTGAAATAAAAACAAGACATTGTTCTTATCCAATTCTCCTCCCCCTGCTCCTCTGCTCTATCTCCTCACTCAGTTTGTCAAAAGTCTCATTCTCATTTTTTATTCCTCTGAGAGACGGATGGATGCACTCCACCTGTTTTCTTCAGAGCAGCTGTGTGTGCACTTCCTGTCCTCTCCTATTTCCCCTCAATTGCTCCATCTAACTCCACCTGTTGTGGGTGTCGGGTGGGGCTTAGCACCCTAGAGGCATTTCGTGCTTCAAACTGTCTAATTACACACACACACACACACACACACACTCACACACACACACACACACACACACACACATTCACACACAATTGCCAGCTCATAGCTCCCAATCATCTCCTCCCCCTCTTCCTCTGAGGAAGAAGAGAGTCAATGTTTTGGGTCTGGCTTGCTCAAGCTTGGTTACAAGGTGGTCTTGGTTCTCATGGTGGGCTGACATTTGGAGTTCTGGTGTTTTCTAGTGTATTGTCATGCAGTGAGAACTTGTTGTGGGTATTTCCCAGCCTCTGAGTGAACCTACAGCTGCACTCTGGTCAGACCGAGGAAAAGAGATGAGCGTGTATAAAAAGCAGGGGGAAAAAAGCGGAGAGGGAATGGAGATGCATCCAGACCACAGAGTGACACAGTAAGTCTGAGACCAGCGTTTCAGCTGCGGCGAGCTCAGGACCTCGGCCAGAGGAGGCTGCTGTGAAACAGAAAGCGAGAGGAGACCAGCGGAGGAGAGGAGGAACAGTTTGTACTCAGTGTTTTGGAATACAAAACCAGCCTGAAACAAAGCCCACAGTGGAGGCATTCCTAGTGGAAAAGGGGAATCTGCAGCATTTTCTGTTTTTGCCAGCTGAAAACTAGTCATGTGACATGTTTTCACTCACAGAACCTCCCACTCTCTTGGCGTCCCCTTAAATAAGTAAATAAGTTTCTCATGTGTCCTCCCTTAGAGCAGATGTTACCAACAGGCAAAATGTAACGTCAAATCAATAAAACATTACGACACATAACTATTCTTCAAGTTTAATTGCCAATAAAAATCTAGGCCTGCAGATAATCAATATTTTTATGATGAATTAAAAGAGAGAGTGGCTGTGATCTTCTCATCAGACTCTCATCAAGATGGCAAATCAGTGTATTTCCCAAAATGTCAGACTGTTCCCACAGTTGACAAATTGTTCATTAAAGTTGTTATTGATTCATTTCCTGTCAAGCAGATAATGGAATAATCAATGAATCCACCTTTCACTTCTGCACTAGATGCCTTACATTCACTCTCTCCAGTACAGATCTGGTAAAAATTTCTCAAGAGGTTTGTTCTGTCCTCAAGAAACCGTTTTCCACAATCAAGGATAAATATGGATCCTCTCTTTCTTGGGTCCGTCCCCTCAACCTCAGGGCCTTCATCTTCGCTCCCTTGTCGCTCACCAGGGTGAAAGTGTCATTTCCACAGTGCGGCTGTCACCTCGCTCTCCCTCCCACAGCCCTCAGTCGTCTGCTAATTGCCGCTCTGTGATTCTGAAGCACTTCATTTCCTGCCGAGCGTGCCTGGGTGCTGCGCCTGCGACCGATGTGGTTTGAGCCGAGGCGAGCGGCGTGGCACCCCCCCGTGAGATGGCACACAGATAACTGGCACAGACCGCGTGGCACGCCGTTCGGCTGCACCACAGCCACAGATGAACAAGTGTGTGTGAGCGTTCAAGCGTCCCACTCGGCTTTCTTTTGCTTAGTCTTATGTGGACACATCTCTGTGTAGATGCTATCCTGTAGCAAAGCACTGGCTGATTTCTGTGGGTTATTTGTTCCTGCAGAGCCTCCTATCACTGAGGCAAATAGCATGTTGTCGGTGAATTAAAAACCAATCTGTTTGTTTGTGATAAAAGCGGCCTTCACCACAGCTATGCTTTTGTCTCTGAGCATGGTGTGAAGTGGAGGAGAGGAAGGGACGGGGGGCTGGTGAGTGAAACGAGCCCTCGTTCTCATTCTTTCTCACTTTGTTGTGTTTTCTTTTATTTGACGCTGACTGAGTCAGAGCGAGAAAGACAGAGGAAGAAGATCTTGCTGGAATGAGCTGGATTCCTTCAGAAACCACCAGACTTTGTGTCGCTCTCGTCTCCCTCCGTCATGGGAATCTGCTGGGGCTCCTTTTGTTGTTGTGTTTTATTGTTGTTTTCCTCAGATCTGACTATATGAGACGCACAGCAAATTTCTGGGGTCAGGAAGACAATTCAAGTCTGAGTTACATTTAAAGAGTGCACAATGCATTTTGACATATTAGAAGCCTCTCCGTTGCTTATCATGACTTCATGTGTGCATGCGTCTGCTGAATCAGGGTTGTATGGGTTATTTGGGTTTGCTCGCTGCCCTTCACTGAGATAAGACCAAGCTGACTTAAGGTCACCGTAACTCCTTGTTTTGACTAAGGGCTCATTCTTTTCCTACAAGCTTGCCTAAAATTGAGAGCTTCAGGAAGTTGTGCGCAGGCTTTTTCGGACGTCAGACAAAAGTACTTATCAGTGGTCCTTGCCCGCTACCTGAGAACGGCGGCGGAGGAAACCTGAAGTCTAAACATCCCTGCCAGGGAGGAGAGCACAGGACTGGAAGGGATGGGAGGGATCGCTTCCTCCGCTTCCGTAAAGAGAAGAACAATGATAGAGTGTCGTAGAGGAAGTGCGAAGGAGCTTTACGTCCACACCTACAGGGGCTGGTAGTGGGCGGGGGTTGCTGCTGCGGCCGTCTGTAGGTATTGTTAGCCCGGCTGATTATAAGGTTTTGGGCTGGGTAGACCTTGGCTGAGGCCGGCCCTCCCAGGCCTTCTGTCTCTGGGTGTGAGAGACAGGAAGTCAGGGGTATGAGTGGGGCAGATACACAGGATGTTTGAGGAACCTGGCCTGATCTCACCACTGTGCTTGTAGGTGAAACACGGGAGGCTGTGCATGTATTTGCACTTGACTGAAAGCCGGTGCTTAACTGTTCCTGTTTTGGCTCTTGTCAGTCTTTATCATGACCCAGAAAACGATTGTTGGCTGCAGGCAGAGCAGGGGGTGCATCCGCTTTGTCCTCTATTTACTCTAATAGAGGGTAAAGAGTTCATCCCAAAGTGCTGAAACGTTCATGGCAGGGTATGTATACATATGTGTGTATATTCTCTGTGGTCGTGCTGTTTTTACAGCTGGGATGTTGAACCATGAATCAGTCATGTCCGGCTCTCGGCCGAGTGCGTGCGTGTGTGTTGTGGAAGATGGTGTGTATCTCTGTGGGTTTGGCCAGCCTGCCCACTTTGATTCAGTCTCGACTTGTCAGACAATATGCAGACATACACACACTGCAGGTGATGGATGAAAAAGTCAATGCAACTTATGCTTCACTTACTTTTATGAGCCCAATGTATATGAGGGTTTAAGTCATTATGCCACCAATACCATGATGTGGTTTAGCATCACTCACACGTTCAGAAAATAACTTTTAAGCTTTTTTATGTCAGAGCATTTACACAACACTGTGCGTGTTATGTCATGTATGAAGAAAATAAATAACATTATCTCTATGTCACCCCTCCCTTTCTCTCTCTCCCTCTCTTTCCAGTTCTATCTCCAGTCCAGGTTTACATGGCGCGGCGCTCGTCTCCTCCGCCCGCTGCTTCAGTTCACCCTGTTGATGATGGCCTTTTACACCGGCCTATCACGTGTCTCCGACCACAAGCACCACCCGACTGATGTTCTGGCAGGATTTGTGCAGGGAGCCCTGGTGGCCTACTGCATAGTGAGTTCACACATGTCACACATAAATTCATTTCTTAGGCACACCCATGCATGCAAACTGTATGGAAATATGAGCGACACTGCATGAACGATTACATCTTTATTTAACTCAATACTTTTCTATAATTGACCATAGGGGATCCTACTGATACACCAACCTTTAAATAAAGTTTGCCTCCACATCGGTTCTTCTTTTCACTTTTTCTCCTCACTGCTTTTTCTGAAAAAGAGAAATGAAGCCGGCAAGTGAAGTGAGGAGAATCTGATTCCCTTTAATGAATAACACATTGCTTGGAGCCAGGCCCTAGTTCAGGAGTGTGCGTGTGTGTGTGTGTGCGTGTTATTGTGAATCCATACCCTGCAACCCTCTTCACTACTTTTGTGACATATCGTCACAGCGGTTGCCAGATGATTTTCGTAACCCTCATCATTACACTAAGCTAGAAGGAGCCAAGGAAAATTGAATTCTTGTCAAGAGGAAAATGGAGGGAGTGTAAAAAGAGAGCGAGTCAGGGAGAAAGAGAGAGGGAGGATTAGCCTTTGAAACAGGAATGAGGCTGTTAATTATTTTGGGTTTTTTATTTGGTGGCTCTGGTTCTATCAGCACAGCAGGCTGCTGCTAAACTCTGCTGCCTCTGGGAAAAGTATGGAAAGACACACTTATACACACTTGTGCACACACCCACACACACTCTCTCTCTCACACACACACATACACAAGCAGCCCTTACCTTTCTACACGATCCAAATCATGAACGTGGAAAGGATTAGATTCATAAAATTCTGCAAGACCTTAGTAGTGGCGCCTAGGCAGACCTTGGCACAGTTAAATGCACATGCACACGCACACACAAACACACACAATCACGCACACACAGGCAGGCACACCATGGTTCTTGAATGCCAGGATTATTGAAGGATCTAAAATGAACCATGAGCAGAGTAACAATAGACTGGAACGTTCTGGCAAAATCAGCGCTCGTCCAGCTGGGTGTAGCTCCTGGACGACATCGGCTTTGACAAGGAAATAAAGAAAAAGAACGTTTTCAGAAATATGCTCAATTTATGAGCTTGACCTCTGCATGGGCAGATCTGGCAGCGGGAGCGAAGGGAGGGAAGTGACAGGAGAGAGGAGCCTTGTCTACATCTTGGCTCGGGATGAGCGTGGGTTTAATCCAACTCAGCTATTCCACAACCCTCAGAGAGACAGATTAACACACACATAGACACTCTGTTCACATCCACATGCATGCTCACCACATATATATACAAACACACACACTCATCCACACTCACACACACACGCACACAGAGTCAAACCCCTGCCGATCAAGTCGGTGAGGTTAGTTTTACAATCCTTGACGCCCCTTCTGATTTGCGCAGCCTGAGTAGAAACTCACATCTGTGAATACTTTAGCTCGGCTCTTTCAGCCTCTCAATAGGCAGCGGAGCAGAAAGGACCTGACAGGAGATGAGTGGAGGCAGGAGAGAGGAGGTATGAAGCCCGGGCGCCTCAGAAAAGCCAGCAGAAAGTGCTAAATCAAAGTGTGAACATCCTCAGATCTTGAGCTAACAGGCACACAGGTTCCGTCATTATTCTTTCAGATGTCAAGTTTGAAATGTGAGAATAAAAGCACGAGTTCACACTTTGAATTCATGTCAGGACGTATATTTTTCACGGTTTAAACAGTCTTTTAAATGTCTCTGCTTAGATCTACTGCATGTCCTTTTCACGTCCAATGATTGCTGTTTATACGTATGACTTTGATTTGTCTTTGAGGTCACTGGGAACACACGCTGTAGCAGCATGACCAAGGTTTTGAGGTTTCCGAGCTTATCCCATTGGTTGTAGTAGCAGCTTTGTTATTGGAGAACTTTGTCTGTATCATTCTCATAAGATGTTTTTATGGGGCAGAAACAGATGATATTTAAGAGCCCCATGGCAGCCTGGGTAATGTGGTCCATTAATCCAGTCTGAGCTTGTGAAAAAGAGCCGTTTCCGAACGCCGACAGTGCACTTGTCTGATTCGAGGAACAAAAGAACAGACTGGACGAGTTAGTGGATTTGCGCGTCAGTCTCAAGTGTGCAACTGTGAACAATTGTTGTGAATATCACATGATGAGTTATACGGCCTTGTGGAAAAGCATCTTCCTCTCCAAATAGGCCTCAGTAATTGTCTGTAGGGAAGTGTGTTGTTCCATGACTTTATTGTCAGCGCTATTCCAGGTTTCCCTAGGCTACAGTTACCTCTTTAATCCCAGCGCACCCCTGTTGAGTGCCAGTAACTGAACAATGCAAACCTGGGGCAAGAATGAACACATTCATATGTAGTGACGTGTCAGACTCATTGCCTCTGTTGTAAGATAATTGCTGCTTTAAGCCTCTTTGTCTGTCCTCACATTTATATGATGGATGATGTCTGAGTTCAATATGAGGAGAATATGTAGATGTCTGTTTTTAGTCAAGCGCTCTAGACTGTGTCTGCAGGGCCGAGATCCAGAGAATCAAGAAACCACAACAGGAAGTGGTCCGTCTGTCCTACCTGGCACTTCCTATCAGACGGATTGGCCTACTTTTCTGCATGTGGTGTAATAAAGGTCAAGGGGACAGAGTCCAGCAGGAAGCAGCTGTCAGAGAGAAAGCCGGGGCAGCGGCCATTTGTTTTTCGAGGTTCATTGTCACAGTGGAGAGGAGTCGGGTCAGGAGTTAGAGGAGGAGGGGGCGAGAGGATGCTGTCTCTGCACAAAGACATGCCGCACATACTCGAATACTGAAGCAGCGCCTGTGTGGTCAGTGAACTTGTGTAGGAGCAGGAAGTCACCTTTTATCCCTGAACACACACAGCTCAAGCGTCTAAATTCTGAATTCTGTGCACCATGTCACAGGTTATCGCTTACAAAGTTATTTTTTTAACCTTATGCACATATACAGCTGGACACATTGTGACAGATGTTAGCAATGAAAAGCTCAATATTTTCTCAGCAATGTGTCAGTATATTCAGAGCTACATCCGTTGACCTACATGGGTAAATGTAACTGCCGATGTATTGTGTGGGTAGGCTGCAAATATGTTCAGAGTTGGTTTCATGTTGCGTGCCAACGAATTCACCATTTCATCCCTTCACATAACGGGGGGGCCTAGTGAGTAATGTGGTTTTTTAGACAGTTCCTGCAAGTTGGTGCACTCACTTCCTGTGTGACTCAGCTTCTACATGTGTCAGTGGTGAAAACACACAATTAAAGGCACAAAATCGCACATGCACACACACACACACACAGGCACACAGGCACACATACAGATACAGTAAAAACACTATACATATAGGCTTTTAAAGGCCCTGCTAGTTTCTTTCCTGTATTAGGAGCCTAACTGCTGAGCACAAAAGGTCTGGAGGCTTTGTATACATTTTTGTGTATATCACACACAGGAAGTGAGGAGGTCTTGATAAGCCTTCCACTATGGCAGAATCAGGGGCGATAGATTGGCGGCTGGGTGACGTGGCAACAACGCCCGCTGTGATTGGACGCAAGGCATCCTGATGGGAAATGAGCTGTGGATATTTCCCATGAGGGCTTGGGTGATTCCCCGAGATAAGACTCCACATCATATCCCTCTACACTCCTCTAATTACATCATGCGTAATATACCACATAAAGACAAACTACAGACTGTCGAGACAAAGAGCCCTTTTAAAACTATGAGAGCGGCTGTGTGTAATAGAGGTAACTATCTACGTATGAAGTCATCCATCTGTCAAAGGTCACCAGTGAAGGTCATTTAATGGTCTGTAAATGTCAAGCTGTAATAGAAGAGAATGTCTTTGTGCCGAGCCCACCACTCAGAATGAGACAGTCTTTATTATAAATAGATCACCGACTGCATGGCGACAGAAGATGAACACTGAACTGGCCACTAGTGTATGTTTTTCCCCCCGAGGACATTCCCGTATGAGAGCACCATGTTTTTTCCCACTGTGTTTTCTCCAGTATGACTTGACCATATTGTTTTGGTGGGCACAGTCTCTTTCTCAGAGTTCAGTGTTGAGTGGCAGCTTTTCCCCTCGGCCCTCCCTCCTCGCCTCCCTGGCACAGGCCCTCCGCTCGCCCTCCACTGGCAGCACACAAGGAAAAGCTGCCTCCCCTGCCAGTTATGTGTGTATTATTTGCGTGTGTTTGTGTGTGTGTGTTAGCCCGTCACCGAAGCCACTGCTGCTCATGAGTGACCCCAGACCCCAGTAAGTGGAAACGATAATCCTCCGTTACAGCGGACAGTAGTTTCCATGGTCCCACTTCCTGTCCACCCGTGCCCATTTTCCTGTTTGACATATGATGTCATCATTTAGGAAGAGATTTCTTTCTTCTCTGTCTTCCTTCATTTGCCAGACTGACCTCACACTTTATGTAAAATGAGAATTCACCTCTGACATCATTTAGAAGATTAGCCAGAGCTCACTTTATTTGACAAATTAGGGTGAGCTGTACTACAGTCCCTTTCTTCAGACAGATTACTCAGCGTTGCTCGTTTGGGACTGAGGGAGGTGATGGGGAGTTTCTCATCATGGCGTCATGAAGTAATTCAACATATATACCTATATATCTCACCAGCTCACAGCTCCCCTGCAGACACACACTAACATGTGGGTGCACAGTCACATGTTCACGCACCTGCCAGTGTTTCCAGATTCAGCATTTTGAATTAATCTCAAATTAGTTTCTGAGTCAATATTTTTGATTTCTCTTCCACATTAAATTTCTTGTGAAGAAAGTGTGACTGCTGCTAATATGAGAATAACAAGTTTGAGCCCAGCCTGTTTAGAGATAAAGACATATGGTGGTTATTTGGTAACTTGCTCTGGGACCAGACTTGAAAACCCTCGTTGAAGTTGTCTGGCATAGGCAAATCAACTTAGATAGGTTGTACATGCTCCATGCAAATTGCAACAGTAATTCCTCTGTGGTGCATTTGCATTAAAACCGAACACAGACACTGACACATGTCCAAATAACTATCTCCATATTTGGTTCGAGCAATCCGATCCCATCTGTATTTAGTCAGGGATCATTATGTCCTTCTCTTTTTACGCTGATGTCTTCTCAGCTCGCCGTCCTCCTCCTGTTTCCTCACCTTCCTCTCCCTCTCTGTGTCCACCAGGTGTTCTACGTCTCAGACCTGTTCAAGCCCAGGGTGAAGCCAGCCACTCCCCCGCCCTCCCCCATCAAGAAGGAGCTGCTCCCTTCATCCGACATCATCGAGAGGAACAACCACCACAACATGGTGTGAGAGAGGCCGCGACGTCTTCCTGTGACCGAGGAGCCAATCACAGCGCTGCTCACCTCCCATCGGACAGTAGAATGTAGCGACGAGAGACTGTAGCTGCTTCTCAAACGGCACCCTCCTCCGTCACGCAGCGCCCAGCGAGGCGCTTCGTGGACTAGGGTGTCAGATTTGAGATTTGCACAGCAGAGTCCACTCTCACTATCCAGACTTATTATTTACTATTTCGTTAACTACTAATCACCATTTGAGCCCATCGTTTTGAGCACAAGCGGAAAAGAAATTGGAAGACAAAATGAATTTTTTGATTTGAATTGATGACTCGACAAGCAGAGCTGAGGGTGTGGGGTTTGATGGAAGTGTAACCACAGAAAGGGAAAACACTCGTGACGAAAAACAAATGAAGAAAAGAGACAAAGAAAAAACAAGACAAGCCCCCTGCCGAGGGAGAGAGGGATGTCCACTGACGCTTCCTCTCTGAACTCTGTGGCCTTGGAACGCCGTAGGACAACAACTTCCTTAGCTACGGGAAGGATATTACTGCAATAACTAGCAGCATAGAAATATTAACAGTATAGAAAAAAATATAACTTATAGCACTGTTTTTAAGTTCATTGTCCATTATCACCACTTGCTGCCTGAGATGTCTGACTGGAAGAAAACTTGATGATGCTGATGAGACAGAAATATGAACTCCTAGAAGTCGATCAGGCCTGGTGTGGTGGTTTCACAAGACCCCATACTCAGGCAGGATAATGTTTGCATAGCATGGCTTTGATAGCAACAACCCTGTACCAGCAGGCCACTGTAAGAATCATCTTCGTAGGCCTTTACCAGAGGTTTCAGTCTGTCAGACCTTTTTGACTGATTGGCGATACATCAGTATCCCAGTACACTGTGTCTTTAGCAGAAGGAACTGAAGCCCTCCGACCTCTCATATACCTCTGTCTCCAGATCAGCACGTCAAGCTTTTTGAAGTGGACGTTCAGAGCGGCCCAAACTCGGGATGTTGCATTTCTTGAGGGTTAGCTGTAGTAAAGGTGGGATATTTTCTGTGGAAGGAGGGAGGCAGATGTCACAGCCTCCCAGCACCTGTATAAGAGGCGTGGCTGTGCCATGCCACTTCCTGGTGTTGGGGCCATCTGATTGGCTCCCTGAACAGGAAGGGGACGGGTGGGCAGAGTGAAGGCGTGCGGTCTGTCACCGTGGAAAGAGGGTGATGAATTACAGCTAAGCTGGCACATTATTTTGGGATGATTTGGGCTCTTTCCGCTGGCAGGGAGGGGCTCTCACCCGCCCAATCACTCATTGGCAACGGATGTTTGTCTCTCAGTGTGTATGTGTGAGTGTGTGTCCTGTACACTCTTGTGCTTGTGTAGGTACGCTCGTGCTTGTACATGTACATCTTGTGTGTGTTTGAATGTGTGTGTACATATGTATGAGCGCTGTGCCCTGTGAAAAGGAACCCCCTCTTGATAAACTATGTGTGTGTCATGAAACACACACACTGTCAGCTGTGCCAAGTGTGTGTGTGTGTATGTTTGTGTGTGTGCTGCTGTGTGTCAGAGAGCGAGAGAGCAGGTGAACGTTATAAAAACTGTGGATCTAATATTTTTATTCTCTGCTAAGAAGCATCTTTAACCTTGTATGTTTATAGCCTGTCCTGTATAATCACTAACAGTTGTACAGATACAGAAGCCCTTTTTATTTACAGCCTACTCAGATATCCTCCTCCAACAACACACTCCGCCATGTTGCACATCTTTCTCATCGTATAGTCCGTCCTATCATTTCACAAAGCCGTTTTCACACTCTTTTTATAAATATATAAATAATGTATAGATCACTAAAATTAACTCTGTAAGATATTGTTTCTTAACATGTTTAGATATATCCACTATGATTACAGACCTGTGTTCTTTACAAAAATGCTGCTTAAAAAGCATCGATTGACAGATTTTTGTATCTAGATAACTAAACTATTGTAGATTGTAATAGTTACGTTTGTAATATGAATGAACATATGTAATATTCAAAAACAAATACACCCACAATTGTATTAAAATTCAATATTAGTATTTTTGTATTGTCTCGTTTTTTTGTACAAAAGACATAGTTGCAATGCTGTTTTTTCTGCTAAATGTACTTAGCTCTAATACATGTGCTTTTAAATAAAAAGCTCATTATGAACACAACTGTGGTTTGTCTTGACTCTTGATGCAAAACTTTTGAAGTTTGTGAAGATGAACTTTTGCTTTAATTGCTTGATTATGATCCCTTTGTTTTCCACAAGAAAATATCAAAGCAGACAATGAAGGCAATGAAGTGGACTGTAACTAATTACATTTACTCAAGTACTGTACTACAGGTTACATTATTATTCTATTTACAGCTCTGCTCCACTACATGTTATAGGCAGCAGCCACAACAATAGATGAATAATAATTAAAACAGCATGTGATAATAATGCATAATAAGTACAATTTTCTGATGATTCTTTGGTACTTTTTAATAATTAATATTGTACTGCAGGAATGTAAGTTACAGGGCCACTGATGTCATCCACCACTGCCTTATAGTGCTAATCAATGGCAGATAAAAACAGATCAAAGCTGCAGAGGAAACAATACTGTAACAAAGTCTTTCTGCTTTTTGCTGTGTCCTCACCATGACTTTAGTTCCTTTAGTCAAAAATACCACATGAATTATGGGTGTAATGACACACTGAAACGGGCTCAGAAGTGTGTGTGATTTCACACTCTGGCAGACACCAGACTCGAGGAGCTGGCGTCATTGTATGCGTGTGTGTGTGTTTCAAAGCAAAACAGCAGAGCTGCCATCACGGTTTGTGATTGTGACCTAAAGTAGAAGTGTCATTTTCTCCACCACAGCATGTTTCAACTGAGGGGGAGAAAAGCCCGACTGATGCTTTCTGTCAAGTGTTTATCGGCTTCCTTACAGAAACACAGTGTTTAATCTCAAAGCTACACTGTAATTTCGCAAAGCACACAATTTAAACTGCATGTCCACGTAATGATGTTCAGTATTTAACATACATATATTTAAAACTTGCGTACCTAAAAATCTACAATTCTAAACAGATCTGTGACGTGACCAACAAGAAACAGATGTCTTTTTGGAGCAGTTTTCATGCAAGCTTGACACGAAGAAGAAGAAAAAGAAAGGAACAATTTAAAAGGAGAGAATAACTCCAACAAGAGCCTCTGGCAGTGAATGATGGGTACTTGCTAAATGAGTAAAAAAGCAATCATTTAGGGCAATCATTGGACTGATGTTATCATTATAGTGGCATGCTTACTTCCCCTCAGTGTCCTGTAAAGTGCGGCCTTTCATTGCCAGTGACAGTACAGCTGGTCTGAGGACAGTTGTAAAAAAAAACAGCACCAAACTGAGATTTACGGTGCCTGTGAACAGCTGGTAGGCCTGGGGTCAGCCATGCGTGGTTGTAATAGTAGAGGACCTGCTGCTGAGGCAGAGAGAGGCCCATGTTGTGGTCTTGTTTGGCAGCGGCGGAGCGGAGCTGGCACGGCGCCGTCACAGGGAGGCCAAGGCATTACATAGTGCTGTACCTCTGTCAGTGTGCTGGGTGTGTGTCCTCCATCATCACACACCGTACAGTACATCCACTCTCTCTGTTTACTCTCATTTATTACTTTACATGAAGCTGATGTTTCCTTCGTCCATGTGTCCAAGCTTGTGTAAAAAATTCAAACGCTAGTTCCTGTTGGCATGTGAAAACCTCACTGATGATGTTGACATTTTAACACGGGTTGGATGGCTTACGTCCGCCTCTGCGGGCTGAGAAAATTCCTCCACCCTTGGTCTTATAAAAGCCTTTCAAAACCCCTTTGGATAAACTCAGAGATGCACGGTGGTCATGTTAAAAAACGAGGCTGCTTTTCCTCCGTTTACATTTTGGAGAGTTTTTCACCACACACCAATGACACAAAGAATTATGCAAATATGACATATGGAACATAATTGAGTAATACAGCCAATTAGACTAAATTTCGATGCACTTGAATGTGGAAAATAAAGTGCCATTTGACAGCTGGGAAGTGTCAGCAGCAAGTTAACCCCGTTCTGCTCAACTGGACTTTGTTAGAGATTCCAGTATAATTGCTGTGGAAAACCTTTCCTTTCTGAGAAGAAGCCCGACAGATTGATAACATGTGTATCCCCATGATATATATGCCGAACGACTGCACAAGGACACGGGTGAATATTCCGAAAGCAACAGGTCTGCACAAGGTATGTCACAAGCAAGAATGCAGCCGTTAGAATTGGCAAGTGTGAAAGAGTAATTTTAGTTTATATTTAACTCCACGCTCAGAATCAGTATGTGTAAAAGTGGTTTGAGTGGCTCTCAGCTGGCGATCCAAAACAAGGCCTAGGAACAGACTTCTTTTCTTGCCATCTGGTCCAGAAGCCCCGAGTGAAATGGCCCACTGGCACACATGATATAAAAAGCATCATGGCGCAACAAGAGTGCTACTGTAGGTGGCTCGGGTTTGGTTTGAAGGCTGTGAGCAAGAGTGTGTGTGAGAGAGAGATGGAGCTGGGTTGTGGCAAAGGTGGCACCTCCAGGGGAGCAGACTGGAGGCCTGGAGCTCTGAGGGCCTTTTCTCTGCAGCACGGCCCGGGGAGCTGGGACGCAGCTGGGCCCAGGGAAGCACACGGGGCGGCCAAAGGAGAGTCCGGAGAGTCAGAGAGTCAGAGGAGAGCAGCCTGGGCAGGGCTCCGCACTTCCTTTCGGGAAATAGGAGAAACTCCCAGCAGACAACTGTTTACAGCATGTCAGTGTCTGTTATGCTGGTTTTTAGCACACATGAGGTGTGTAGACATAATATGAGCCACCCACAGGACACAGAGAGGACAAGAAAGGAAACTAGTGTGCAGGAAAGAAGGGAAAAGAAACGGTTTCATGTGGGTTATGATGGATTTCGGTTGAAGGTTTTTTACTCATCAACTCAACAAAAATAGATACAATGGGGAAATGAAGCAGCATTTAAATAAATGAAAAGAAGATTTTGTTAGGTATTAACCTAGTTTTTAGTGAATCTACTGCTTTACATGTGTATCAGTGATTAACATAAGGACACAGTGGGGCGTTGGATGCAGCCATTAGTCAACAGGCACATGTGTAGGCAGCAGGAGGATTAATATTTGGGATTAATGCTTTTATGATGATGATCCCTCATGAGAACACTAGGTCTTTGTCTCGGCTGGAGAATGTTTTGGAGCTTTTTGATATGAATGAAAGCTCAATCCAACAAGCGTAAAATGGAGTTCGACATCAATCTACTGTTAATGTGACAGACAGGAAGTCTGGATTAACCTATTTCTTATGTTCTGATTCGAAGGGTTCATATTTCTGTGTGAACTGCACAGTAGGTGTAATCAGTCAGTTACTGCAATGAGGGAAATATTTATATAAATATTTATTAGGTTTTTAAAGATGAAGCAAACTTTGTCACTCAGGACCACACACTCATAGATCAACAACAACTATTCATATGAGCAATATTAAACAGACCTTTAGGATTTGCAGTTTTGAGAGTCTCCGCAATGTAACGACTGCATGTGCTGTATATAAAAACTAATTGCCAGCTTCACACATAACAACATTATCCCTGTGTGACATAGTGTCTGTGGTTGAGCTGGATGGAAAAAGAGGGAGAGAACGAAGGACAGAAAGTTAATAAACTTCACAGATGTTGGCTGTACGTGGGGGCAACAGGTGATTATGTCATCTTCACATAAACGGCCTCTGTGACTCTCTTGGTTTCTCCCATCCACACTTTTCTGCATTTACTTCTCTACAAACACCGTCTCCAGGTTTGTACTTCAGTTTTATTCACTAACCTAAATCCCCTTCGTTTCAGTTTGAACAACATAAAATCTTCCGACGCTGCGGTTTCACCTCCTTCTGCGACTCCCTGTATGGAAAAGACATCTCCCCCCCTCCCATCAGTCCCCTCGTGGCCCATATGGAAGAGTGGACAGGTCAGAAAAGGAGCACAGGGATTTGGTTGCTCTGAAGTTTTTTTTTACAAGACATGATTTTTACAGATGCAAAAAAGTTTTATTGGTGGTTATTTAAATTTTTTTTTCTATATCGTATCAAACATCATGACTTATGCAGAAACATCCAGGGGGAAAAAAACCTAATGACATTTTGACCTTTCCAAATGCACACACACTTTTACACAATCATCATCTCCACTAATGCAGTCAGGCAGATTAAGTGATTGCAGAGTGAAGATTTCTCAGCTTTCACCTGCGTACTTCCTTTGGAGCAGATGATGGTTGGCAGAGGTGGAGAAGAAAAGGGGGGGGCAGTGAAAGGTGAGGAGGAAATGGGGTTAGACGAGTGCGATGTGATCCTATAAATGAACAAAATCGAGTTAGGCACTCCTCTTCTTTCTTTCGCCTTCTTCTCTCTTCAAGGTTGCCACAGGAAATTCTGTCATTCGGCCAGACATGCCTGAACCCCCATGGTTCACCTGCTCACGCAACACCGCACTCAAACCCACAAAAAAACAGATCGCTCCCACGTGCACACACGCAAACTAAACACACACAAATCCTCCAGCAGCTCGAGCCACCGGGTCATTACCAGGAGTCAGGATCCAGCTCAGTCCCTCTGGCGGCCATCCAGAGGCTGCTGCCTGATTTACAGGTCATCCGTGTGAGTGTGTCTCCGCAGAGCGTTTGTGTATCTGTTGTGTCATCCTGCAGGGAGCCAACTGTGAGCTCAGCACTCAGGGACCATGCGCCGGCCTCGCTGACAACAGGCCGAATACCTGCCCCAGACACTTGGCCCATCCATCCTGCTCGTAAAGCTGTGATGTTCACTCATAGGAATTTACTGGAATCCGCACCTTTTCAGGTTGAAAGCTTGTAATTTGACCATATACAGTAAAACAGGAATTATTGATTGTGAAGCACATGATTCAGTTCTGATATCAGTTGGTGTCTGTGTTACCAAGGGCAACGGAGGAGGGCTCAAGTTGGGAAATGTGATTTAGTATGTAACAAAACTCCCAAAGCTCGTCTATCATCGGCTTAAAATCTGGTCCAAATTTATGTTTTTTGCACACGCAGCGTATGTGCAAGTGTTTGTGAATGTGTCTCCATTCTTGCCCGACTAAACACACGTCCTCAAATCTCTCCGGAGAATGTTGACATATTTTAGAGATGAGTCTCCCCACACACTCAGACTTGTGTGCACCACATTGTTCTCAAAGGGGCTCCTAATGTCTCTGAGTCGTGGGAGGAGGATAGATAGATAGATAGATAGATAGATAGATAGATAGATAGATAGATAGATAGATAGATAGATCGATAGAGAAGACTAGAGCAAAGAAAATGAAAAGAAAGGAGCAGAGAGAGGAATGAGAGACAGAAGCAGATGAGCGGCACAGATGGGGGGATTGGGTCACATGGCCTGAACGAAGGCCTTCGCGGTAGATTTCACGCTCGTCTCTTCTCGGCCCACGGTCGGCGCCACGTTCTGCTTGTTGCTTCTCCCAAGACGGCCCGTCCACTCTCACACGCTCGTCACGTTTGAGTGTGTACATGTGTATTTGACCAACCCATGACTCAGTGACAAAACTATCTGACCACAACTCGCACATTTGACTTACAGGAATTGACTCCTGTGTCGAATCCCACCGCGAACCTTTCATCTCTGACTCCTCACATGACACTTTCGTTTCCCTCCCCCGATGTGCGCAGATGCTGCACGAAGAGAAAGGAAGTGAGTCAAACACTGAGAGCAAAGACAGACACCACTTTCACTGTGCATCCACCCCCGACAGAAGCCTTTCACCGTGCACGGCTAAAGCAATGCAGAGGTGTGGCACAGCGCTGTAAACTGCCTTCGCCCAGATGCTTGTTCGTTGTCTTTCTGAGGCCTGGAGAGCGGCAAGATAATGTCTCCTTTGAGAGTCGGAACAATAACTGTCAATAAGAGTTTTACGGCTCCTCAGGGAGACAATGTCACTGATGTCTTTATTGCCGTCACATGTTGAAGAGCTTCTCTCCGAAATGAAAGAGAAAGTCTGACGCTTTGACAACATAACTGCTGACACGCTGACATTTTTTGGGAAAACAATTATGTCATTAGCTATTCGAGGAGACATTCTTTCCAAGTGCTGGGTTTGTCATCTGCTGTGTTCAGCTATTAATATTTAAGATGCAACACGTATTTTCAAACATCGTTATTATCAAGTTGATTGACATAATTGCATATATAGTGGCAAAAAAAATAAGAGCGTACTATAATGATGGTACCATATGTAAGTGGTGTTTCGAAACTGAGACCAGCCTTTCTCTCTCTGTCACAAACAGGATGTTGTTAATTGCTTTGTTTGTGTTGGAGGAATATTGTGTCTCCATCCCTCTCTTGCGTTCGTCAGCCTCATTCTGCACAGAGGGCAGTTTTTTGTCTTTATTTCAAGTGTTGTGTGTTCCTGTCTTGTTGACTCTTTCTTTTTACCCACATAACTGAGTAAGCAGTGTTCTATTGTGATTTAGAAATACATGAAAATCAACAGTCTGTCGTCCAGAAAAGATGAACCATGTGATTTGATATTTGCTGCTGATAAGCCTTTTCTATCTTAGCCACACTACAGTTTATAGTCTGGTAGTGTAATATTGCGCTTCTATTGGCTGATTGAGCGCATCCACTCTGCCAAAGTGGAATAGAGAAGGCTCCAATTTGAGATCACACAATAAAAGGAAAAGCATGAGCTTGCTGTTGTGCTGACTGTAGAAGTGAATGGGAGACAGAGTGAATCTTTTACGTTATTTCTATTATTATTTTTTCCTTGCTTCTACTCTTTTCTGCCATCTCAGTAGTGTCCCAGTGAGGACGGGGCCATTTTACTGTCACTGTCGTCCATGCAACTACATGGTTCTGACTTTCAGACTGACCTCAGATCAGAACAAACTGCTGACTTTCGGTCAACTTTTACAGGACCACGCTATGATGTCATCTGACAGGGAGCTGCACGGGCCAATCGAACACATGCCAGCATACATTCAGTCCTCACTTTGTCACCGGATCGCTCTATTACCACTGGTAATCTTGATATTGCTGCTGCAAAAGATCTAATTATTTCCACTGTCAAATCTTTGCCGAGTTGTAAAATCCTGACCGATGGTATCATAAAGCACAGTGACATCTGATAAGCTCTCAAACTCATGGATCTGTCCCTCAAATGTGACTTCCTGGATTGGATTTCATGTCTCACCAGTACCTGAAACCCTCATCTGCTTTTACTTGCTGAGTCTTCATGTCTATGTTAAAGGCCATCCAGATAGTGTTTTGTGCCATAAACCAATGTCCATTTGTGCTTTTAAATTTTCTTCATAAGTTCTGGATTCTATTGTAATTACTCATATTTTTATCAGCCTGATCTTTCGTCACCAAACAGGCATGTTTTTTTTCTTTTCTCGGCCTTGCTGAACATCTGTTTTCTATCCATTGAGAAACATGTGTCTAAATGTGTCTTAGGACATGCTTTTATTTGTGAGAGGCAGGCAGACAGGATTAACCTCGTTCCTGTGTTCTTATTCGGGAGGTTTTCATATTTGTGCAGACATTAGATAAAGTTTAAGGAGTGCATTGACTAATATCATTTTTAAGCCTTTGGCCAAACAGTGTATCCTCCAGACAGACTCTTACTGGAACGCCAACAGTCAATATCCCGCAATACTTTATTCTTTGTTACTACGCATCACCAAATTATTCTGCATTATATGTTTGCTGGAAGACTTACTCATCAATTGTTTGGTTTCATGGAAAAACACAAACCACATCAGCTCCAGAGGTGAAGGAATTCAGCTGTGGACAAGTTGGGCATCACGTCCACAGATTGTCTGTTATATCAGTTGCAGGAGGCACATTTAAATTGATATTGGTGTCCTTCTATGCCTGATGTGTTTTGTTAATGGAGGAGGGCTCAGAAAGAAGAAATGAAAGAGAAGGTGTAAAGGAAAGGAAAGCTAAAGGTGCAGCATCACCTCCTCAAAGGACCTTTATGTTATGGAACGTCAATATTATTAAGGCAAGAAAATGAGCAGGATTTACAAGGTGTTGCACAAAGTTTCCTCCTCAGTCTCCTTCTCTTTCTTCAGGAGAATATGTGGGTAGCATTCAAGACTTAAAGCAGGGCACTAAAGGGTTACACATTGTTATTTCCTCCCCTTCATCTACCTTCAGCACCGCTCCTTTAACTCCTCTTCCTCCTCTTGCCTCCCGCTTCTCGTCATCCCGACATCTGGATTCAATCCCAGCTGAGATTACAGACGTAAGCGCCGCATCAACAACAATCCCCTCTCTCAGTCAGTCTTCTCGTTACATTGTGTTGCTCATTTCCAGGCAATCCTCAGTGACTGATCTGGTTTAGCAAGAAGCGCGACTGGAGATCAGTTGGCTTTTTTTTTTTGTTATCAAACTAGCTCAGAGAGGTGAGTGTGAAGGAAAGTTAGAGAAATAGAGCAAAGATAGCGGGTGATAAACAGCAGGACACTGACCATGACCTCCGGAGGTGAAAGGTCAGAGGTCAGGATGCTGGTGCTCATGTGTTAGAGGTCAGGGGTTAACAGGTAGCACAGAGAGCTGGGGGATGAAAGGTAAAAGGTTGTTTATGGCTGCAGAGGAGGAGGACACAGAAAGGGCAGTGCTTCTATCTGGCAGCAGTGATCTGTCTGTCTCGGGCTTCCTGCTGTGACGCAGCTCCTCCTCTCTGGGATCTGTCTATTATCTGCTGTCTGGCAGTTTGTCCGTCTGTATATCTCTCTGTGTTTGTGTCCTCAAGATCCACAGACGAACAGATATTATTTATGTTTGGTATTACCTGGCTCAGTATGTTACATCAGCGCACATCCCCTTCTTTATACGGCTTACTGTGAACCTTTGCACTTTTGCTGATACTATACTTTTTTTCCCTGTGCACCGGCCTTCTTCTTCTACCAGGCACTCACTTGTGTTGGATTCACTGTGAGAACAAGAGAAAGCAGGAGCAGAGGCCAAGATATCATGACTTTTATTCTCTAGTATGGGTCAATCTCCAAAAACCACTAGATCCTCTATTTTCCATGACGCAATCCAAAATATCATTTTTCATTAGATGACCACATCCTAAATGCCCACTTCTTTCAAAACCCACACTTCCAGTTTGTGATGCAGGCTTTCTGTTCAAAATATGTCTCAAGCCCAAAATGAGATATCAAAGATGGCATCACAATGACATCATCAGGATTATGTTTTGAATAGTTGTCCTCCTGACAGGCAAACTGAACTTCGTGTTTTAAGGCGGGCAAAATATCATCTAGTGCAAATTTGACTGCATTGACCTCCAAAAGCTCAGTATAGCTTTAGACTGTACAGATTTAAGCTGTAGCTACTAATATATCCACTGAGCATGTGTATGCAGGGTGTGCCTGTGCATGTGTTTGTGCAACCTTATCACCAGACGAGAACATTTTTTTAAGCCAATGTTTTTCAAATTCTGGCTTTCTGTAATATCTTCTCATGCTATGGTTGGAAACAGAACACAAGCCAAACTCTGGTCTCCTGCAGGTCAGACATGCTACACAATCATTCATCACTCCTTTCCTCACCCTTCCACCTTGCTACAGAAATGGTTCACCACTTCCTGCGCTGGCACCGAACACTGGACGTAAATCCTGAGCTGCAGAATCGTCCAATATGAATATGATTCCTGGTGATACTGGGATGGTTTGTACAACAGTTCACCTTCTGAATGATGGTGTCGGTCTTTACAATGGAGCCACTTTTCTAAGTTTTTCTTTTTGTCCACTCTTAATATTAGTTCTGATTTACATGCTTGTAACATGCTTGGATTTTCTACCTGGTCAAAAAAAGTGAATGAATTAAAATGTGGTTGTGGATAAATGAGGCATAAAATGACGTGGACCCTCGGGTGTCTGTGTTTGGGTAAGGACAGAATCGGGGGGGTTAGTATCCGTTCTCAGGGGTCCCAGGGTTCACGCTGACGCCGACAGGGGAAAGGTTCAGAGCGTGTGTCCAGGTTAGGGCTCAGGTCCAGCTGGGTAACGTCCTGTTTCTCTCCCCGCCGGCAGCAGCTGTGGTCACAGACCCACAATCCTCCATTCACACACAAAAACACACTTTCGATGCAGAACTCATTCGTGTCTCTCACCTAAAGGGAGAGAAGCAAAGACAGAGACAGATGGAGAGACAGAGACAGGGGCCTCGGAGCAGGGGAACTCAGCGAGAGGCCCCGAACTCAGGTAGAACGAAGGCCAAGTTCCCTGGAGGCTGTGCGTGTTTGAATTTCTTTATACTTAACATTCACAGAAGCACCATTTATACAGCATGACCGGGGATGTGGAATATGAATGTGATCTGCAGTAAGCCTGTTGAGTCTCATGGCTCAGAGTGATTTATACACATCTCAGTGTCGCAGCCTTTTTGTTACAGCCGCCATAAAACAAGATAGCAACAGACTGCCGGAGCAAAATGCCTCTCCAGACAGTTGCACCGAGCTTATGTAAATGCTTAAATTGTAATACAAATCTGTCTTGTGTGTGTGTGTGTGTGTGTGCAAAAGGAACTGTACAAAAGGCCGTGTAAAACCAAGGTTTTTCATCATGGTTGCTTGCCGTTGACTGTGACTGAACATTTTGGCAAAGACTCATGTGTCCACACAAGAGTTAAAGGAGCTGCTGCCCACATGTGTTTAAGAGAACTCTTGATTCTTATTCAAAACACAGAAACTTGTCAGCTTCTCTCTGAAGTTTCATTGTGCAATTATGTTCAATTTCCTGCACTTTTTAAATAGATTTTTAAATGCAAGCCCTATTCCAAAAAAAGACATGATGCTGTGCAACATAATTAAAAGCAGAAAGCAATCATCTGCTGTTTACCTACAAAGAATTGTTTTCCAAAATGTTCCTGAGCACATGTATTAAGCTCCTTCATACAATCATGTGTTCACAAAGTGTTGAACCTCTCTCCATCCTCACTTGTGAACGACTGAGTGCTTCCAGGATGAACCTTTTATACCCAATCATGAAGATCACTATCACCTGTTACCAATGAACCTGTTTACCTGTGGACTGATCCAAACAGGTGTTTTTGGATCAGTCCAAAACTTTCACAGTCTTTTGTTGCTCCTGTCCCGACTTGTTTGAAACATGTTGCTGCCATCAAATTCAGAACAAGAAGCTGATGAGGACAAAATTAAATGTATTGTCTTTGCACTGTTTTCAATTGAGTATATGTCAGAAAGTATTAGCAAATGATCACATTCTGTTTTTAATGTTTTGCACAGTGTCCCAACTTGTTTGGAATCAGGCCTGCAGGATTATAATCGTCTTGTCTGGCTCTAAAAGCTCAATTTGTTTTGTTTATGTATCAAAGCCATCAGATTGTAATTAAGCATCATCCCATTCTCTGCATGCAAACCGACTTAGCCCACATCTGGCAGCTCACCTGGCAAACACAACATTATGATGAGATGAATTCACAAGTCGGCTGAGTTCATTAGCCCCTTTTTATATATATCTTGTATATTTAAAGCCTCCCTGCAACTTGTTAAACTGTCTTTTTTTTACTTATACTATTTTTGTATACTTTTTAACTTGACTATTGCACTGAAAGGAGAAGTTCTCCAATCTTGTTGTACATCCTGTATAATGACAATAAAGGCCATTCTGATTCTGATTTCCTCTTTAAATTATATTCAGACATTAGTGAGGGCACACTGGGTGAATGATTACAGCGCCTGAAGCCTGAAGGCTGATCTGCACAAATACACTCAAAAATTACCTATAATTGATCGTGTTGATAATCAAATTTTAACCTGACAGACTTGTTTAATCCTGTGCATTTCTATGGTGTGATAAACATGTTTTTCACGCAGCAGATAGAGTTGAAAATGAACTCTTCATTTGTGTGCCCATCAGTGCCTGACACATGAAACCGCTGGGCTATAAGTATTGGTACACTAAGTGTTTCCTGTCTGAATCGCGGGTTGCCACAGAGCAGCTGGAGAATGTGCGGACAGAGACTGAGGTTTACTCCTAATTGGGTCTGGTAATCCTTCTGTTTATTGCCTTATTATAGTAGGAGGGGCTGTCAGTGCACATTCCTCTGAGCTGTGTGAGTTTGTTGTGTAAATCTGCTTCACTGACATTTGAAGTTTCCAAATGCAGCTTTTTTGCATTCTTGTAATTAGACCATTAAGAGGTTATTTGATGGTTCCTGTTGATATGGACACTCGAGAAAACACACACAAGCATTTCTTATCTTTCGCTCAGTAGGACACCAAATCACTGGGGCAATAGAGAAAACTAGTCCTCACATCCAGACCCCATGAGTTCCACCCCAGCGACCAAAGCTGCTCCATAAAAGGAGGCGTCTGCACTAGGATCCTCTGCACAACATAATGAACATAAATTGATATTTCAACATTGAACTAATTTATTTTTCTTTTTTTTTGTTTCTGTGCATGTTCAGCGTGTGCATGCCTGTTGGCGTGATGGAGACCAGAAGGTTGTTTCTTCTGGGACTCGCAGCCATGGGAAAATCATGCTCGCGTTCACCCCTCTGTGTTTCTCTGGCTTCACTTACTGTACGACTTTTTGCATCATGTGAAGTTTTCACTGTAATTTTCACACACTTCGCTCTTCACTGCTCCCTCTTTGACCATGCTACACTCGTTCAGTGCTAAATTAGAGCTGGCAAAAACATGTTGAAACTTAACTCAGGCAACCTCTCACACAGTTGAATCGAGGTAGAGAAAGAAAAGACGAGATGAGAGACGGAGAGAGAAAATAGAAGAAATGTGCTTCTCCTGTTTCGGAGATGTGTCTGTTGTTGTTAATGATGAAGAGAAGATGGGTCCCTCTGAGAGCTGATGGAGGTTGGGGGGGGGGGGCAGAGAAGGGATTCTGGTCACCGTCCAACATACACACAGTCGTACAGATGTCAGCTATTCCCAATTTACTTAAAGCCACTCTAGATTTATGTAGAACACAGCAATAAAATGAAGAATTCAGGCCAAAGTGAGTGTGTCCTAATGAAGACCAGACAGGCAGAGGAATACCCTGGGATGAACCTGGAGCTGCAACAACAGCAGGACTGTCCCGGTCATCTCCTCATCACGAGGTTGACATCGGGAGGTGAAGAGGGTAAAGAGAGTTGTTGTGTTTTGCACAGATGGAAGAGCCTCAGCTAAGGTCATGACTGCAAACGTCTGTGCACGCAAAAGCTTTAATCCAGTTTCAGTTTGAGCGACTGTCTGGCCTGAGAATTTTCCAGTCTGATGAAGGTCATTCGAAAGAACATAACGGATGTAATTGCCAAGCATGTTTTCATCACTCACCAACACATTCAACCCACTCAGAGTGTTTCACTTTCCAGCAAGCGTCATCGTGCTGACATATCTGTCCCCTTACTGAGGAAGAGAAGTTCATCATGAGTCCGAGAAATTAAGCAGATGCCCGGAGGAGCACAGCAGACGGGGAGTTTTCAAGAGCAGAATTCCAGTTGCATGATGTTTTTTTTTTTCTTTCTTTCATCCGTCTGAAAGTAGATGAAAACTACACTGTATCAACACACTCACCAAACCTCTCTCTTTCTCTTTCGGCCACAAACACACACTCATCCTGGAATGTCATTACGCTGTGTATTTGTTCACACAACACAACTCTGTAATCCAAATAAAAGCAAAACCTCTCAACCTCTCTCGATTCGGTAGTATACATCCAGGTGTGGTTTAAAGTAGCATAAACGTTTAGTGTACATACAAGTATTTCCAGTTGATGCTACTTCACATTTCCACTCCACTAAATTTCAGATAATACTTTTTACTCCACTTTATTTGTCTGACAGCGATACTTTAATCTCTAGTTATTTTGCAGATTATTTATACAACTCTGCCTCCAAAAAAAGTTGGCACTCTGTCTGCATGTAGTGAAAAGTTTCTCTCTTAGCAAGTCACTTTTGTCTGGAACTGAGTCGTTCAAGTTTTATTTTATGACAAGTGAAAGTGATGCCCGGGTAGCTTCAGCCTGACCCTCTCTCGAGCTTCACTGAATATCAATTAAATCAAAAATGGTACAAAAAAGAGAAAAACATCTGCCAGCATAAGATAAGCCTTTGTTCATCCCACAGTGGGGAAATCCACATTGTGGTAATTATTCAAATATTTTCAGTGTAAATCCTAATTTTCATTTTATTTATTTATTTATTTTTGTTGAAATTTCATGTGAAGCAAACCACTTTTCAAGAGACTTTTAAAAGAAGTTGTTCTTAATTAAATACTGGTAAAAACTACTCAGTTATTGAAAAAATTGTCTGTATCAGAATTAACTTTTGCAGATTCAACAGCCAAAATCTGTATGAAGCTGTTAAAATCAGCTCCACCTTGAACTCAGCTACAATAAAATGTAGCTCAGACATGAATTCATCAGTTATAATGATACTATTATACATATATCACTGTGAAAGGGGGAGTTCTGCATGAGTGACTTTACTTGTACATTTTGCTGTAAATACTTCTCTACTTTGATTTAAATAGGATTTTGAATGTGGGACTTCCTTTCAATTGTAATGCCACAACTTTCACCTTGATCTGAGTTCTTCTTCCACCGCTGCACACTGGTAAAAACATAACTCTTCATACGATCATCCCGATTCTTTCATGAATGCAGAAACAGAACAAACACTGAGGCCTGAATGAGCCCATAGCTGCTCTAACACGACATCCAATAAAGCTCGCGTGCATTTCATGTTGAAAGTGCTGTGGTGAAAGAGCTCTTCCCCTTTCCTGACCCTGTCGTTGGTGAACAGTATCACACTACCAGGAAAACTCTGTGGAATCATTCAGAGCCCAGTTTTGCTAAAACTGCTGAAACACCAATGGTATACATGGTGTGCTATAGTCATCTAAGACCAGCGCAGAGCTATTATTTTATGGCTACATTTTTTAAACCAGACTGTTAATGCCATCTGCAAAGTATGTTTAAGCTCCCTCCGTCCTCCACCTGTGTGTTTCTGCCTTCACTGAGTCAGGAGAGTTTAGATGATGGCTGAGGTTTTGGATGCGTCTCACTTGCTCTTATGAGCCAAATGTGCTGTTAACAGAGCCTCAGTGTTGTGGTTGGCTGTTTTCTGGATCGGTGGAGATGCTGACATACCGTCTCCCAGTTTGGTTTATCTGATTCAGTTTGGGAGTAAACCTCAGGAACATGATTCATGTGCACGAGTTATCATGTCTAAATGATTTCTGCGGTTTATGGGCAGAGATAAGGGTGTCTCACTGATAAGATAGCTGTTTGGGATGAGTTGTGGTCAGATCACTGTCAAGGCTTGTTTTGCTTGCTCGGCCATTCATTACACAATGTTACCCTGTTTTCCGTTTACCCCTTTATCTGTGTGACCTTTCACCTCATCGGGGTCAAAGGTCACAGCTAAAGAGTTAAAAGGATTACATATGCACCTTCTGTCCTTCTTATGCATGTATGTATGTTGTGGAAATAAATACACACGTGATCTTGGCATTGCAGTCGTTTTTTAGCAAAGAGACCTGAAGTGAAAAAAGGAAGTGGAGAGACTGTACCTCTAAAAACAAACGTTGCCTCCTTCTCACAAAAGAAGAAAATCTAAAATGGGTCTGCAGCTCCTGCTGGGACTTCATGCGCACAAACACACATATCAGACACCATCTCTCTCTGTCCATGTACGGGTAAAATATGTGAGGTGTGTTTTGGAGGTGAGTGATAATTTATCAAAAACACGTGCTGTGTTATTCAGCAGCACACGCTCACTTCTTCATCTGCACGGCTGCCAAACTCTGCACTTATTTCTTCTTCTGTCATCCCCCTCTTCTACTTTTTCTCTCCCCCGTTTTGGGACTGCAAGGCCTGCATGGTAAGCGTACTCCCACTCGCCGCTCTCGTGCTGCCTTCAGTCCATGTGTTCAGATCCTAACAGGCTCAATAACTCAGTTTCTGTTGTGTTTTTGCCATCAGTAACCCAAACGACGGGGCGTTACGCAACACTCACATGCTCCTCCTTAGCATTCTCCTCTTCCCTATCTCGCTCTAAATCCCTCTTTTCCTCAGCCTCTGTCTTCAGTTATCTTCCTATAAATCAAAATCACATCATTTCTCAATTTTAAATTGATTTCAGAGATGAAATACATGCAGTGGGTCAACATTCCCTGAGGTTAGTGCAGCCTCTGGAGGAGTTATTAATGGTAAAAAAAAATCCAGATGCAACAAGTACCCTGCCAGATTTACAGTGAACGGGCATGACAATTTGATGGCACGAAGGTGAAAGGCCGTAAAAGCAGGTCAGGTGTGCGATTGGTCGTCGGGTCGAGAAGAGAGAGGTGATGAAGGATGCATGAGCCGAGGTGGCAGCCGGGTTGTTTTTCACCACCTCTTCCTCGTCCGGCCTTCTCTCCAGAGCTCAGCGGGAATATCACACCCTGTCTGCTGATCCACATATCACACATTCCTGGGTGAATAAAGAGGGGGGGGGGGGGGATGGAAAAGGGAAGCAAAGACAGGGAGAAGGAGAGGGAGATTTGATACAGACGAGCGGGCATCAGCGGTGGAGAAAGAATGAGGCTGGCACGCTGTTGACGGGAACACATAATTCAACCAAAAGAACTACAAATCAAGCTCAAAGCTGACACACACTCACTGATAAACAGGTGATGTGATCAATCAGTCCGAGACTGTGTGCATGTATGCGTGTAACCATCCAGAGATTTTGAGCTGTACATGTGACACAACTGTGTGTGTGTGTGCTACTTGTAACGTCATGAGCTCCGTGTGTGTATATTTTAGTTGGCACAGTTCCCCACAGGCCCGCCACTTTGGGGAAATGAGGCCCGGTAACTGGACATATCCCCCTTGAGAATGAGTCACTGATGTACACAAAGGCTAAAACGTCACATGTATGTAAACACACATGAGCAGGTCACTGATTGGTGGTGAGTCTTCATCATATTCTTCAATGCTAAACTCATCAATTAAATGCTGATAGTTAATAGATATTTTGGAAAATATGCTGAGTGTGTGTGGCTTTTATTTAATAGATATAATGTATATATGAAATAATAATATAATGTGTATATATAAGTGTACATAGTCAGATTTTTTTTTTTTTTTTTTTATTGGCAGATAAAGCAAATAAGCATATTTCCCAAAAATGTCCAGTCATTCCTTCATGATCCTGCTGAAAGAATTGAACATCCGTGAAGATAGATGCCCTGTCAGCTAACAATATAGGGTGGGAATACTTCACGCTGATCTGAGGCCATTCCTCTCATGAATTTATGAAATCCTATCATAATGTCAGCACTCCGTCTCTCAGCCAGAGCTCTCGCTGCCAAAGATGAGTCAAATGGATCTTCATCTGATTCGCATCATTCCTGTCTTACAAATACAGAAAGTTAATCTGACATAATGAACTTCCATTGTTAGGAGCACCCCAGGGCTGGTTCACACTTGCAAAACTGATCATCCAAATAGTTTTCAGATGATATCACACTGTCGTCTTTGAGATGATTCATTAGTATTGAAAGAACAGATTCATGGAGCGGTGAGAAAAAATTAATTTTTGGCCACCAGTCACTGATAACACAAAGATTGAAAATGTTTCTTTCTACAATTATTTGGGCATCTATGTGAACGCTGCTGTATCCTGGAGTGGACACATGATAGCTGACACATGGATTATATTCATATAAAGTGCAACAATCTAATCAGTATTACAGATTGTTCTGCTGTATGGAGTCAGTGCATGGTAAAGTTATCTCTCTGTTTAAAGCTCGACCGCTTCGACTGCTACGTATCTGCTCAAAGAGTCAAGTTTTCAAGCTGACACTAAAAGAATGTTTTCTGGCAGGTAATATTACATCTGACCCCTCTCATATTTTATTTGAAGAATATCAGCTATTTGCCATCGAACAGAAGATTTAGAGTCCCACAGGCTCCAATAAACAGACTGTGGAGCTGTTTCATTCCTCAGTCTGTCAAATTGTTAAATGAGAGTTTAGGTTCTAAGCAGATCTCAGTGTTGCTGTGTGGATGAAGCAGTGAAATCAAATTCAATTGATGCACTATAGCTAATTATTCATAATGTCTGGTAATATAGGTTGAAGTATTTGTTTTGTTTGACATCGGATCATAAAGTGAAATCGAATCAAATGAACTGGCTCAGTGTGCAGAGGTCAAAGTTCTGCCTCCTCCTCCTCTTTCACACTGAGCGAGATTGAAAATGCCACTCTTATATCCACTTATTATTAATTTTGATGAAATTGCTCTCCAGCCTGAGTGGAAAATTGCCTCTAGTGTTTCATATGCACTTCCTGGAAATTATAGAGATGCTGCAGAGGAGGCGAGATGAGTGATGAAGAGCGGGTAGGGAGGGGGGGAGAGAGGAGTTCAGAGAGCGTCGAGGGCAGATAACGACAGTGCTCATATCACAAACAGGGCGTTCGTCAGAGATCAAAAGGGCATCAGTGGGAGTGAGAGCGAGAGTGAGGCCTGCGATCATTAAGAAATTTCATTAGAGATATTGCAGACGTTATCAGAGTCAGAGTGAAAGACAAGGCAGACAGACGGGAGGATGAATGAAAAGAATAGCTCAGTCTGACCTGTGGCCTCCACCTCTGAGCGAGCGCAGGGGAGGTGTCAGGAAAGGAGCTCACCGCGTGCGTCAGACCTTACACAGAGAGCCTTCACTCACCGCGTCCACTCGGCTTATCTCGCCTCGTAATAAATGATCCCATTTCCACAGGAAAGGAGAGAGAGAGAGAGAGAGAGAGAGAGGAGAGAGGAGAGAGAGAGACAGAGGAGAGAGAGGAGAGAGAGAGAGAGAGATAGAGAGAGACAGAGAGAGAGGAGAGAGAGAGAGAGGGAGCGAGAGAGAGAGAGGGAGAGAGAGAGTGAGACAGAGAGAGAGGAGAGAGAGAGGGATAGAGAGAGAGAGAGAGGAGAGAGAGGAGAGAGAGAGAGGAGAGAGAGACAGAGAGAGGAGAGAGACAGAGAGAGAGAGGGATAGAGAGAGAGAGAGAGAGAGAGAGAGAGAGAGAGGGAGACAGAGAGAGAGGAGAAAGAGAGAGGGATAGAGAGAGAGAGAGACAGAGACAGAGAGAGAGGAGAGAGAGAGAGAGAGATGTGGGTTGTGGTGATTCCCCTGAACAAAACTTCCAACCCGTTAGTTTTGGGAGTGTTTGATTAATTTCACACTGGCTGAACATTAAAAGAAGAGGGGAAGGAATCGGCAGTGTAGTGGGAGGAGAGGAGGATTTCAATTTCGCTCAATGGGAAAATGAGTGGGATTTAAGCAGATTACAAGAGTTTCATTTACATTTCTGTGCAGTCCCGGGGTGGGGAGATACCAGTGTCACCGTGTTATGGATCACGAATCTGTGTGGGTGGAGGTGGAATAATGAATTGCACAAAACGAGTGATAATCGCATCCTGAGGGGGCGGGATATGCCTTTCCTGTTTACCTAGTAAACATGAAATCAAATCCTGGTAAAAGACTTTGGATAGCTACGGAACAACTGGATTAAACATGAATAACACAGATAAGGTTTTCCCCCTCAGTCCTGGATTTGAGTTTGGGTTATGAAATTTGGTTTTCAAGTCACAGCAATCCCTGAAATAGATTCAAATATGGAAATAAAATTAGAAACACTCATTTTTTCAGACCTGCTCACAACATCCAAACATTTTTAGCTTTTGGATCAGGGACTTAAAGCAGAATGAAAGCCATTACACTTGCTTCCTGTCTCAAACTTCCTGTTTCCTGTGTTCTAGGAAATGAAACACGCATGTGTTGGATTTATCCATCAGCGACTGTTTAATATGGTTATGAATGGAATACGTAGAGTAATCCTCGTCATCCCTCCAGGCTGATATCTGGACAAGTATGACCTATCATTTGTAAACTGGAATCAGACAGGATATGAACCCACCACTGAATCACCCATCAGTAAAAGTCACTGTATTTTTGGAGTTTCAGACTGAATGTGTTTACGACTAAAGACAACACTGTCTAGTCTAACTGCTTTCATTCTCACACTTTACACCTACGCAGCATAATTCACACTGCACAATCTGACACATGCTGTTCGTGTTTCCCCTTCAACAGATGAACAGGAGTATTAATACTTGGCTGTTGAGCGCTTGCACATTTTCTCCATCTGGCCTTGACTTTGATCAGCTGATTTCACAAGAACACATAAACAGACGTTGCCAGTATCGCGTCATGTTGCCAAACAGGGATGGAATTTCCACTGGCAAGTGTTTTCTGACTCACAAATTACATACATCTCAAAGAGGGTCCACAAAGGCCTCTCGCAGTTTGTGGCTTCAGTTAAAATGGCTACAATCAATATTAACCATGCGTCAATTGACAGTTTGTATTGGAATGGTGTCACAGACTCACAGACAATTATCACCAAACTCAACTGCTTCGTCGTTCAGCTCCTCAGAGCATTTAAGCCTCTTTTACAACCCTGATTCCAAAAAGCTGGGATGCTGTATAAACCGTAAATTAGCATTTGCTAATCCTTTTGACATCAATTGAAAACAGTACAAAGACAAAACATTAAAAGTTTGGCCTCATCAGCGTAATTGATTTCTGTAAATATCTGCTTATTATGAATTTGATGGCAGTTACATGTTTCAAACAAGTTGGGACAGGAGCAACAAAAGACTGTGAAAGTTGTGGACTGATCCAAAAACACCTGTTTGGATCCTTCCACAGGTAAACAGGTTCATTGGTAACAGGTGATAGGATCATGATTGGGTATGAAAGGTTCATCCTGGAAAGACTCAGTCGATCACAAGCAAGGATGAAGAGAAGTTCAACACTTTGTGAACACATGATTTTATAAAGGAGATTAATACATGGGCTCAGGAACGCTTTGTTAAACTGTTGTCGGTAAACACAGTTTGTTTTTAAATGTTTGCATCCTGTTTTCATTTATGTTTTACACAGCGTCCCAACTTTTTTGGAATCAGCGTTGTAGCTCATTGTTTTGGTTTTACGGCTGTAACTTTAGTGTTTTGCTTCACTCTCACTGTTTCCAGACACAGCAGGAGGCTGTTTTGAAGAAAACACTCTAAAATCCCACTGTGCATGAACTGCTCTGCACCAAACAGTAAAGTCAGAGACCAGCTGCTGAACATAGTGGAACGTTTAGCTGATTAAGAGCCAGACATTTTTCTCAGGAGTTGGTGGAGACCAAAAACAGAGTCAAAAGAGAGTCAGTATTGGAATTTTATTCATCAGGTGAACAGACACTCAAGATGAAAGCTAACGTTGGTTCATATCTGCTGGATGTGTAAATAAGCAACTGTTTTGCTTACAAGTGTGTTTACAGGCTGTTTCTGTTTAAGCTTGAGCTGAGCTTTCATGTAGTATTTCATAGTGTTGAGAGACACTTTTGACACTTGCTTCATTTGATGTAACACTTGCCTCATTTGATGCAACTGTTCTCATGACATCACTATAGATTTCGGGTACACCATGTTTTACGGTCCACAGTTGAGGCCTCTGCAGGGAGGGCGAGCCGGGTTTTTGAGGGATGGACGCAGATTAAAGCCCTCACAAAGCACTGTGCTAGCGATGAGTCTGGATCCTCGGTTTGATTGCGGTGGCTAATAGGCTCATGACTCCACGACTGTCAGTATAAAACCCCCTGATTGATAGAGACAAGGCGAACCGCATGCTCTGAGCACAATGAGCCCAAAACCATAAGCTCACTATCACACAACAACAGAGAATATGCATGAAGGCCTGAATCATACCCACAACGTGACTCACGTACAATATATATGCACACACATCAGACATGCTATAGCCACTTCACACATACAGTACGCACACATACACATTCTCAAATTGTATAAACACAAACATGCTTCTCTGACAGTGGAACGTCTCATAGTTGCTGGCAGGATTCTGGTTCCCACAAACACCGCAGCCCCAAGCCAACCTCGTCCCGGCCTCCATCCGCATACCGTGAGGAGTCCAGAGGAGACAGCCTGGAGCTTTTAAGAGTGTTTAGGAACCTCCAAGATCCCTGACTCTGCTTGGAAAGGGGGCTCAATCCACATACAAAACACAAACAACAACAACCACACCAGTGGATGAGAGCAGATCAGAGCTGGCTTCTGAGGCAGGGTTCAATCGCAGTTCCCTGAACGTCACACACAGACGGAGACGCTGGGCCGAGTGGGTGGGTTAGGAGAATTATAATAAATGTGGCAGTAATTTGGATTCCCCATAATGTGTCAGATCCACCACAAAACACTTCCAGCTTTGGAAAAATGCTCTTTACAGCAGGCAGATAGTGTCAATGTGTGCTTTGTGAGAATTTCCATCACACTGACTTGTTATCACCATTATTCTCTAATATCCCATCACTGCTGTTGTTCTCTGTTTGAGGTTGAGCCTGGATGATCTACACTAAACCACTACAGAACTTTTTTTTTATACCTTTTATTGAACAGTGGGCACAGAGCACCAGAGACCACAGGGTCACAACACCCCATCTGGTGGATGCCATTATAACTACATCAAGCAACGAGCACTGCTCCAGAGCCACTGTATGGACAAAGGAAACTAATTAGTACAAGGGGAAACTCAATGTTCAATAACATCTAACATACAGCCATTACCATGTTCCGGTGTTCTCTTTCTAAGGAACCCCAAACAAAACTTAATGGAAAGCCGTTTCTTTTTTCCAGACCTGCCATTAGGACTAATGGGAAAACACAGTCTGCAAGCTCAGCACTCTGCAGTGAAGAACAGCAAGCAGCTGGCTGTGTACATTTAGCTGCTGGAAAAGAGACAGAGAGAAGGAGTTGGAAGGAGACGTGTGTTGGAAAACTCTGAAGAGGTTCCGGTATCAGTGCTGTGTTATGACAGATATCACATGTGTTGTAAACTGTCCACTGTAACATCATCCACCTGACTCCCGCTGGAAGCGTCCTGTCATGCAGACTGCCCTCTGTCCTGTCTCACACCACCTCCTGAATCCTCCACATTGTGAACTCCATTTAGACACACTTCCAGGCTCCCACCTGCGGTGCAGACGCACTGTCGCTCCCAGTGCACAAAAGCACAAGCAGTCAATGGGGTGAAAGTGTGGTCTTCCCTTCATGTCTGTTGGGGTGGGGTGGGGGGGCATGGGAAGGTCCTTCCAGGAACAATAGCCTCATAGAGAGGGTTATTTATAGTGAAGGAGGACATGGCGATGAGATGACCAATAAAGGCTATCGCAGGGTTCCTGGCGAGGAGGTTTGATGGCCGTGCCAGGTGACTGGCGGGGGTCTCTGGCAACATCCTCTTCCTCCGCTCTCTTCCTTGACGGCCGACAGCTTCCCTCTCACGTCTCCTTCGGTTTTTCCTGTCAAAGTGTTTTGTGAGTCATGCTCGATGTGAGGTTTGGGTACATCTGTAGCTGCCACATAAATCATCTTGTTGTCTGGGATAAATCTCTTGCCTTCATGCTTGTGTGCGCAGGAGTGTGTGTGAATTTACTGTGGTTCCTCGCAGCTGACATCCTGTGTTCAGGGTTGGAATATCAGCAGCTGCCCATAGTTATCAAACTGCTGGAAGTGATAAAAGGATTACATTTCATTTTTACTCACGCTTGCAAACTTGAGAATTAAAGCCATTTGTCTTTGACTTTAAAAATCCTCTTGAATTTAAGAGCTCTTCATATTTTGAGGTGTTTGAGTGTTAACTGTTGGGGTCAGGTACAGACATAACTAACCAGGTGCAGCTCTGTGAGTTGTTATCTAAAGAAAACACTGCTTGTAAGATTGTTGTCAGGCATGCAAAAAAAGAGACATGTTCTTGATTTTATCTATTTCCAAACATTTTTTTGTCTGTAGTTGGAAATGTGATACTAGAGTCTCATGTCCACTGAGCTCCACTTTAGTTTTATTTTTGTCTTTTCACTATTTTGGCCAATTTGACAGTCAAGATATTTTCATGACTATCTCTGTCATCTATGCTTTTTGTAAAGACCATGTAGATATTTCTGTTGTGTTAACTGCTACTAAATATGTATTAAATGTATACTGATCATGCACCACCTCATAAGCCTTTGTTGAAGATCATACAATTAACCAACTGTAAGGATTTTGTCTGACAGCAAACAAGATGCAGATGCAGAGTATGATTGTTTGCTTATTCATGCTCAGAAAATACAGTGCATGTCATCATTTATTCCTGGTAAGGCTAGAAAGTTTTGCATGACATGTTGTTCAAGCCCGTCAAAAATCAAATCTTTTAAAGCTGATCCAAATGGCCCCAGTTGAAGGAGGATTGAGAAGCTGGTCATCATAACGAGGGAGGAGGCAGAATTTCATTTAGATGTGCAGATAACATCACACACTTCACAGTCTCTTCTCGAGGGCACTCATGGTGCTGATCGCATGAAAAGTGACAGAAATGATTGTGTCAAGAATGAAGAAAGAAAGCTAGAGAGAGATTCAATTACGAAATGAAGTGGGTGTGAACGTCGGATCATCGGTTTTGGATAGTTGCAGAAATTGTTGGAAACAACCCGCCCAGATCCGACATCGGAAAGGTGTGGGAAGAAGTTCTGATGAAGCATACTGGTGCCTTGAGTTGCTTGATAAAAAATAAATGTGTCCTATTCTTAACCTTCACTGAAGATTTTTTTATGCTTTGTAGGTGTCTTTATTGGCTGTTAGACAATTCTTTGAGGTATTGTTAAGACAAGTCCAAATCATGTCAGTCATCATAAAGAAACTGTAAGTCATTTTCATTTTTCTCTTTCATTTTCAAAACTTATCTTATGACACTGAAGACAAAATGAAAATGAATTTAATTGCTGAGGCTGGTGTCTTCATGGTCTGGCAGCACTGTTACCAAACTGAGAGAGAGAGACACAGAGAGAGAGAGAGAGAGAGAGAGAGAGAGAGAAGCCTCCAGGAGAGAGTAGGCGTGTTGGGTCGGACCGTGGTCACCTGTTGTATTTCACTCAGCACTTAGATGCAGGTTTAAGCAACAACTGTCTGAGCCTGATCAAAGGTAAGGAAATCAATCAGTGGAGCAGAGACACGCGGGCTGTCGAGCAGTTCACATGTTCAGCGTCCTGACGGAGGACGCAGAGGTGGGTGGTCATCGTGTGGGCGTGCGGCTCGTCCCCATGTTTACTACCAGGAACATAACTCAAGTGGGGATAAACCGCAGTGTCTCTCTGGCTCCGACCACAGTGACTCAGACTTCTTCAGACCACAATCCAGCTGATTTACTGCTGCTCCATATCACTGTGTCAGTGTATACACACAGTATTTATGCAAATGTTCTCGAGTGGGTGTGTGTGTATACTACGGAAGTGCATTATGTACTTATCCTAACGTTGTTGACTTTGCCATTGTTCTACAGGATTCTTGCGCAGCCACAAATTACTTGCATCACTCCTCTCTCATTTGTTTGTTGAGATTTTCTGCGGAATGTCCTTTGCAGACGTCCCAGATCGTTCCCCGCTCGCTTTTTGTGCTGTGAATTGGTCCCAACACAGATCACACAGGCCTGAGGCTCCCACAGTGTTTAGGTAATAGTTCTGCAGCCTGGTGCAGGGAACATTTGGAGAACACCTGATATGACCATATTCGTCTCCAACTCATGGTGAGTTGCGTAAGTCTGTAAATGGTGTTTGGTGATTTGGACAATGTTGACAATGACACTTGAAGAAGAAGAAAAAAAGATTCACCTTGGAGGGCTTTTAGAGTCTTCTGTGGTTTGGCACTCATGTTTGTCTTCCTCCAAAATAATTTTTATAGCAAAAAAAAAATCTTTGACTCTCTCAAAACTGCAGACCGCTACCTCAGAGCATAAACAAGCTTGTGTTTGTTCAACCAAAACATCCCAAATCCTCTGGGAGGGCTGGCATGCTGCAGCACATGTGTGTTGGTTATCTGTGTGAGTGTGTGTGTGTGCGCATGCTTTCTGTTTTTGCGGTATCTTTTTGCTAGGTCCAGAGGGGTTTTCCTAGAAGTGCAGACCTCCCTAAAGGAGTCAAAGATCGAGTCCTGGGAGAGAAGAAGAAGAGAGGTGAAAGGGGGACGCAGAGGCTTTCTGAGATTGAATAAACAGAGGTGATGATGGCCGCCCGTCATAACCGCCCATCTAATCTCTCAAGTTTACAGGGGGGCCACATTGTGGTGAGCGCCAGGACGTGCAGCTGATAGTGGAGAGTGCTAATGGACAAGTTTGAAGCCATGTAAGCGACGGAGGGGAGCGGAGTGGCTTGTGCGTGAGTGGTTGATTAAAGTTAATGATGCGAAGCGTAGCTGCTAATGACGTGCAGTCTGACAAAATTGCAGCAGATACGCTCGCGCGAGTGTCTCCGCGAGGGACCTCATCCCACAAAACAGCTTGTAGAGATTATTCACACAGCATCAGGCACGGACTGCACGGACACCTCGTGATGAATGTGTTGCAGACAAGAACTCATACGCATACTTTTCCTCACAGCAGCGCGCCCCTGTAAATCTGTATGGTGAATTTGATTAGTCAACCTGGACCTCCTGAGAGAGTGCTCCCGGAAAAGTCCAGGGGGACAGACGGGAGAGAGCGCTTGTAATATTTCTCTTTCATAGCTGTAAACTCTTACCCAGGCTGTCAGCACAGATAATACACAGCTCAAACACAAACACCTCCCTCTCCAGCAGCACATTTCTGCAGGCTCACTGTAGTTTATATAGAACAATAAAGTAAATGTTAAAAAGACATTTCCACACTCTATAAGACAAGAGGACATCACGCAACCTTGGTCTGGTCTCCGGTGATTACAAAGTAAGAAAACATGTGCCAACAGCTGGGAATGAAGCTGAAGCTACGGTACAGTGAGTCAACAGTACGAGGAAGCATTTTTCTGTATGACACAACCGTGAAAATATGTAAAGCCGTTGCAGATAAAACAGTGATGTATAGTAGTGCAGCTCTGTCCATATACTATAATGAAACACTTTAACATGATATGAAAGTGTAGTTGTGTTGACTGACATTGCCTTTCCCACTATCATTTACCATCTTGCTTGTGTGTAAACTGTTTTTATTTACCACCAATTTCTAATATTCTAAATTCGTTTTGCAAGACTGTGTGGTATTGTGGTGCCTGGCCCAGAGGACACGGAAGCATCAGGCAGTGCAAAGAAAAGTGTTTGTATTTTGGCGGAAAGTAGAGAAGAGTTCTCACAGCCATGTCTCTCTCTCTGATGCATTTGTAACTCTTCCTCAAGAGCAAATGAAATACTTGGTGCAAATATGTAGAAAGAACAGAATAATATTAAAATGTAAATAAATGATTTTAATTGTCTAAACAGTTGATGTGTTTAAAAAGTAAAAGGTGGTTAAAACAGGAAGGTACTGATTCATGGTTAATCAGGAATGACTCATGGAGAAAATATGTTGATTCATAGAACCTAATGATTCATTGATATAGTATCTCCCAGTCTGTTCTCCAGAAATCACTATCTAACATACAAGTACAGTGTGTGAATCAGAGTTATTCAGGAACTACTCATTAACGATTAATTCATTATCGGGCCGTTCCTCACTTGTGCAATATTGTACCTATTTGCTCTGTAGCAGCAAGTACAGCTGAGGTTGATGGGAACGTCATTAGTTCTGCAGGTATTTGGTCATCAATCTAATTATTCAAACATTTTAATTTTGACCTGATTTTGGTGAAAAACCATGTCAAACATCATATATCAACTTTCCTGGCATCCACCTGTTGTCGAGACATTTCAATCACAACCTCACTGTGGGACTGTCATGGGATTACTGGAGTTATTAGGATTCATCATCTGTCCAGTGTGGATCATTTTTTATGCAATTGATCATAAAGTTATTGAGATATGTCAGTCTAGACCAGACAGACAAGCTGATATTTTCCTCCTTAGTGTCAAGGCGGGGGGTTCGACGACTCAAGTGCAACACACAGCTTCTGCTCAAAAGTAGTCTTTAATAAAAACAAAAGAAATCTTAACAAAAACTCACGGCAAGGTTGGATCCAGGAATGTCAAAAAAAAATCCAAACACAAAAACTTCAGCAATGGGCATGGCATGACATGGCATGGGAGAATAGGTATGACATGAACAGAACAAGACGACAGGGACATGAACATGAAGACAACATCCGGCAAGGGCAAACTGACATGAACTGACTTATAAAGACTGATAGGTGATTAGCAGCAGCTGGGAACACAGGTGATAGGATGAGGTGGGAGTGGCTGGGAGATGAGGTGAGGCAGAGGTGGGGTGATGAGGAAAGTACAATTGGCAACTGATTGGCATAACTGTGACACTTGGAGCCCTGCTGCTAACATCATCAGTGATCATTGTCTGTTTAGATCAGAGAAGCTGCTTTCACTTGCAGTGCATTACTACTCTAAATTGTCCTTTATGTCTTTGTCTTGTTAGTTTTTATCCTCCACCTTCCAGTACTGTGTGTTGTAGGATGAGAATGATCAGATTGGGAATGAACCACTCGGTGCAAACGACCCTCACTTCTTACAACTTTATTTATTTGGCAAATCCTCTGAAGCAGGAAAATGGAAAAATCCTGAGTCGACTCCATTAGAGGTAACATGTAAGGCTGTTTTTAAATGAGGTGTTCTAGTTCAGCTTTCTGTCTTTGTTCTGTTCGGGCACACTAACAAGAGGTAACTGCAATCAGCTGTAAAATATAAAACCAATGTACCATGGCCGCGTGCACGTCTCCGTGCGTGGTTCAAATCAAGAGCAGAGACGTGTTACGCACTTTTGGCTGCGAGCTATACGCTGTTTCAGTCGTGTCGGGAAGTCTTTAATTCGAACCAGGAACCGAAACAAGACACGCCCTCTTACACGCACACACATTGGGAAACGTGCAAACAACACGTTCTCGCCAGAAAGTACAAGATGCATAAAGTAGCGAAGCAGCACAACGCTCTCACATTTATCATCCACTCAGCCCCGTGTGATTCACAGTTCACCATTTATCAATCACACGACTCCGTCTGCTATTGTTTAACGGACGGGGAATCGTTCACGTCAGGAGGAGCTGCCGAAGAACAAACGATGCCTGTGCTTCGAACGCTGGTAAAATCTGCTGCGGTGAAGTTCGCTCAGCAGGAAGGAGGAGTGGCTGAGACTGCAGGGGGGCCGGGGGCTCTCACATGGTCGATGCATTATCTTTCCCATGAAGTGTACCCCCTTGAATATCTAACATTTGTTTCTTATCTTCTTGGCTGCTTTCAATTTATCATTTGATTCTCGGTGGAACGATACTGGTTGAACCAAACACGTCATTGTTCTGTTGGATGTTCCCATAGTCCCATAAAGGAGCTCATAAGATCACACCCTACTTTCTTTTTGTGTATGTACTAATGTATTCTTTAAAGCATAAAATAAAAAGATGATCCAGCCATGCATGATCTGCCTTCCTGAACTCTCTGGAAGGAGACCTTTTCCTTTTGTTTTGCTTTGCTGATGGACTTGCTTGTCTAATAAACCAATTTTTAAAACCCTGTTTTTTAATACTACATTTTATGATTCATTTACTTTGATATCAATAAGTAGGTTCTATAAGTTGCAGAATGCATTCGACGTATATCTGTGTCTCGCTCTGAATAAGCATCAGCCTGCAGTATTTTTTCAATGATGGTTGGATTCACTGTGCTACAGTCTAAAGACAACACTACTACGACAGTGGACAGAAATCAAAAATCTGGTTCACAGACGTGTTACGGGAGGGAAGTTTATTTCTGGAAATCTTGTGTGTGTTCTAATTTTATCAGAGTTGTTGGCCAGTATGAAACATGGAAGGATGAACAACTACGACTGGACATTAACTTGTATTTAGTTTGTTTGCGATTAAAACACAGATGTAGATGAGTAAAAACATGTTTTGCAAGAGTGACGAGGTAAAAGAGAAGAAGTTCTGTGTAGTGAATCTGTGGCTGTTTCTGATTCAGAAGGTTTACTTTTAGCATTTCCATACTGTGTTACAATATTAATGTAAGATGGCCCAAGAACAAAACTCACAAAAGACAAACACACACAAACAAAGCTCCGCCCACTTTCTGCCCATGGGCCTGTCTGGAGCCTGGACACGACCCTATCTCCTGTCACTGCTATGGTTGGAACAAATGTATTTACTGTAACTGTAGACTATCACTGGATTGTTTTCTCTCCTTTTGCTGTCAGCAAACCAGCATGTGCAATTAACTTGATGTAAGGTCAACACGAGAAAATGAGAAACATTTGGTATCAAGTTAGAGTTCGGGGCTTTTCTATTGTTCTGGGCCGTGAGGGAGCGACGTGGAGACGGACGGAGGTTTGAGGTGAAAACATATAGAGAGGAAGAGTCGGATCAGAGGATGGATGAGGTGAAGAGACAGAAAGCAGAGATCCCCGGGCGATGTGGGCTCGGTGCCATGTTGATGTAAAGGTAAAGTAGCGAGCAGTGGGAATTGCCAAGGTTACTGAGCGCAGAGAGGCCCAGCATGTATCTCAGCTAGAGGCCCTGGAGCCAGACATGTTGTGGGATCCCTCTCTGGAACATATGGTGGCAATCTTTACAGAACATTGGGGTTCAGAGCGGGGGAAAAAATGGACATGAAGGAGAAGAAGTTTTAGGGGGTAAAAGGATACGAGGGGGGCAAATGGAGGGGAGAGTGGGGTAGTAGGTAATTCCAAGAAGCAGGAGTCTGCTTTCCATCCAAATGGAGGTTGTTTTGAATTTAACTGCAACTTTAAGATGAGCTCTATAAAACATTTTTGCGACGTAAATCACACGAACTGAAAATCCCCGACGCGAGTGTCACGATTCCTGCTCTTTATTGGGTTAGGATACTCATGCTTTTTATTTGATTTCCAAATGAAACTATGCACTTAAAAGCAGCCCTGGAATATGAATAACAACGTTAGTACCACTTTCACGACATTGTATAAGTCGTTGCAGTGAGGGGCTCTTCAGCCGAGACGTGGATTCAGCTGGAGCCCCTCCACCCGACACGCCCGCCGTTGCTTGGCTCTCACATGTGAAAACAGTCGTCAAGCTGTCACATTAGCAGGCACACGGCATAGTTTAGCTCACATTAATTAGGTGATGTAATGTACAACATAGGAACCTCAAGCCTAGAACCATTAAGCTGCACTTAAAGTGTTCAGAATATATAATTTGACGCCATTCGTCTTTTTCTGCTCGGCTCTGATTTGTGGTCACAGGTCACATGATTCCTCCATGAGGGTGAAGTTAAAAAATCAACGTGTGCTAATTATCCACAGATTTACAGCTTCTATTTAATCAATGAGTAGGATAAAAGCAGATAGAGGCGATAGCTCGGAACATTAGCTTCGTATGTGCAATAACCTCGTAAAACAATATGACGTAGTGCTGAAAAACACAGTTACATATTTTTATGTGATAATTTGTAACTTAACTGGAATCCATTTTTGATGTTATCCATAAAGTGAAATGCTCATATATTTTATAGGAGGATTATGCAGAACTGTAGACTGATGTTGTAAGAATCACGTCTCTCTTGCAGGGTTGTAAAAACCACGATCCTGGTCTGGGTTCTGTCCATCTGTGTATGTGCGACGACGTGGAGATCAAAGAGCGACGCTCCTGGGACGAGGATTTGTTGCTGCGCTGTGGTTAGACCGCTCGGTTTGATGTTGGAGAGTCAAGCACCAGGTAGGAAGCTGGAATGTGTGTGTGTGTGTGTGTTTTGGGAGGTGCAGAGAAAGTTTTGTGGAACAAACTTTAAGAGTTCACAAGTTCAGTATATGTCGAAGAATCACTGTTGACTTTTCAGATATGCTGAGAGTGTTCAACATTATGTAAATGCTGCCGGGTTCAGGAACAGGCTACGCTGCTCTGAACGGCGTGAACACAGCGAAACACTCGAGGGTGAGAGACCAGGATCATAAGCTTTCCATTAAAGGTGGCTAATGTATAGATATTTCAGGTGACTTACTGACTCTAACCAAAAAGCTCAACCCACATGCTGCTGCAGTTAATGTTAATTATAGATGATTAATTACAGTTTATTACAGTTCTGATCTTTTTAAGTTTTATGAGCTTCATTTTAAAAATTTTAAATCATAATTTTGTATTTGTGTTTTTTTTGGAGTTGTTTAATTTCTTATTAATGTCATAATATTTGCTGTTAATTTTAATTTCAGCTCATATGTCATAATCATTTTTCATGTTTCTTTTACATTCAAATACCAATGTCATTGTGTTCTGCGTTGCTCTGGCTTCACTTTCCAGGCCAGCTGGGCTTTCCTCAGGATGGATGTCATTTTTCTAGGTCAGCTGAAAATAATAAGAGCGATGAATGGTGAACCTGATGTACCTAATGCTGCACAACCAGCTGAAGCTTTCATTACGAACGCATGTGGAGACCAGCGTAGTGGTTTACCACACACACACGCACACACTCACACACACAGAGCAATAGCAGAGATCCAGCTCCTTTATCCACCTCTGAGCCCCTATGTAATCAGGCCTCCTAGGCAGAAGCTTTCTGGACGAGAGTAAGACCAACGCTGTTTGGAGAACTGGGATCAGAGAGAAGCTTCCAAGTGGGGTCCTCAGGGTCCAGGACTGGGGGTCCTCGGTGGGGGTGTACACCTGTACATGTGTCATAGGCAAACAACTGCAGTCCTGGAGTTATGAAGTGATTTCTGGATGAACCACGGGAGGAAATTGCCTTCAGGATCCAGCAAAGTTTTTGAAGGGGTGATTTATTTTTGTGTGTGTGTGTGAGTGTGTATGTGTGTGTGGCATAATACCAAGTGTTCCTTTAAAAGCCAGCCTCGCTCACTTTCTCCTTTCCCTCTCTTGTTTCCCTCACAGTCCTGACACACTCAATAGTCCAGGCAGCAGGGGCTCCTCCAAAGAACTGACTCTATCCAGGAGGAATGCATGAGCTGGATGCACTGACACACGCATAGACAAAAGCACAGGCAAGTGCACATGCACGCACGCAGACACGGATGGATAAAGGCGAACGCGTGCACGGACATTCACTCAGCTGCCTCTGGAGGTAGGATATCTGGCAGCAGCAGGTGGTTTCAAAACACTTACTGGAATCACAGTCACCAAGGCCACACCGCTCACAAACGAGTGTCACTAATCTTTGTGAAAATTTGATTGAGATTTAAAGTTCTCAGAAAAGCAGCCACATTAGATCTGGTTTCACCTTTCAAATTTAACCTCAGATTCACACCCACATGAAATCTTAGAGTAAACTGGCATGTGGGAGAAGATCCTGCAGCAAAGCTATGCACATGTGGACAACGTGTCCACACAGAAAGACTGGGTGTACTCGGCCTGTCACCTAATGCATGCTGGGATGGGCTCCAGCCTCCTCGGTGACCCTGACCAGGATAAGTGCATGGGTATTAAATAATGGATGGATGAATGGATGGGCTGGGTTCAGATGCACATCGCAGACACGATGACATCTGTGATGCCTGAATTGAAATCGATCCACGCGCTGGATTCAAACTTGGAGCATTTCATGCCGGAGGAATTTAGGCATGACTTTCACTTGGCTTTAACCTAATCTTTGGCTCCATCCTCTCTTGGCTGTGGAAAACTGGGTCATGGACTTCTCACCTTTTCATGTTTTCGTGGTAAAACTTTGCGGTAAAGCACATTTATTTACATATGGTCCTCATATTTGTACTTAGGCTTGTGCTTGTAAATGTGCTTAAGTGGGAAAATGCAGCTTAATAAGAGCTCCTCACTGCCAAACTGGCTTTAGCCTAAGGATGGAAGTGAGCCGTATATACTGCAGTTTGGCTTGAAGCTGGGGATGAATGTTGCTCTTTCACAGGCCTTGGATCAGTTTTCTGTATCTCTTCCCACTTAACAATAACAACTAACCTTTAGGACGTCCAGGTGCTCATCTCAGGATGAGTTTGGGAAATCTTTGTTTGTCTATGAAATTTGCACAAATCAAAAATGACCGGGCTAAATATGGACACAGTATTGGGTCAATATAGCAGTGACGCAATGTTGCCTAACACTAAGCCAGTGATTTTCAGTGAGCGTGTTCTCCAAAATAAATCAAAATACGCGTCACAAATTTTTTCATTACGCACATATGGCAGACAGATGCTGTAGGTACCTGAACAGAAATATACTGTGATTAAGAGGGAGAGGACATACTGTATACCAGCATGTCTGCTGTCCTACTTACTGTATCTCTGATTCTAAATATCCAAACATCTCAGTTTTCCTCTGCATATCCTTCGTCTCTCCCCCCTTAAAAATAGACCCTACCAAGTTTGGCGCTTCAGCCAACCACGCCACGGCAGGCATTATCCTCTTTCAGTCAATGAGCAGAGAGACAGGTGTGTAGTGATACCATACAGTAGTTACCGCTTGTACCTGCCAAAGCCGAGAGCTGGCTGGATTTGGAGGAGTCGTTGTCACTATCATTTATAGGGACTGCGCTCCAGGATCAAAGCATTGCCTGCGTGATTGAACCTGGGCCCGGCTGTAAGAGGAGAAGGTGTGCATGCCTGGCACACGTAGTTCGCGCTATCCTGGAGCTGGGCTGTCTCTGCTTACTGTCTGAACCAATCCACCTGGATACAATATCACACCAGTATTACTGGACTTTAAACTGAGCCTCTGAATACCTGCCGCTGATCTGCTGACGTGTTTGACGTGTGTAGCAAAGACACAATAATGCATCACTACAAAACGGTCATGGTTGGATTTTTCACGGGGGTGACTCACCGAAGAGTTGAGGCTCTGCTCCTCTGGGCCTCAGCCCGAGTCCAGCGCCGCTCCTCTTATTCAGCCACACATTGTTGCCATTACAGTCATGACACAGAGGGAGCAGATGAGGGAAATGGGTGTGTCTGACGCGCTTCATTACGCATGCATGGACCCTGGATTCCCCTCAGTGACGGGGGATTTGTGATTATTGATGACCCACTTCCACCCGGGTCAGAATGGGGTTTGGTGGCTGAGCTGCTTAAAGATCCCCAAGGAGGGCGATCCGAGAATGATTCGGAGGACTAGAATGCCTCCCTGAATTTGCTCGCCTGCACAGTGTGTTGAATGGCATGCCACCGCTTTAGGCCTGTCTGCAACAGCTGAGCATGCTGTATTGGTCAAGCCTGTGTGTGTGTGTGTGTGTGTGTGTGTGTGTGTGTGTGTGTGTGTGNATCGGAGAGCGTCAGGAAGTGAGGTTTTCTTGAGAGCAGCTTCTGCCAGGCTTGAGAAATGAAGCGCATATCAACAAACAACACTTCTAAACCGGCAAATTAAGGGACTCATTTTCATAATTGGCAAGAAATAATGTTTGTTACAGACACCAAACAAATCAGGCAGCTCAAACCAAACCCAGGAGAGTCAAACAGGAGGCCGCTGATTTCGCACCCTTCTCCAGCCCCTGAGGATCGGACAGCAGCGAGGACGCTCAGCTGATTCTTAATTGGACGCTGCCTTTGTTTCATCTCACAAAGCTCCTTCTGTGCTATCTCTCCACTCTCATCCTCTCATCTGGCCGAGGTCCAGGCAGCCTAATAAAGCCAGAGGTCGTCGGTTAATGGCTCAATAATGTGTGGATTGTTGTGGCGGTGGAGGTGGAGTCGGGGGGCAGCAATCGCTCTCTGATGAGGTGATACAAATAAGAGCTTTGTGAGGAGAATGAAGAGAGGAGAGGAGACGAGGGAATATTTCTGAAGTGCCACATCATACCTAAGAGATGTTTTTATGAGTCCTTTCTGCAGAGGGCTGGACGTCGGGTTATTGAGTGCCATTATGCAACTCATTGCCAGAGAGGAAAGTCTGTTTTCTTACTCTGGGCTTGAGGATTGTTATCTTTCCCATTAGCCAAACCTGCGAATCCCAGTGTCTCAGTACTAGTGTGTGTCTGTGTATATGTGTTTAATATACACAATTACGAGCGCCCGTCCATGTCTAATGCTCCTTCCTGGACATCACTCATAGCGGAGGGTCAGGATGAGAGTGTGGGATTGAAGTTTGGAAAAGTGCTGAGTAAGCAGTTTCCCCTTACACCCTGAAGCTTTATCTCACCTCCTGTGTTTATGCTGCAACTATTCTTTCTCTCTTCACACACACACACACACACACACACACACACACACACACACACACACACACACACACACACAGCTGACCAACCAAACCTCCGACTGTAATCTTCAAAGGTCATAAAGATGTGAGACTTTCCTCCACAGGGCTTGCACAGGCATTTCTTCAAAGGTTTCTAAGTGAACAACGAATGTGTGTTTGTGTGTGTGTGTGTGTGTGAGACCGAGGTGCTGATATTTCCTCTCAGGACCTGACTTCACACAATGACCACCAGTCGCATGTAATGATTTCACCCCTGTGCAGCCTCTTAGGAAAAGGCACATTACAGTAACTTGGACAACAAAGTGTTTCTGGGCCCGCAGGTGGGAACTGCACTGTAACACACACACACACACACATATACATGCACCACACACACCAGACTGCTTAGCACATAAAAACTTACATCTGACTCCTTTGAAAATATTTTGCCAGGCTCTAACTCTGAGCCGTGGATGCTGAAAGAAAAAGAGGGAGGAGGGGAAGAGGGAAAAAAAGAGACGAGGGGAAGGAGCTGGACTTCCCCTCTGAGAAGACATGACACCCTGCTCCATGTGATTTTTCTACATTTAACCGAGCTTGACTCACTGCATAGCACATTCATAGCACATTTTGGCGCGTCCCATGATAGACATTAACTAATAACTCTAAATCACATTTCCTAAGGTATGTCTAAGCAGAGCTATAACTGCTCCTCTGTGGCTCTGTGACCCGGGTGGTCATGAGTTATGATTTTGCATAGCTCTCTCTCCTCCAGCACTGGACATTAAGGGAGCTGCTTTCAAAACAGAGCTGGTATTCTTGTCTAAATTGTTTGGAGCGACTAGTGGATGATTAGATAGGTATTTTTCCTCGGGGACGCCAGGTTATTTTCTGGGCTCGTGTGTGTGTGCATCATTTTAGATTTAGTCACATTCGGCCAATTAAGGGTATGTGAAGTATTCATTAAGGCAATGAAGTCTGGCAAATTAACACAGCTCTAGTATATATTGGTCAGAAGATGGCCCTGACTCAGACCTCAGACATCCAGAAATCGTAAATTGGAGCCAACAGTGCTGTTTACTCTCCTTGCACTGACTTTACATCCAAACACCATTTACTTCAAACTTGGAGAACAGGAGGGGAATTGAGGAGGAAAAATCAGCGAAAGTAACAGAAGATGCCATGTGTTCATTTCACCGAAAGACTCTGTGGGGAAATTATCCTCAGTGCTAACCTGCTATGGAGCAAACGTCCAGAGTGTAAATGTGAGAGTTAGATGTGATTTCAAGCGCAGACTCTGCCGACTTCATTGGGAAATAGCAGGAGACAGCAAAGCAGGGGTTTTGTTTTTCTGTGAATTTTGTGAAAAAAAAGTGGGCATTGTGGGGAATATAGACAAAAAAAGGTCTTGACCAAATCAGTGAAGCAACCAGGAGAGAAATTTCAGAAGAGGCTTTCAGTGCTGTTGGAGCGTCATTTATTGTGAGAGTGCTGGTTAGTCATAAATAAGACTTCCAAGAACACTATTACTGCCTTGATGGAAAGGAATAGTTTTCGGGGAAAAAAGCTTCTTAAATTTCTTGAGTTAAATGAGAAGATTCTACCGGCATCTGTCAAGCTTATGACTTAACATTATATAACGTATGGATCATGAAACAAAAACAGAATTTTAAAAACAACAAATCGTGGTTTTATGGAGGAGCTACTTAAGCCAAGCTCGCTGTTCCCAGTCTATGCAAGATCTCAGGCTGCCAGCTGTAGTCTCATATTTACTGGAGAGTGGAGTCAATCTTGTCATTTAACTACAAAAGAAAATAAGCATATTTCCCCAAAATGTCAAAAGGATTGCATAAAAGTTGCATCACTTTACAATCATTGGCAAACAAACTATGTTTACTGACAATAGTTTGACAAAATGTTCCCGAGTCCATGTATTAATCTCTTTTATACAATCCTTTGTTTGACAAAGTAGTGAACCTCTCTCTATCCTTGCTTGTGAATGACTGAGTCTCTCGAGGATGAACCTTTCACACTCAATCATGATGATCACTATCACCTGTTACCAATGAACCTGTTTACCTGTGGAAGGATCCAAACAGGTGTTTTTGGATCAGCCCACAACTTTCACAGTCTTTTGTTGCTCCTGTCCCAGCTTGTTTGAAACATGCTGCTGCCATCAAATTCAGAGGGAGCAGATATTTACAATGAAGATTCTGCAGTAAAAAATTAAATTTCTTTCCACTGTTTTCAATTGAGTATATTTTAAAAAGAATTAGCAAAAGATCACATTCTGTTTTTGTTTGACAAAGAGTCCTAGCTTTTTTGGAATCGGGGTTGTAGCACATGGCTGTAAGGGATGAGTGCTGGGCCAGGATACGTGACACCAGCCCGTCCGTCACATCTGTTCGACCTCTGTTAAAAGCAAAATAACAGTAATTTTCAGATTCTCAAATCACTACAATGTTTTCCCAAAATGTGATTGAGCCAAACATGAGCTACTCCAGTGGTAGTAATAGTATAAAATAATACAGTGTGTTCTGGTCATGTTTGGCACGAAACAGACCAGCCGAGTTTAACCAGTAGCAGGTGGTCTTCTCGTTGAGAGTAGTTGGTGGTTTGATTACTGAATGGCTAATTCAAGACCTCGGCCACATTACATTTAGCCTGAGCAAGACAGGCGATACTTGCCAGAATAATTATGGGCATCCGAAGAATTTGCAGCTACAGTGTGCGTAAGCGTATAGTAGGCAAGGAGTCAGGGACGGCAGTGACACCCGGACTGTTTGCCATCAGATATTTCTAAATGGGTCACAGTGCTTTTATCAGGCCATCCAAGAGACAGAGCTGGATCTGTCTGGAGCTGGAGTGGAAAATACCTGCAACTCACTGCACAACAAAAAAGCATTTCCCATTTTTGGACTGGTTTAAACCAAGTGTGTGTGTGCATGAGTGTGTGTGTGTGTGTGTGTGTGTGTGTGTGTGTGTGTGTGTGTGTGTGTGTGTGTGTGTGTGTGTGTCGCTTTTAAAAACACAAATGATGGACTTACCATGCCCCTGTAAGCTTCTCCAAACTCATCCCCCTCCAACACTTCTTTCTCGCACTCTGTGTGTGTGTGTGTGTGTGTGTGTGTGTGTGTGTGTGTGTGTGTGTGTGTGTGTGTGTGTGTGTGTGAGTGTGTGTGGATGTGCACCTAAGATGATGGAAAGAACGTGGCAAACTTTGGCCTAAATAACAATGAACGCACACACACACACACACACACACATAAACACACAGAAATACAGACTTGTGGTCCCAGTGGAGCTCGGAGTCAGAGCCCAGTCTGACAGAAGAGCGTCTGAGTGTCTGTGCATGTTGGAAGGGCTCATGGCTCCCAGCGCAGTCATATAGATGCAGGTATAATATATAAAGATCTGAGATCATCTGTGAGAGCTGGACGACTGGAGGAGTGGAGGATCTGGGACCAGAGGAACAACTGGTGATTCAGCAGCAGCATCAGGCCTGAGGGGATGAAATCCATGGAAGAAAAGCTTTAAATAAATAATGAGCGAAGCAGAAATTATACACACACAGTGAAGAGAACAGTGTCGTTATGTCATAAACATGTTCGGAAATGTTACAAAGGAAGCCAATATGTTTTGAGTTTTAGTTTGTCACTTCACCTTTTAGTTCAAGAAATTAATCAACCAATCAAAAGACATCATAACAGCACATTTTAAAACAATTTTGGAAATGCACTCAGGCCGTCTTGCCTTCAGTTAGATGAGATGATCGACTCCTCTCTCGTGTCTACCATCGGCTTAGCTAAGCATAAAGAGTGGAAACAGGGACACAGACGGTAACAGGATCCAGCCATCAGCACCTCTGAAGCTCCCTAATGAACACATATAGAAAGTCATAAACAGCCCTGCCACTAACATACAGCTTTTTTATGGATTGAGCAAACAAGATGTTATGTGTTAATTAGCTGTTTGTGACTTGTTTTCAGGGACATATTTAATTAGTCACTGAAGTAATCCAGCACTTTTCCACGAGCAGCTTCTTCATTTCTGTTGATTCATGCAAAGTTTTGCTGTGTGCTTTTTCCATACATTGCTACGTTCCCTCATTGTTTCTATGGATTCACAACAACAACACGAGTGTGCGTGACTGTGTGACGTCACCTAAACACAGAGCCGGAACGTCGACTCCGTGAGAGACTTTGGAGAACGTCAGGAAGGCAGCAGGGAGTCCTTACATGGGATGACATGGAAGCTGGTCATCATCACGGCTCGATTTGCCCTGATTCACTCCCATGGACATGGAACAGCTATAATAGTGTGTGTGTAGTATATGTGTGTGTGTGGTGAGGTAACTCATTTCACAGAATAGATCAAATCAGAGCCAGGTTTTTATTCATATTATATTATTTATTTTTAGTTCTTTCGACACGCTGATCCCAGTTTGACGCGGCAGGGTCCGATTTCCCGGCTTTCTCAACCCGCCTGTCTACACCCAGAATGGCATCACCGCCCACCGGCCCGACGCGCTCTGACAGCTCATGATATAATGGCACCATGTGCTCTTACAGTCTCTCACTTACAAAACCCTGTCCACAGCAATTCAGACTGTTCAGCATTATGGGAATTACACATGATTTGGCAACTTTGGCCCCTTTCACCTTCTTTCTTTCGGAGGCTCAGGGGGCTCTGGTTAACCGTGTCATCCTGCCTCCCTCAGTATGAGATGTTTTTTTCACGCTGTTGTTGGCAGCTCTGCCTTTAAGCCTTTTGGAACGAGCCTCAGTCGAGTCTCATAAGACTTGTCAAAGAAGGCCCAGGTCATGTAACACGTTTGTATAAGCAATTAGAGATATAAGTCTTTCACTTCTCTGAATGCTGGCCATTAATATGCCACATTTTCTTTTTACAGTTGTATTAATATCTTTTGTAATCGAGTACTGCAGGGACGCAGTGTTGCTCTTTCAATAAGCTGGGGTTCTTGTGAGAAAACTGGAGCAGGAGAACTAGATATCTGGCTTTTATCTTCTAGTGAAGGTCAAGCTTGAAAAATCCTCACATCCAATAATACAACACGTAGCCTCTTTTGTTAGTCCCTCTCTACCTAATAAATGTCTGTTCATGCCCCCAGTAGGTTGTAACTCGGGCTTTCTGTTATAAACTTGTTCGAGAAAGCCTGATGACATCACTCCAGGTGACAGCCCCCCCCCCCCCCCCAGAGTATGACGAGTAAACTGATCTTGATGAGCAAAGTCGTTGTAGCCCCCCTTTAAACACAGCATGAGACCAGGTTTTTTTCAATGCAGCGTCCTAATAAAGTAATTCAAGGACAAATTACTACGTCTCGAGTCCAGTGTCAAGTCCACAGCTCTGTTTTTGGAAGGTGTTTATCCAGTTAAATTACATGAATTTGACTCCAAAGTGAAATATAGTTCATGGAGTATTTCAACACTAGAGGACAAACTTTGATTTTTTAATGTGAACTTACAGCTTTTAATATTTCATTTAAACACATTTTTAACATGAGAGAGAAAGAAAGATAATTGGCTGTTATACTTTTTTAAAAAATGCCTGAGTTTGTACTGGTGCATTACTAAATAAATGAGAAGACGAATCTTTCATATTGATATGTCATATCTATAAACCCTTTGTAATGGTACACACAGGAGCCAAGTGTTACATAAGTGCTGCTGATATGTTGTTACGCTGACGTTAAGTGGCCTTGTATGACGGCTGGTTCTGGGCTTTAGCTGCTCTGTGAGTGTGCAGCCCACAGGAAGTTCCCACTGCTGTGGCTATCAGGGCGGAAAATGAGTGTTTGTCACCCACTTTAGTCACAACCCTCTCTCTCTCTCTCTCTCTCTCTCTCTCTCTAAAACACATACACACACAGTTATACACAGACCATGCATCATTGCCTCACATCCCTTTTCCCACAGCGGCAGAAGCAGACTAACAGGGATCTAACTGTTTAATTGAGCCTGAGGTGTTGAGTTATTCTAGTTGCAGTTTTGGGAAGTGGGCTTAAATACCCAAGTTATTTCATGAGAAAGTTTTTCTTTGGTGACAAATTGTCAACTGGGTCATTTGGTTGTTGACTTTAATTCAAACTGTGTCAACAAATGTCAAATTAAGACTGTGATGTAGCTTTGAATAAGTCCTTTCTGTGACTTACAGGTGCAAAGATTTATTCATATTTTTGAGACTAACAGAAAAATTCCAGACGATGACAGCTTCATTGCCACAGCACATATCCCTCTTACCTCTTATAGGATTGCAGGCTAAAGATAGAAAATGTGTGTGAGTAAGCGTGCACGTGTCTCTGGGTTCATGCATGCACGTTCGTTTGTATGGTCCCAGTGGGTGTGAGGAGTACTTGGTCAGAATAAGTTCAGCAGGTTTACAGGCTTTGTTTTATTTCTCCAGTGGAAATTTTCTCTTTGTTGATCACAAGGAGAGAAAAAGCAATAGAGGGAGACGGAGCAGGCAATAAAGAAAAGAGAATTAACGACTTTTGAAAGGGTTATTGTGAATGTCATGAGTGAAGCCAGAGCTGGTCGGTCAGAGAGGAAGTATAAAAGACTGCTGGGTCGAGGAGCTTTCTTTTTTTCAGGGATGACTTAAATCCAGCAGAGAGTAAAGAGGTGAAAGGTGGGAGGTGGCTCCAATCAGAGAAAGTTTGAAAAAACAGTTGTGCTGAAAGGCCAAGCAGTTGAGCAACATGGGAAAAGTGGTGTACCATCCAAGACGAAGCAGGGCAGTGTGCAGGGTGGAAGGTTGGAGCTGATGAGAGCTGACAACATTAAAGAGCAGCGAGGAGACAAAGATCTGCCTTCGTTTGCACAGAAACGAGCTCGGTCCAAGAGTGTGGGTGGGATTATTGCATCGCTTCTCTGTTAGTGCTAACACAATTTTTCAGAGGAAACTCAGTTAGTTTGTCTATTTTGTAAATTTACAAGGTTTACACTTCAAGTTTTCTCTCTCTTGGGAATCCAAACGTGCTTTATTCAAATTAGATTACCATACTGTCTTAAAAACAAAGCATTTTGAAAGAGTGACAACTCGGGCACAAAGCATTTAGTACAAGTTGTAAGGTTCAAAACAGCAGCATAATCACCCCTGGAAAGATTATAAAATGCCTTAGGTTTTGTCCTTTTTGCCATATTTTTCATTGATTCTTCAAATATTTACACATGAATGTGACTATTGTCCCCTGCAGGCTTATGTAATTCATGGGAGACTGAGAATGGGATGGTTTCCAGTGTGATCACTGAGGAGCAGGCTTTGATCAGAAAACAGTCATGCAGCCCGAAGCTACAGAAACTGCTGGCAGCCGGCAAAAGAAGAAACGCTAACCCCACACAAACAAAAACCAAAACAGTATGTACTGTAAATACAAAACTCAGTGGTAGATGTGGAGTTTTGCAAAGCGTGGACGGTCCACTCAGCTTCCAATCAATGACTATAATCTATCAGTAAAGTATCTGGAGTTAATGTTGTTTTTTTTTAAACTAACTTTATCGCTCCTACATCACTCCAGTCTGCTCTCATTCTCTTTCCACTCCGTCTTTCTCGAGCTCTCATGCTTCCAGAGGGTTTGGTGTCCCACAGCTGCAATGTTTCACTGCCTCCCTACTTTCCCTCTCAACAGAAATATTTTTCATCACTGGCTTACGACTGTTCTGAGCCCCCAGGACTCTCCGCTCAGATCCATTATTTTCTCACTGATCCCACAGCAGATTTGTAACGCAGCTTCATCTGACACGGAGCTGTCCAAACATCAGTGTTTGGGAGTTATTGTTGGACAGAGAGAGGCCCTGTTTACACCCAGTATGAACATGGGCGATCTGATCGAAGCTCGAATGCGTCAGTTAACACCTGGCAGTAGAATGCGCCTCCATACGCGTCTCAAATGGCCGCTTGTGATCCGATCTCACTTCCCAGCTCTATATGCAAATAAACACGTGCACCGTTTCCCGGTTGCGATATGAATCATCTGGTCATCATGCAGTGACTCTTCAGCATGCTTCGTGTGGACGTCACAAGAATCCATTTTGCCTGTTAGTGGCTAACGCTTAATGTTTTGCACTTTAATATTATGTGATTGGCGAGCAATTAAGTATGTACTTCTGCTTATATAGAGGATGTCATTAGAGCGGGTGGTCTTTCAATGTGGCCCAGGACACATTCGCATTGACACTGCTAAATATAGAAAAGCACTTGGAGGGCGCAGACCTCCGCCCAGCAGCACAATTCCCCCAGCTTATTGTGACTTACATCCCAAAATATTAGTCCTACCTTTGATTTATCTATTTCAATGGATTCCTGGACCATAAAAACATACGCTTAGTAATCGGAATCACATTGATATCATTTTTAGTTTAATAGTTATACCCGAAATTTGACATTTGCGTAATGGCGGTTTTCCGGATCACCTCCAAAATTTAATCATTTGTTCCTTGTCCCAGAAAGGACATTTCCTGAAAACACTGGCAAAAACATAACCTCCTTGGCGGAGGTAATAATGCGTCTCAGACCACCTCTGAATGTTGTCTGAGCAATTGGATCAAATGTGTTCTCAGTGCATCTGTACTTCAAGTTAGTGATCGGATCGTGCGAGACACAAAACACCAGGTGCAAACAGAGACAGTGAGCATTTTCATCTCTTTTAAAAGTGTTTATCAAAAAAGGCAGGGACTTTGCAACCTTCATCACATCCCTCAAAAACATCTAATTAATAACAGTGTGCTCTTGTTCTCACAGGAAAAAGAAACACTCCAAACGCTGCTTCCCCTTCATGAGACTCACATTCTGGTGGCCCCCAGGAAAGCCCATTCATCCAGACTCCAGCAAAGGCACTAAATTTGATTTAACCCTGAACATTTACCAAACTGGCAGATTAGGAGTTCATACACAATACTCAGGTTTCTAACTCCACCCCAAGGGCAAAAATATGGTCCTTATTTTTTATTCCCTGCAGATTTGACTTCATTTGTTGACTTATTTTATTAGGTTCTTCTCTTTGTAGGATCTTTTTTTTTCAGTCACATCACATTTATTTTTACTCGCATATAAACTTAGCCCCCACAACAAATATAATATTAATGGAGTGTTTTGGATAGATTGTTAGTACTTTATACTGGTTTCCAGGAAAGCTACTTGATCTGGGTGAAAAACCACTAAAACATTTTTCAAAATTTGATTTGACCTTATTTATGGGTGTGCCAAAATTACACAAATTCCTGAGCGTTAAAATAGTCACTGTAATGTATTTAAAGTTTCTGTTTAGTATATGTTACTGTGATTGACCACTGGCACCTGAACATACTTGCCCTGGAGCCATAAACCCCACCCACTGATTTATAAAGGCTGAAGAAAAGGCCAAGAATGATCTGGGCAGTGTTTCTGGAAAGCCACATTAGCCAGGTTAGGAATGTGCAACACTGTGCACTCACACAGAGATCGCGGGTCGTGCACCTTAGTAAAGGAAAAAAAAAATCTCACTTGCACAAAGAAGAGACACTCTGGATCACAAATCACCAAGTGTGGCCCCACAGAGAGGTGAGGGGCCGACACGGGAGCTGGCAGGACCGTCGGGAACGTTCTGTCCTGTTACTGTTCGGCTCAACTTTCCCCGTCCGCACAGCAGAGACAGAAACAAAGGGGCAAAAGTGATCAAACAAAACAGAGAGAGCAAGTGATCCAGGCAGGGAAAAACTCGCGTGATTGAAAGCAGAGCAACGGGTTGAAGATCAGCGATGAGGTGGAGGCCGCAGTGTCATAAAGAGTTCTCTGTTTTCTGTTTTCCTCATTAAAACAAATTAAAGAACATCAGTGTAATTTAGAGTTATAGTCCAATGATTTCTGCACAGTTTCCTTGATCAATTCAAATCAAATCATAGCATTGAAATCTAAATGCAGGAATGTAACAATACAGGTGCTACTTAGTTGGGCCAATTATATTTCCTGCTGAACAAAATGGCTGAGCCTGGTGATTGACAGCCAACAGAAGAAAACATAACACACACACACTCAGATCAAGTCAAAGTCAAAGCGTTTATTGTCATATGCACAGTTAAAACAAGTTTCCCTGTCCAATGAAATCCTTCCTTTGCCTTCCTCTATCAGCACTGTTTGTACAAAAATAAAGAATAAAAATCTAAATTAAAAAGATATATACAGGATATTTACAATAACAATACAGTGACAATAAACTTGAGAATAGTGAAACAACAAAAAAGAAACTTTGGCAAACTGATGACGGATTATTTGAGTTGGACAACATTAAAGCGTTAGTGGACATTCTGTGCACATGAACGTCTACAAACAATTTGTTCTGAAGGGAAATATATATCTTCAACTGTGCTGACTGTGTGCAGACACTAGCAGAGATAAGAGCCCTTATTAAGAATCTCCCCATAAATCTCTTAATAATCCGCTCTGTGCAGCAGGAACATTGGCCCAAAGCTCAAGGAGCAGTTCAGCATTTTGGAAAATACGCTGTGTTGCTGAAAGATAAATGACAAAATCGATACCACTCTCACGTCTGTACACTAAATTAGACTGGAACAAGGGGGAAACAGCAAGTCTGGTTCTGTGCAGGGTAATAAAATCTGCGTACCAGCACGTCTGAAAATCACAATTGAACATGTCGATTTGAAACATCTGAACAAAAACTGAAGTGTAAAAACAAGAGCTTGTGGTTTTACAGGGGCCAGACTCATATGTTCAGACTCCAAGCAGCCACTCAAACAGATATGAGAGTGGTATTGACCGTCTCATCTAACTCTGAGCAAGAAAGCAAATAAGCGTGTTTCCCACAATGTCAAATTTTTCAGAGCTGTTCCAATCGATTTTATGGCCTTTTACTCACTCTGCAACAACTTTCCATCAAACTTGCACTGAGGGAGAAGCATATATATGCATATATATGCACACATGCCTGAAAAGAAACAAACGGATATACGAGCAAACAGGAGGAAAAACAGAGGGTTATATAGTAAATACCGTTTGAATAGTTTCAAGAAGAAGAGAATTTATATTGTAAATAAGAGCAGTGGAATTCATCAGCTGGGATTTTACTGCCGCCTACATCGTGTGTGATCTCTCTATAGAGGCCAAGCATGGAGCAGTCATTTTATAGGTGAACCGCAAAGTGGCTTAATTGAACACTCGTGCCTCAGCTAACACATAAACACATTAGCAGCCATGACACAAACACATACACAGAAATAGCTGAGCGGCTGTATTATATCCAATGAGGGAATGATTAATGTTTAAATTAATCTGATGAATGTATGTCTCTGCAAAAATAGACGATGATGTTACAGCTGTGAAATGAAATCAATAAAAGCTATTTTAAGGAGCGATCCCCGGAGTTTTATCGTGTCCTTCTCAACGTGTATGTTACAGGGAGGGCTATGTATGTTTTACAGATGTTCTGTTTTACTCTACTGCACTTTGATATCTTGCTCAGTATTGTAATGAAAGCCACAAAATGGAAAACATTATTGGAAGATATTTGTCAGAGAAATGAGATCCACATGGAATCTGGATCCAATCAGAATCCAACTCTTGTTTGTTTGTACACCGAGAGGGATTGAATCAAACCGCCATCTGATTGATTATTAATAGACTCAGTCATGTGTTTAAAGAATCTCTGTGTGTGTGTGTGTGAGGGTGTGTGTGTGAAAGTGCTATCTCTGCTCGTATTCAAATTGGCTCAGTAAAATTTCGAAACAAAGCCAAGAATATAAACAAATACTGGAAGGGTTGAGAGTGTATTTTTACTGTTAAATAATAAGTTCTCACGAAATAGACCACCACCGTGACCAGAGGTGCACTCACCCCGCCCCCCTTTTCATCCAACTCACCCGCTCTCATATGGACTCTTGATTCAGCAATGAAGGCTCACCTAATTCAACACAGATTGAGCAACATGACACACTTTTATTTTTCTACACTTTATCTTGTGTGTGCTTGTATCTGTGTGTGTGTGTGTGTGTGTGTGTGTGTGTGTGTGTGTGTGTGTGACCCAGGGCCCTGTTTGTCTGACTTCACTCTATCATGACTCCGGCCCAAAATGTAATTTAATTCGAAACATTCAAACAATCATTTCAGGACACAAATATGGCTCCAATGAAACCTAATTCTCTAATCCCCAAGGTAATGGTACAGTTGAGCCGAACCTTCAGCAACACACACACACACACACACATACATTTGTGTGTAGAAGATTACGGTGCAGACTTCAGAGAACTCTTTCTGCTCAACATCTACCTGTCAAAAAGTATTAGTCAACAGGTTTATGTCAAAACTCACTGTTGCGCAATTGTGGATCCCACCGGGCTTGTAAGGGCAGAAGCACTGTTACTGGCCTGGTCTCCTCGTTTCTGCAGTAGTGACTCTGACTGGTTGCAGAATGAGGTGAGATACCTATGTAGGGAAAAGCCAGGAGATCATCAAGATCAGTAGGATTCATCCTCTGGGGACCATGAAAATCTCATGACAACCCAATCATTGTTGAGATAGTCTGGGCTGAAGTGGTGGACCCACCAACTAACCAACTGACGGACATGTGCTAGAGTCTAAAAATGCAAAAACAAAACAAGATGGGTGAAAGTCTTGGAAGACATCTGTCAGTGAAAATGTCCCTGCACCGCCACAATGTCTGATAAATGACATTTCAAAAAACTAATGGGCTCGCCACAGAACCAAATTTCCTCACATCCAATACGAGACGTGCATGCATGCATGTCCACATGTGGGGTTAGTTGTTTGTGCTTGTGAGTGTGTGTGTGTGTAGGTTTGCAACAGGAAACTGAGGAGAAGAAAAAAATCCACTTTAGCAGATCCTGTGTGTGTGTGAAGGCCTCTGACCACAGACAGACCGCAGAGTGAGAGGAGCTCCACCGCAGGCTGCGTGGTGAAACAGGAGAGGCTTGAGCTGACCAGGCACCGAGCAGTCACCAGCACCACGGCAAGGGACGGAACAAGATGGACACGGTGGCCGATGCACACACACACACACACACACTCATCCATGCATGCATGCGGTCGCACATCCACAGCTCTCATCTGGTTGACATATGCCCTCTTGCAGTTCGCACACAATCAAACACAACAGCCTGAGAAAATACAAGATGTTCTGTTCTACTAAATGAATGCAAAGTCCTCATAAGAGCACCGGTACTTTTTTCCCCCCTCCTGTATCATAAACTGCCATACAGATAAAACCAGGATTGATATACCACAGAGGCCAATAAGCACCCCTGCTCTCCCAGAGACTGTACAATATAGCAGAGGGGCCAATAATTCAGGGATTACCCAACTTTTTTCTCTTCTATTAATCTTAAACAATAAAACAAGATGAACCTCTATGAGTCATTTATTACTTTATCAGATCCAATCATCAGGGGGTTGTAGGGGAGTAAGGGAGGGTGACAGAACAAAAAACACATATATAAATAAGGGAGTGATCGTGAGGTGAGGGATAAGAGGGAGAGCAGGATCCTTAGGAAATGAAGATACAGGCAATAGTGGCCTGCGGAGAGAGAAAGGGGGATGATGGAGAAAGGGGATTGAGAATCCGAGGAGGAGGGAGGGCTAAATCAAAACCATATGCAGGCTGAATCTCCAGTATTGTTCCCAATTCAAACCAGCTGGCCGCTCTTGGCTTATCCATCAAAATAAACATTTTCTCGATGGCCACGAGCTACGCCGGCCTGTTAGTCATTAAAAGAGCTTTCGCACACCCTGCAGCCTCGCACTCACTCGATCACCGTGCACACTGACACACGTAGAGGTGATGCACAACGAAACAAATGCATGCAGGTATAAGGTGCATTAACACTGTTTTGTCATATGCAACCATGCATGTTGTTGCAGGAATCATTGCGGTACCTTGAGAGGACATGTGTTTATGGGCACACTTGTTTGTTTGTTCCTCAACAACCTTGCCTCTTTTATAGCTGTTCAACCTGAGTTTACTGGCTCAAGGTCAAAGCATTCTGAAACAATTACTTCAGGGCCCTTGAAGATGAATCACACATTTGTTTTGCTCTTTGCTGGCTTCGCCGCTGCCATTAAAGTTTTCATCAATTTACAAACCACAGCGAGCGCTTCAAAGGCTTCCTTGGGCTGAATCTGTCTGTGTCGAGGGTCTGTGTTCGGTCTGAATGCCAGAGGAACCTGTTGCCAGTGAAGTCAGTGCTTCCAAAAACTCAGTGACTGAGCTGTCTGTATAGCTTCTGATCTCCACGGCCAGATAAAGAGGAGGAAGTGAAGTATGAATTATGGAAGCTACTCTCATGTCCTGTTACATATCTTATAATCATTTCATTGTTTTAACAGCGTGCTCTTGTTAAAACATATACTGTTTGACAGAAGGTCTCAGCAGAAGCTACGTAAAACTCACAAAAGTGCTCCTGCATATGGGCTCCTAATGGTTTAATGAACACAGGAGAGCAAACACTGGGTCCAATGAACTCGCTCATTCACTTTCTGCTATTAAGATACGAGAAGATAAGATAAGATAAGATAAGATAAGATACCACTGTTGCTTACTGCTTTTTATGTTGCATTATGTATTGGGTATAAAAATCGTCACTAGAAATGCGAGACTGCTCTGAAATAGAAAACCTTAACATTCTGCATACAGTTAACTCTATAGTGAATCATGGCTGATTTAAGACACAGGCTTAATGACTTAAGAGACAGCCATGAAATGGTCTTGAGATCTCAATTCATTTCATCCCTGTCTTGACATATTGTTGCACGAAACAGGATGTTTGGGCTGGAGTAAATGACCTGAGGAACTCGATTTGAAGTTTCGAACTTTAATGGGAGTTGAAAAGTCAATTTAAGCCACTTCAAGTGCAACCACAGCATTTTGAGAAATGGAAACAATTTTTCTTGCAGATACCCAGAAATACAACTTTTGCAGCTTGAAGCTAGATTTTTCTGGTCAATTGGTAACAATAGAGCAAACATAAAATACAATACCGACTTATTATCACCTTATAAGGTTTGGCTGTTTGTTTGGCTATAGTCAGGGGATAAGGAACATCATGGTTAATCAGCCGCAAACTCCTTTAAAAAAAAAACATGTTTTGCTGTTGAGTTATAGGGAATTTTTTAGACTTTGTGTGTCTGGAACAAAAATCAACAATACATAAAGTTATGACACTAAAAAGACATTTCATGTTTAATTTAATGGGACTTTTTGTGATTTATATTATTTCTCTGTTCAAGTTTTGCATTTGTCAAGTGGTTTTCAAGACTTTTCAAGATTTACATTGATGCAAAGTAATGCATTTCAGATTGAAATCTTATCTTGGACATAATACTAGAGGAATGATCACAGTCTGCACCATTCATCCTCTGGGGAACATGAATGTCTGTACAAAAATACATGACATACCATCAAAATCGTTTCTTGAGGTATTTCAGTCCAGACGGCCTGACTAACAGGCTTGTCATCGCGATACAGTCATGCCACAAGCATGGATAAAAATAAACTGCACTATTTAAGATAATAAATGACTGAGCCATTGCTCCTCACCACAACACTGCATATACTGTACTACTGATAAAAATCCAGGCTCAGAAATTAAACACAGTCTATACTATTGACAGCCTATACATTTGTCTGCTATAGCACTTTATCTCTCTGCACATACACACACACACACACACACACACACACACACACACACACACATGTATGCAGGCCCCATTCAGGGAACAACACAGTCAACCACAGTCAACTGCAAACCCAAGAATATAACACACACATATCTGACAGCGCTAATGAGGGAAGCGTCACACACACACATTCTGTGGTTTGCAGATGCTCAGGGAGGAGAAAGGTCCTGACAGTAAACCGAGGCTGTGACGCTCTCAGACATCTGGCGTCCATAGATAAACTTAAACAACCTCGGCCATAAATACACAGTGTCATATACAGCAGGCATGACACAAGGCAGGAGTGTTATGAAAGAAGTGAGAGCAAAGTAAGAGATAAGACAGGTGGGCAAAGAGAGACATAGAGGAAAGGATTTATGTGGTATCAATGAATTTAAACACAAGATAGAGGCAAGAAATGGTGTAATACAGTAAAGTGAGATGACACAAGAGGAAGGGGGAGTAAAACATACAAAGAGGAAAAAGAGAGAGGGGGCGACTCTTTCCCCCGTGCACCAGAGAGAGTTTTGTGTTTCTTCATGAGTCTTTTGCCGCTATCTATTGTCCTACTGTCCATATGTTTCCTACCGTCAAGCAGCTATCTGTCACACAGAGACATACTAACGGGACCGGGATTAACCTCTGCCAACAGACGAGGGCACGCAGGCCGGACAGTTTGTTCGCCTTGTGTGCGGTGGCTGTGCAGTATCCTTCCTGGCACATTAATGCCGATTCTGTCTCTGTGTTTCTGAGATGAAGATGGATTGAGAAGCGTCCTGTGTGTATTTCTGTGAGTTCGCTCTCGTTTTTTGACCACTGAGCTGCTGCAGATCCCCCAGCAGGCTTTGCTGTGTCTAATGCCAAGAAAAACAGCGCAGGCTTTAGACCTGGAGAGGCCATATCCTGCTGCCTCATAGGATTATACACGTGTTTGTGGGAAAGCGAATGGAGGAGCATGCAGCGTGTGCTCGTACACCTTTATGTTCATGTGCTTATGAGGAGATAAACAAAAACAGTCTGCATGCATGTGTGAGCAATAGTGTCAGAGTGAAAACATTTGCATGCACATGTGTTTACGTGAAGCTGCTGGCTGTATCACATGTGTGATCTGAGGAGTACAGTTTATCCCAGGTTCTGGCCTCCTTAACTCCTTGTCCTCCATTTTAACCCAAAACAGTCCAGCAGCAATGACCTCATCGCGCTGCTCCACGTCTGACAGGACGAACGCTGCACCGCATGACCTACAAGTGGTGAATAGCATCTAAGAGAGTTGGATTTTCACACATACACTGCTGCACGGTGGACACACGCACACCGTAAACATCCTGCGGTATGAATGTGCTTCTCTGGGTTTGAAAGTCAACCCTGGTGTAACCCTCGAAAGGAAAAACACAGCAGCTACTGTTTAGGCCTTCCTATAGAACGAGCCGCTCATTACATAACCTTTAACAGAGACGGGGTTGTGTATGAGAGGAAACACTGTATGTTGTAGTTGTATACAGTGATCATTGTGTCAGACTGTGTTTGATAGCGATGTCAGGAATGTAGCATGTCAGTCTGTATCTTCAGCCTGACCCCTGTTGGTTACAGATATGGATTCTTTCTTTGAAGTCTCACGTTGGGACAAATCTCATAACTCTCAGGCTATTTGAAGATGAAATTCATAACATGTTAATTTATCCTGCATAGCTGAGTAATAAGCAAAATACTGCAACTACAGACAATTTGATCCATTTTATAATTATATTGTTTGTAGATGACAGCAGACTGAAGGCCTGATGCTCCCAGTGACTCACACAAATGGCCAAAACACTGAGTTATAAATCAAATAAAACTGTATTTTGCAAACATAATAATACAGGCTATAAAATTTGTGACCTGGATGAAGCAGGTGAGAATAGAAAATGTGCAAATATGTAAGCATGATTCTGCGATTTCAACATCTGATATTCAAGCTTTTCCAGCTTTGGAAGACGTCTGTGTGTAGGTGTAGCCTATCCTCGGCCCTTAGGGGTACAGAGAGGGAAAGGAAAGGACAGAGACTCTCCATTGATGCTTTACACAAACTGCTGACTGTTCTCCCTCTGTGGGACAAACTCTCTCCCACTCTCATGTTGCTTTCCTGTTGTTAAAATAAAAGACTTGACAGTTTTACTCAGGATGCGGAGTTCACTGGCCGGTCTCTTGTGTCACCTCTTTTCTCTCAAAACATCTCCAGAAAAGTGCACTTCCAGGTACCAGCCTCTCCAAATTGATCGGCCAATTTTCTCAACAGCAGATTCTTTTATCAGTAGGAGTATTTCTCAATGGTAAAATCAGAGACCTCTGAAAAATCGCTCCTATGTTGAAAGTTTCTCTCCAAGTAGTGGGAATGTTTCCTCTTAGCTTCCTGCTGTACTTCAAAGGTAAATTTGTGGTTCAAGAAATATGTTCAGTGAAAACTACAGCTGGAGAAGTCGACCTGTACTCCCTGCTCTCTCTGCCTCCCTCTGAGTGGCAGAGACCACTGCAACCTCTCCATTCATCTTTATTTATCGTCAGTTGCCAGGCTGGAAGTCGACTGCAGATGCTTAAGTCAAAACTTGCAAAATGCTGTTAAAGTCATTGGGTACGTTGACTTAAACTTTCTGAACTGGAGTTTGACATTTTGGAAAAATGGTCAATAAGCTCTCACGTTTGCACATTAAATATTAGGCACATGTAAGTTTATGTGCTCGGCTGTTTCATGGCTGGTGCAGCGACGTCCTCATCTCTGTGTGATTAAAAATAGAAATATGCTTTAACCTGTAAGTATGCAGTATATTGTTGCTGGAGCGAGTGTTGCTGACTGGTTAAAACTTTATCATTGCACAATGATTCATGAGCTCATTATAATCAGCACTGATGGAGTCATCTGTGTTGTGAGCAGTTCAGTTGGAAGGTGATTTATACGTCTCAGATTTTTCCATTTGAATAATTTTAGGGTCCTGAGGAACAATGATTTGAGGAAAGTCCAAGATATAATTTTGTGTGTTTTATTGTTTTGACCCCAGTAAAAATTTGCAACCGCAGCATGGAAGCCATCAACAAAGTTATGAGACAAAGTTTAATATTTTTTACCTCAGTCTCTCTTTCAAACTCAAAGTTGACTGAAGAATGTTGCCATTGCAAGTTGTCCCTAGACTGTAAAAAACAATAAATAATGTGCATCATGGCATCATGTTGGAAAAGGAGGAAAATTTTGCATGTCCACCTGGGTGCTCTTTTTCCATCACTGCCGATCCAAACTGCAGCCAATGAATACCTGAGACTACTTCAGAGTCATTTGAGAATGAATGCCGATTGTTCCCTTTACCACTGAAGACAAAAGCCAGATGTTTGTGGGCGTTTGTGGGTTTCTTGTCCAGTGTGAACGGAGGTATTCGATTCATCTCGCATAACCTTGGGGGTCCCAGCTAACCCCCCAGGTTGGAAACATCTAATTCTTCAAAGTCGTGCAGTCGTCAAATAAACAAAGAACAAGCAAAGAATATTTGCCTCTGTAATAATGTTGTTGTGAACAACAGCATGAGACATTTCAGCAAGTGGCCCAAAGCAACACATGTTTATATTCAAGTGACAAAGACCCAAAGCAGCTGCAGTGAATGTGATGGGAGCAAAGAGAGAAGTCAGGTGACGATAAGGGGGAAGGTCAGGATGGATGGTATCAGATAAATGTTGGACTTTAACATGGAAAACAGCAGTGTGTTTCCAACTGACAGTCAAAGTTGTGTTTTTAAGGCACGACCACGACCTTCCTTAACCTTAACCACATGTTTACTGTAATTACAGCTAGGAAGGTCCCCAACCCTAACAAAGTTGTCTTTTTACCCAAACCATGATGTTTCCCTAAATCTAACCAAGTCGCTTTTGTCCCTACGCCGAACCAAACCTCAACTATAGCGTTGTCACATCCGGACAACAAGTGATTTGTAACCATCTTGGAAGACACGGACGGATGATGTCATCCTGCCGATAGGAGATCAGGAAACGCCCCTGTGGGATTCATTGGAGCACGAGTTAAAAGAAAATGGAAAAGGAAAAAGTAATGGAAAAGTAAGACACAGTACTTACTGAATACTTAGCGACTCGATGATGCTGTAATCATGAGGTCAGCGTGTGTACTGAATGTGTGCATCATAACTATAATCAGATGGTTCCCTTCGTAATGATGTCCTGGAATTTTACAAAGGCAATACCATGTGGTGACAGACGGACCCTTAACACACCAACACCGTCCTACCTCCACACATGTAAAATCACATTCAGATGCGAGCACACAGACACACACACACACACACACTGTCTCACACCTTATCTCCTACACCACATACTGATGTAGTTAAATGTAATGGCCCTGTTCTTATGTCACATTAATGAGGAAAGCAAACTGTTACCTTCCCTCCAGAGAGCTAGTGTGTAGCTGGCCTCGGGTCCTGAGTGATAAAACATTTGTCAGCGAGGGAGTCAGGGTGATCTCATACGTTGCTCTATGGTCTCCTCTCTAGGTCACACACACACACACAGAGCTTACACAGGGGCTTAGCAATTGTGTTGGACTCACCAGAGACGTCCCAGTGGAGGTGTGAGCCGGTCACAGTTTAGCACTGAGAAACGTGGAAGGATTTGTTGGTGACACAGTTTGCCAAATTGCTCTAATCACATAGAAACACAGCCTCATAATGTAAACACGCTCGTGGTCCTGTAACAATGCCAGCTCCGCTCCTCCTCACCCTCAACATTTGCCTCCCTCCTCATCTGTTTCTCTACATCCCCTTTTTTCCATTTCTAACATCCCCCCTCCTCTTTGATTTACTCCTAGTTTTGGTCTAATGAGCTTCTCCATTGCCTCCATCCTTGCTCTCTTCTTGCCCATTCTCACTCATGCCATGTACTTAAAGCATACACACACACACACACACATTATGGACACCTGTTTTATAAATGAGAGGTTTTCGTGGAGGTCATTGGTGTGGGATGCAGGGAGGATGAACACTTTCAGATGCAGAGGTCAGAGTGTGAATCATGAAGGATATATCTGTCGTAAATAGGGGGTTGTGTGTGTGTGTGTGTGTGTGTGTGTGTGTGTGTGTGTGTGTGCGTGTGTGTGTGTAACCCCTGCTGTCATGCAAAGCTCACATCTGCTGTTCATTTATTTTGCTCTCATCTCCCATGTATCCACCCATCCACTGGGCACACACATAAACACACACTGTGGTTCCTCCATAGTGGTCTCGGTAACATAATCCTGTCATGTAATAATGCCTGTAGGCCACTGATAATTGTAAAACATAGAGAACCTACAAACATGAGATAAGACCCTTGACCACAGGGCCTGAGCTCACGGTGATGGCTGAATTGAAAATCCATGGATGAGGTTGAGATGAGGTCAGGGTAATTTGGACCGGACACTGGATCCAGCTGGAGGTCAAAGGTTACTGGGTCAGTGTGTCAGGACAGTGTGTAAGTTACTTTAAAATGTGATCAATCACTTGTTGCTTATTAATCACAGAAAAGCATTTCTAATCAAAAACAGCTATTTTCTGTTATGTTACCTGTTACATTACTTTCCGTTACTTCACTCAGCTCACTCAATGGTGGTTTTAAACAACTCAAAAGCCTCCACCCACACATCACATCTTCTGTATTATTACATGTATAAATAAAAATGGGCAATGACTCAATAGGACTCATGCAAGAAAAACTTGGATGAGCAGGTTTCTCCTCACGAACAGGTGGCATTCATCAGGCTGCAACAAGTGATTCATGACAAGTTTGTCCAGTTGAGAAAGTTTCGTGAATCTGACTTGAAATAGTCGCATGATGTTGCACTTCAGTACCACTGGCAAAGTGCCGTGATGGCCGATCAAATCCATGCAATGGAGCATTCAGGATTAGTTTATAAACTGAGCAGCATATTTCTCCAATTTGATCATCATGACAAAGGTTAAAATGGTTAAATTTCTAACATTGTAAAATCTTTTCTCATAGTATTATAAACTGTAAAGACTTGGCTTCCACCTGAACCTGAAATGCTGTCCCTTGCATTGTTTTAAATGGGGGCCATTTTTCTCCTAACACTGCATGTACATCTATGGTATGATAGCAAACATACAGACATTGCAGACCTCTGTTGTATGTGACATGTGATGTAAACGTCCAGCTCCTCCCACTTCACTACTGCTTCTGTGATCTGGAGGTAGTTTGCTTAAAATCAGGCCTTTTTTCAAACAGTGTGTGTATGTACAAAGTGTGTGTGGCCCCATGTGATTTAATACAAACACACTTCATTAGCATTACAGTATCTTGAAAAATCTCCTCGCCCTAATGAGAACCCTCAGAGCGAGCCAAGTCAGTGATGGAGCTCTGCGGCGCTGTCGTTAGCTCTTACACAAGAACTGATGAATTGAGGAGACCTGGGGATTGATCCCTCAACCCTGCTGAGTAGAGTTAAATTACCTTTGTAATAATACACAGACAAAAAAAAATCACACACATGTTCGCCTGGAGAGGGAGTAGGACTAAAACAATAGCAGTTGCATAACCTAATAAACACAGAAATGTGAAATGGTGCTTTCTTTATGAGGTCACACTGACGAGAGCTAATCCTCTCAGCCGGATCTACGTAACCTGAAACATCCCTCAGTAATCTGGGAATGGAAAAGGGCCATCCCATCCCATCCCAGACTTGTCTGACAAAGATGCAACCACAGTATGTTTTAATCAAAGAAACCTCTTAATAAATGAAATATAACAAAACCAAAAGACGATGAGCGCCAACTCTCATTTGCAGACATGATTAGTTTAGGGTATTGGCAGTTAATACGCATGGGTGTGTGCGCTGATGTGTGATTGTAATTGCCAATACATGCTGTAATGTGAATGCCAAATGGGGACATTGTTGCCCGCTCCAACAGGAAAAACTCAAAGCCAACAGGTGAGTCACCAGGGAGGAGACGGGGTTTACATATTGTAAGCTGTAATATTTCCATGATTTCCATGCCTCTTCCCAGCAGGAGATCTCTTATCAGCTGATGATTGGAAAGAAAAAGTAACAAATACATGCTGAGGCTTAGCCAAACAAGTAGTGTCAATCAAAAGAGCAACCTAACCCAAAGCCTAAAATAACTGCTGTGAGGCGTATCGGTCATCCTCTCTCTGTGCCTGCCTCACATGTGACCTATGATAATGATCCATCTATGCCTCACCTCCGACCCCGTAAAAATGAAACCAGGTGTGTGCAGTGTGGGTGCGGGAGGGGGAGGCATGAACGTGTTTGTGTGCATGGAGGACCCCTGCCTACGCTGAGTGGCAGGTCTGAACTTTTCCTGGTACTGCAGGGCCGATGGAGGGGTGCAAAGAGAGGAGGGGAGTCTCTCTTCTTGTTTTCTCTTCTCTCTTCCTTCTACCCAGCAGGACCACATGCCTGTCCATGTGTTTACCATTCAGACCATTACAGTGAGGAGAGGACAATACTCGAGCAGCCGAGGAAATTACAGTAGCACAGACTGTACAGATAGAGTCATGACTAGAAACAGTACATCATCCATTGGGTTCCATCCCGGTGGCTCTGGAGCAGGAACAAACAGAGACCAGCTGGGGATCATCACCAGGGGTCAGACGCTGGTCTTGCCCCCTTGGACACACAGGGCACCAGGTAAACAACCTGCTGACAGGAAATCCTGTCTGTCAAACACCAGCAAGACAGTGACGTCAGACTCCTGACCCCAGAGTCAGCAGCTTCCCTGCTCCACCCAACCACCCCATCAAAGAGAACTGACACACACACACACACACACACACACACACACACACACACACACACACACTTCAATTTCCTTTTTGTTTTGGTCATTAATCATGCAATCTTATGCTACTCTGTGCAAAAAACACTTCTTTTTTTTTTACTTTTCTTGGATGAACCAATGTGCAGAGAGTCATGATGCACTTATAAAAGAATAACTACTGTACCTCCATAATAAAAACACTCGACAAACTATTAAGAACTTTACCATATAGCTGCAGAGGCCAACTGATTTTCCAGCACATAGGGCAGCCAATCTTACAGGGAGCTTCATTGAGGCTTTCTGCACATATGATTTATCTACAACAGGGGTTTCCCAAGGGGGGTTTTGCTGCTGATGTTCTGGTAAGATATTGATGTTGTTGAAATTTTCAGAAGTAGTTTTTCATTGTCTTGAGTTGCACTAATGACACAGAACAGAGGATAGTGTAAAACCTGGGTGCATATATACACAAACTATGTGTAAGGCTATATATCAAAAGCCATTTGGGTGAACTGACCTCACAGAATTTGTCAGGCTTCAGACAAATGAACACACACATACAGTACTTCAAGATGACGCATAAACACGTCAGTGCACTGTATATTGAAACTGACAGATTCTTGCAAATACACCTCCAACTTCTGCACAGACTGGTCACGAGCAAACACTCCCCCACCAAATCCAAGGTCCTGTTCTCTTATCCCTCAACATCCACTAACGTCACTGAGCAGCCCAATCCTCCCTTTCCAAGACTATCTCATAACAGAGGTCATAACACAGACAACACAGTCCAAAACATTTCTTGAGCAGTTCCACTTTTTTTTAAAGCACAAAGCAAAGGAAGCAGCTGTGCAAAGAAGCTCACGTGAAATATTGAATGTGCTCTGTCGCTCTTTTATCTAGAAGTTGTTGCGTGTGGCTGTGGACAGAAAGCCTCTTGCAGAAGGAGTCTGCTGGTCGTGTTTCCCCCTTTAACCAGCACAATGACTAGCAGAACCTGGCAAACATTATAAAAGACTGAGAAAAAGTCGTTAACGCATGTTTCTGTTGTTAAGTCATTAGTCAGTCTTTTGTTGGCCAAGAATGATCAAAGCCCAGGGGCCCTGTGTATTTACGAGAGTTGGGGGGTATGGTAGCCAGTTGCGAGCTTTATGTGTGTGTGTGTTTATGTGCAAATATGTTGTGTGTCTCTTTGTGTACATCTGGGTTCAGGCCCAGTGTTATCACGCTGCTGTGGATGGATGGACTCGACTCAATGCTCCCACAGGATGCTGTCGTTTCCAAAGGTTTGTGTTAGTGCTGCAGCGCTGATGTCCTCTGATCCACAGCCAGGCGCACAACAAGCGTGTGCGTGTGTGTGTGTGTGCAGGCTCCTGCTTTTGAAATGTGTTTAGTTTGGACTGAGGGGTGAAGCAGCAGTTTGCCAGGGAATAAAACAGTCCTATCTGGTTTGAAGAGGCCTGGTGGGGGTCTGAAGTAACTGATCTGAGTTCAGTGGGTGGTACTCAATGATTTGATGAAGGGGTCAGTTTGGTCGGGGCTCCTCAGGGCTCTAACCGTGAGACTCTGACTTTTAGTCAAACGCCAAGTGCAGCACAGTCTCAATGACGTGTCAAATTGTCTTTCCAAACAGATCTTCAAACAACAAACACACTCATTTCCTTTTCTAACACGTCCCCTTCATCTGAGCTCCAAAACCCCGGAGGAGGCTCGAGCAGGCCTGAGACTTCTGCTCATCCACCAACACAAAGACTCCACACAGCCAAAGCTTTGTGCCCTTTACTCCTGCTTTCACTTCCCTTCATCTTCAGTTTCCTCCTCCTCATCCTCTCCTACTGTCTCTGTCCCTCCTCCTTCCTCTCATCTCCTACTTCAGAGCATATGGAAATCTCATTCAGGAGTCTGTGTGATCGTCGTTCGCGGGACTGTCCCTCAGTGTTGAGGTGGATATCCGCATGAGAGTGGAGCCTGGTGCCTCCCTGGCTCCTGGCGCTCTCTTTGACAGAGCTATTTCAGAGCTGTGATACCGGAAAACACACACACACATACACACACACAGGCCTGTAAATAGAGCAATGGACTATGATGCCCTTTAAGAAGCTGGGTGGGAAGTTGGGATTGAGTTTCCGGATGGGATCCAAGACAGGATCCCCTGTTGAGTGTATGGAAATGACTCGATGAAGAGGTAGACGAAGAGGGAGAGAGGACAAGAGATGATGAGAGAGGAAACAGTTTTACAATATCTTTATTTTTATTTAGTCTATTTTAGTTTTAGTATTTGTTTAATTGTATTTGTTTCTACCCTGCTTCATTTATATTTGTGATTTATGAGACACTAACCATTTGCCTTTGGGATTAATAAAGAACTCCATCTATTTATTTTTAGTTGTCTAACCCTAACCCCACCTTAACTATATTTCATTTGCCAAAACCACGATATTTCCCTAATCTTAACCATGCTGGAGTTTGTCATCCACTGGTGAGAAAGAAATTTTTTTTTTATAATGTTGACAAATGATGTTAAAAAAGGAAAGAAAAACAAAACTTTGGCAACAAATGTAATCCTGGGATTTGTCGACTGTCCCAGTGTTGACGCTCTTGTTTGGCGACAGGCTTGGTTGACCATGGCCACAATCCTCCTCTAACCTCAAGCAAGTAGTTTCCTAAACTTAACCGAATCTTACACACAGAGGTGACAGATCAGAAAATACTCACATGAATCATTTCACCACAGTCACATTTGGAAGCAAGTGACAACAACCTCTCTCATGTGAGAATGTTACGTAAACTCACACGAGTTCATGAGCCTATACATTAAACAGATTATTATCCTGTACGCCCATACACATGCATAACGCACACACACAGCTACACACAATCAGTCTGTTTTTATAATCATCAGTGGCCTCTTCCCTGCATGGTTGTCGTCCCATGGGCAGGGCCTGGTCCAGGCTGGTCCCGTCCCCTGAGGTCGGCTTATCAGCTCTCCCGCCTGGTGCATCCTATACCTCGGCCTCTGAATGGCCACTACAGATTTTTATTGTTGTACCGCTACAGTGAGGAAAGCGTTGGAAGTGTTGGAAGTCTGGAAGTGACTTATTTACCTGGACAAAAGCCACTTTCCACTGAGGAGAAAAGCATGTGTGCTTCCTTTAGACTTCAAATAAGTGTGTATGATCTGTGTGTACTTTCAGGATCTGGGGCCATTTTCTGAGTATCTGTACCACCAAGCGGCCTTAATTGGTGAAATCCCATAATGTTATAACACTATTATGCTGTGTTCCTGCTGCTACATCTCAACATTGTCACGGTGACCCAAAGAGAGGGTTACATCATGCCTGTCAGAATATAATTGGCAGTTCCTAAAGAGCCTCAAGAGACGCTTTGTGTCCCAACACTGATGTGGTCAGGACCAGAGGTTACTGTGTGCAGAGGTGAATGCTACAGTGTGGGAGGTACATTATGTTAGAGAGTGTGTGTGTCAGTCCGAATAAAATGTGTGGTAACATGCAGGTCCCCACCGTTTTCACCTCACCACATCCAGAGTGTGTTATGAAACAGGATCCTTGACTGTATATAGGTACAAACCGGAGAGGAAAATACACACCCTTCAGCATCCTCATCTGCATCTCAACAGTTCCTGTTTTTGGGAGCAACTATATAGGATATCACTAATGTACAAACACACAGAGACACTTAGCCAAGCGAAGGAGGAAGGAGGGCTGTTGAGAACCTTTAAACAAAAAGACATTTTTAGAAAGGTCCTCTTGAGCGGGGAAACAAAGGGGGGAAGTGACATGACGTCGCACAGGAGGGAATCTGAGGGTCACCGGTGGCGTGACGGACACGCCTATGGAACAGTCTCACACATACACATTCGCATGCTCGATTCACACACACACTTTTGGCAAACACAGTCAAGGTCCTTTGCGCTGCTCTCAAAATAGCCATTTCCTCGTCTCCCTACTTATTTGCTGATATTAGAATTATAAGGATGTTTGGTATCCACGTGCTCTTTCCTTCAGTCCACAAGAAATCCATTTTGTTTTATCAAGGGATGTTTTGATTATCCGTCCTGATCCACCTGTGAACCTGCGATAAATGGTGATGTAACACGGAGGATGGAACATCTTGTATGTTCCCTCTCAGCAGACGAGCCAGACGCAGCCAAATCATGTGGTCAGACAGGCTTTCTCTTCAGCAGATATTAACCTGGGAACGATTATAATGCATTTGGTTGTAGTCTGGTTGCCTAACATGAACGGAGCTCTCATGTTTCATTCCAAATGGGATATTGTTGTGTTTACAGGAAGTGTTTACCACACAACCAACCCACTTCCTTTGTGTCTAAACATAGCTCTGGACAGCTCTAACGGCCATGAATAGAAAAGAATAGAATAGAATGGAACTGTCTGACCATTGCTTTTCAAATGCTGCTTGCAATATTAGTAATATGTGGAGTGATGTAAGTAACTTCAAACCAAACACACACATTAGTTCAATAGGAAAAGTTCAATAGGAAATGCAATTACAGCCTACAGCGCTGCCATTCATTACAGACTATTGATGACGATCGATCGATTCTCGAGAGAGAGTGATGCTTGATCTGGGAAGGAGTACAGGATTGTGCAGGCCAGTTTCTTTCTCATAAAAACACACACCCACGTACACACCTCTCACATCTGGTGTAGGTTAGATCTGTTACAGGGCGTATGAATCTCAGAATCAGAGGGGGTAAAGCCATCAATCATGCCTTTCGCTCTCTCTTTTTTCTCTCTCCTCGTGACGCTCGAGGCTACAAGGGGAAACATATTATTTGTGTTTACTGTAACAGTAAAGGTAAAGCCAGTGCCTTTTTTCCTGTATTAACTCAAAATAGAAGGAGCAGGGGAGCTGCATGCTGGTTAGTCGTACACAAACTTTTAAATCACAGTGAGGGACTGACATCGTCAACAGAGGAACTTGGGGCAATCAGGGTAAGCTGGACTCTAGTCTGAGGGGTAAATAAGGAGATTTAGTTACATATGATTTGCAAAGGGCAATATAACTGCTTCTGGGGAAAATGTGTAGCTGATGCAATACGTGCACACACACACACACACACACACACACACACTTGCATAAGGCATACGTTTAAGTGGTGCAGAGCTAATAGCATTTTCTCATTGATTGAGACGTAAGGTCATACTTGTCCTAATTCAATATGTGGACATTTCCTCTATGTAACGGTAGACTCAAGCTTTGACAGGATTATTAGGGTTTGGAGACAGCAAGGAGGGAGGGTGTAAAATGTAATAAGCAGCTACACCCTGTTGGAGAGAGTGAAACTAGGATCCACACTTGGATGCGATCGCTCTCCGATGGACATCACAGTTGGCTGCTTTGAGATTCAAAATCCAAATCACATTACAATCACTGCTTTGCAATGTCAAAGCCATGTCTTTCTTTGACATGTTCAGCAAATCCACCCAATCCTTTGTTTGGCTCTGTGTGAGTGTATCGTGTGGCTACATCTACACTCCACCATCTAAAGAAAAATACTGTTGATGTGTGAAAACAACTTTAGCATCGTTGCTATTTCATTATTTTCTGACAAAATCAACCTGAATATATGTCAACACTGGTCTGAAATGGGCCTGAGTGTGTGGGTGCAGGTAAAGGAAGATGAGGAAGAGAATGGTTTGGAAAGTTTTTGATATAACTATTGACTTTGCAACATTAGTTCAACTAGATAAACACAGAAAATGGCTGAACAGCTGACCAAGTCATGGCATTCAGGAGAAACTGTCCTTCAAGCTAGTGGCCAAAATAACCTAGCCTAAGCAGATCAAGCAGCTCCTTGCTTGTTGTGGTCAAAACTCAAGGCACCAGGTTAAAGTTCGGCGTCAACCGGTCAGAGGGTTCATTCGATTTGTGACTTATTCATACCTGATTTCCATATGAACACTGACTCGACTTTTGGCCCATTTCAACATGAGTTTTAATAACTAAATTGAAATTCTGATATACGAATCCAGTCTGGTCTCATCTGGACTCAAAGTCAGAATGACTTGCAGGTTCACACTTGGGATGACACCGACTCACATAAAGATAGACTGTTTTGTTATTTTGGTCATATACACCCACTGGTACGTGATGTTGACCCTTCAACATGAAAAAAGTTCCCAAATCATTAAAAATACATTGAGAAAGTTGCTGTGGGAGCTCAAAAAGAGACAAAAGAACCACCTGATGTTTTTGGCAGATTGAGCCTGACCGCATCATGACCTGAGCAGAGGGTTGCTGCAGACTAACACACACAGCAGAAGTGAACAGGTAGTCCAGCTGAGCCAGGTGCACTTATGTTTATGTTCTCTGGGTAATTATGGCAAATATTATTGCAGCCTGCTGCCTTTGACTCTGTTTCGCCGGTGAGCTTAGCTTGGACAACTGGCCAAAGCTCATTCACACAGTGCGACCAGTAAAGAGAGAGAGATCCCAGCGACGCCACATAATTTGGTCGAGATCTTAAACTCTGTTGTTATACAGAAAGAGACAGAACATTCAACAGACTTACTCAATTGATTCAGTTATTCGAGAAATTGATTTTAAAAGCCGCTCCTCAGACCTCTCTGTCTTTGTACAGTTTGTCCCTTGGCTTTCTCCCACCCTTATTGCTCATATCGTCCACAAGCAGAGGGAAATAAAAGCGTGTCTAATCCAATGTTTTGTTGAATTCGCCCCCAAACTGCTCACATGCGCTCACTGGTAACATGAAGGAGAACATGTGAGATCAGCTGTTTCATGGAGACAGCTTTTAGAATATATAATTCCCACTGAATTAAAGATATAGGTGCATACCATCAGTATAACAGTATAACATAGAGTGGCTTCTTCTTGGCTTTGTATGAATGCAGAGAACAAGGCAGGACCAAGAGCTGACCCCTGAGGGACAACACATATCAAAGGGGTCAATGAGGAAACATGATGCATGATCAGTTCAAAGAAATAACCAGCTCATGTGTCCTTAACTCTGTGGTTGTACAGGCAGAAACTCTGTCAGAATTACCTGCAGGCAACTTGAGTTTTCAGCTGCTGAGGTTTGTGCAGTCAGACAGTTAAAACCACAGCATGCATGATCTTTGTTATCCATGGAGAATGAGAGCCATGAAACTGGAACAGACAGCGCAGCTCAGAACAAGGATGATAAACAGTCAAACAGAGGTTGTTGTAAGTTCATTATTTGCCAAACCAGTAAATTCTCCTGAATCTCAAAAGAAACTTGTACAGTGGCTTAATTGTATTGTGAAAGAATGGCGTATGTTTGCGTGCATCATTACTGAGAATCAAGCTCGTCTTTGGGGCAGCCTTCAGGGTCTTCATACCGAGAGGAGTCATCTCTGTCCTTTTATGGCGTCTGGACACTGTTGGATGAACTGATGCACACATGCTGAAAGGAAAACACAAACACGCACACACACATACCATGCATCACACAAAGGCCCTTTTGGGGAAATTTCTTAATTGCGAGTTCACTGTGAACTATTGACATTTTATTCTTGTTTAGTCTTGATAAACAGGATGCGAATTGTTAAAAAAAAAATGCTGTCCTCGCCAAAAACACTCAAGCATGGTGGTCTTAGATATCTTAATCAAAATAACGAGGTAACGACTGCTGTTCTGTGTGTCACAATTTTTGATGATCTGACTGAATTTAAAGTGTGTGTTACAGCTGAATATGTCAAAAATACAAAGCAGCAATAACAGCCACTCAAAATGTGATTGATGTGAAGTATGAGTGCAGCTAATACCTGAAAGACTGTACTTTTAGTCCAAATACGCATTTTTCAAATATCATATGAAAGTGTTTTGTGTATAAATCTCCATGCGTGCTTAGTGTCACTGTGTACTACATGCACATGCCAGACACACACGCTGATGGCTCTGGTGCCGAAGAGTCTGAGTGTGGTTCTAATGGGGGTCTAGGAGATGCTGAGTCCATTTAGACATGGTGCTGCACATAAAAGCAAGACCCTTCAGAGAGAGTCAAGATGGGAACACAAACAACAGCAGCACACAGGGAGACGCACCAGGACTGAACTAATATCACATTTGAACTCGGATTACACAGGACAGTTCTCAGGTGTTGTTGGTTATGACTTCCTGCCGAGAAAGGATCTTCAGTTCACTTTTCAACCCCGGGAGCAGAGCTGGAGCTGAGACTGGAGCCAGAGTCTGACACCTTCATTCTCCCACCTGCTGAGAGCGGCTGGGCTCTGTCTCGCATCCAAAATGACACTACACCTATGTTTTTTTTTTAAACCACAATCCTATATAATCAAAATGGATTGCTTTCATCTAGTGTTGGTCGAAGTGTTCCAAGAGCTACATACTTGACAGACTTTGGCTTTCGGGTTCGAGTTTCAAAGGGGTCAGATGTGACATGTAGGTTTTGTGCATGTTCTTGCGTCCTCACGTGCACGCGCAGTATATGATGAAGGTGTGAGCAGCAGAGCGAAGTGAATGATCACGGTGCCAAAAGTTGACCTCATGTGGCTTTTCATGCCCTTCTCGTAGAAGGCATTTGAAGTTTGACTCAGTCCCTCTGATCTCACATGTGGCTTATATTTGCACTGAAATACCTCTCAGATCTATTGGCTGCTTTGAAATGGATGTAAACATGAACCTCCTTGCCATTTATTCCAGGCCATTTGGCTGTCTTTATAGTGTCACTGCTTTACAGGGGCATAGGAGGGTATTTAACTTGTCTTGGGGGTGCATTTATGGAGGCCTGTTTATCCCATCACGGTCCGTGTGTGTGAAAGTTGGGGAAAGACAAAGGGATAAAGAGTGATTTCACAATACTACTAAATTTGTTGACATTGCCCAATTAAGTGAAATGCTAACTTCGAGCGAGGCCGAGAAACACAGAACAAATGTGGTTTGAAAACGACTTTGTGAGTGTCCTTGATCGCTCTCATTCATGAACAGCCGAACAGAAATTTCCCAAACTTCGTGCTTGCTTGTCAGTTACACAACACTGTGGTGTGGCATGCTGCCCTGTTATTGTTAACTGGCCCGGTCTCCACTTTAGACTTATGGAGAAAACAGCTCTTTTTTGCTGCAGCTGATGACGGACATGTGTTTGATACTTTCTCAGTCACATTTCTTGGAATCTGCTGATGTCTGTCTGACCAAATCAAATTGAGGCCTTTATCATTTCAAAAGATCTGAATAGGAATAATCTCTTTGTTAAGTTTGGTCTATTTGTGTAACCTGTATTTAAAGTTGATTATATCTAAAAGTTGAAGCCACAGGGCAATCCAATCAAAATCATTCCTGTGTAACTGATATATAACCTGGCATTGTATGTAACATATGCTAAGATATCTTTATGCATTGTCTCAACCTTGTATGCGTACAGTAGAGCACGCTGGAAAGGGGATGAGGTTTACGAGATCATTGTTAGAGCATATTTTCAGAGGACTCATTGTCTGCATCAAATCCCCTGCTGTTTGTGGTGTATTTCAACCCTGGGAAGAGCTCGGCATTTACATTGTGGATAGGGATCAGAATTGAAAAAGGGGATAGAAAAGAGAGACGTCTTTACTGAGGAGCAGAGGAATACGTTTTTGGTTATTACAGTAATTGGCTGAAACAATGGCTCGTTGGTCCCTGAGTGCAGCTGAAAGATCCTCAAACAAAATCATGCTACATTACTGAGGATGGAGATCACTAGAACTTCAATTGAGTATCACATAAACAATGATTAACACAGTCATGTACATGAGAACGGCCTCCTCTTTATGAGTAATATTCTCCAATAGGCGCGACTGAAAAATGATTTTCTACAGCTAAAACAAAATCCACTTCCCAGCACCTCTGAAGTTCACTGATTGAGACTTTATATCTGGTTTGTTTAACTTAAAAAAATGGAGGTGCAAAAATGACATGTTGTGGTGCTATAAAGGGTTTGGTTATGGCCTGGACTTTTTCCTGGCCTGGCCCAATGACTTTTTCTGGCGTCTTGTTGTCCATGTGACTCACAGCTAAGTTAAACTGCTTATACTGCATGAAACCAGACACACTGCATAGATACAGCATACATATACACATACTGTCCTCCAGCGAATAATCCCAATCAGGACAGATTCTCAATTATCAAAACCATGAAATCGTTTCATATTCGCTCACTTGCTCTCAACATGAGCGCTCCTGTTGGATGACGCTTCAAAGTCTCCGCATGCACAGTGGAGCGCTTTCCTGGCCAAGTCTCGACTGGAAATATATGGAATAAAAAGATAAGGAACGCTGCTGTGATGACGATCATTCCCGCATAGATTGCTAATGACTGCATCGACTCAAGTGGCTACGTCATTTTTGATGTATATATCTTTTGTTTCACTACTTCCTTTTCTATATAGGCAACACCTTAGAATAACAGTTCTTTCTTTTGAAAATATGAACACTGTATGATGGAGAGGAGGTGGTGGGATGTAAAAATGTGATGACCACATACACCAGATAATTCTGTTTCTTCTAGGAATCAAAATTAATCAGTTGATTTTATGTCGGGTTTAGGCCTGAGTCTGCACTCTACATCCACCCACTCTGAAAGCCACCAATACACACGTAGTACAGAATATAATAAGTCTCCACACCCAAACTATATTGCTACATTATGGTACAGTTTTGGGGCACTTTCCAAACTGGATAATATAAGAAAGGTTTACCTATAATTACCATGTTACCTTCTCTTCTATGCTTGACTGCCTCCTGGCACTCACATTTAGCTTTCAGAAAACAACCTCAAAATCATTTAATAGACCTGATTCGAGAGCCTTTGGGAGGGGAGCTGAATTTATGCCCTTGGGCCCTGGAAAAAGGCAGGAAAGGGGAGAGATGGAAGGATCAGTGCAACAGTAAATAATGTTACAGTATGAATAATGAGCTCCCTCTGTGCCAGGGCCTCAACTGGACTAATGACAGAGACCTGTTTTAGATTAGATCTTGCACAAACATACACACACATGCATACATGTGCAGGACCCAAAACACACAAGCCCATGCACACTCAGGAGGGAGGTCCTGTCAGTTCAGATAATCCGTTGCCCATGGCAAAAAGAGCTCTGGGTTCTGCTCTGGGACAGCTAATATAAAGGAGGAAACAAAGGAGGCAGAGGGCATTGCACACATCTTTAGTCACACAGTACCCTTTCCTTTGAATTGTCAAGTATGTCTCATATGTTTCCCTCTGCTGGGTTCACTCTTCCCAGAGCTTTTCTTCATCTGACAAGGCTGAAACTCAAACCTCCTTCAGCAGTGGATCAGTTTTTCCAGAGCTATACAATATTTGATCAACTGTGAATCAAATCAAGTCCCTATCATGGTGCAGGTCTGCCATCTGCTGTCAATAGTACATTGAGTTTAAGAAAAGAGTCACAAAATGATATGCACATTATGATTTATTTACAAAAGAAACTCCAGTTTTTAGTGCCAGTATTTCCAAAGAGGAATAACACAATAATTCAATCGTATCAAATATCTTTCATTTTAAACTGCAAACTTCACGCTCACTCTACAGAGACAGGGTGATTTTCAGCTGCTCTCAACACAGTAGTTTTCATTGTAGCAAAGTCTCTATAATTTAACCAGTTTCTGGCACCGTTTACATGGCCCAGACATTTAAATGTGAGACAACAAAGACTTTCAATGTCAGGCTTCTGTTACTAATCTATCTGTCAAGAAATGAGTTAGGACAATGTTATAAACAGATCTAAGAGCATGCTTCAACAATTATCTTCATGTGACAAAAGTGTTGTTATATACTCCAGTGAAACAAAGCTCTGTTGACCTGCTGCATTTCTTTTTGTTTAGTAGTAATTTAGTATATTCTAATTCCACAACTCAGGCAGGATATGCTGGTAATTCGACAGATTTATTCGACATAAAGTGTATCTGAAGGTAGGTAAACAACCATACACTCCTGTACATCTTGGCTGCACAACTTCTGCCAAAATCAGTAATTTAGGAGTTAAATCTAAGCCTAGCAGCGCTTTACTAATTCATGTGCCCTCAGCTGCTTCCTCCTTGATCGTTTCTAGGTGTCTAAGTGGCTCTGACTGTTTGTTGTTTCAGTCTCAGTTCACATCCTCCCCGCAGCTCCTGGCTCCGCGGGCAGGGAGAGAGGAAGGCAAGGCTGAGTTGGGTTAAAGAAGGTGAGAAGGCATCATAACTCTCAGATGGCCCCTTCTTCTTCTTCTTCATCGCTTCTCCAGCTTTTTGAATCTGGCCTCTGTAAAGATAAGGAAAGACATGGACTTGATCACTCTGTAGCTAAAGGTTGTTAAAGTCTAAATGTAACATGATCAGGTAATGTTTGGCTGCAATGTAGAAATACTTAGGGTGTTGAATTGTCTGTGGTGTCACAGCACCATCTGCTGGTGGCTTTCATATACACTGATAGAGGTGATTGTGCTATTATTGGTCTATGCCACACATACAAGACAAAATAGCCAGCACATACAGAAAGTGGCTGTTTTTGCTACGAAGGAGGCAATGTGTGCTCAATGACAAGACATTCACAAAACATAGTAAAGAAAGTATATTGTGAAAGCCTACAAGTATTGATTAGGCTGTCAGTAAGAATATTACGACAGACAGATATTACTAACAACCCCTTGTGGTGAATTTCAAATGTCATACATGTCTGTAGACTAAATGTCTTACCCAGTTTCTTGGAGTAAGCGTCCAGTTTGTAAGCAGCCTGTTCAAGTGAAGACACTTGCTCCTCAATCTGATTTATCTGGTCCAAGTAGGGCTGTAGGCTGGCATCTAAAGCAAACACACATACCAGCCAGAGGTTCATGATGTAGTAGTAGAAATAACATATGAACTAGAAACACACAGAAATATAATAACACGTGTTGTGCAGATCTCACTCACACTTGTTGTTGAGATCCTGCAGGTTACGACTGATGTTGATGCTAATGTCCTTCATTTCCATGTACTTCAGACTGGTGAGCTTGTTCATGTTTTCCAACAGACGGTAATCCTCACAAGTTCCTAAACATGAAACCACATGGGGAGAATGTGCATGAGAGAAAAGCAAACAGAGGGACAGAGAGGTAAACATGAAAAGCAGCATGGCTATGGGTGCTCCTGTGTGCAGGGAGAAGAAGAAAATGAGCAAGTGTGCAATATGTTTAAATACCTGTTAGTTCTCCTTGCAGGAAGATGGCCATCTTTTCAAACATATCAGTGCACAACTCATTGATATCAGGCTCAGCAGGCTCCACAGCCTCCTCTGCTGTCTCCACACCACCATCACCTGAACACAAACACAGAGCACAAATTGTCAGTCCAATTAAAATGTTAAATGTATCCAGAATGAAAAAAGCAATCAAGGCAAATATAAAAGAAATACAACTGCAATGAACCCCACAATTATCGTTTACATGGCAAAAGGCAAAATAATTTGATTACTGTGTGCTAAGCTAGCATTAGCGAGCTACGGAAGCCGCGAGGAAACATCACTCACTGTTCGTACTAAGCTTTTTGGGAACAGCCACCGGGTTTTCCGCCACAATCTCCGGACCTTCTCCCTGACTGCTGGAGGTCGCAGCCGGGTTAAGAGCCGCTGAATGAGCCGCAGGGGCCTTGGAGATGCTGTCCATGGCTGCAGCGTCGTCCCCCGTCGCAGCCATTTTGTTCCTGTTTTGACTTTCCTGTGTCACATGAGCTGCTCACGTGACATCCGCCCCAACTCGCGCGCATCACCACGCCCTTCTGTTGTTTATGATGTGAAGAATCAGATTTTTATTATAATATTTAAAACTATGTTTTACAAATATTATTGACATAAACAAACTGTTCAGACAGAATTTATCACTTTTCAATCATTGACAATGTTTTCATGAATTTGAATCACTTGTAGTTTCGCTTTTCATGGTCTACCTGTTTAAATCTGTTGCATAAATGTAGCCTTTAAATTAGTATTCAATTTTGCAATAAAAAAAATGTAACTTAGTAAAAAGCACACAGAATACACAATGAGGGAGTTTTTGTTCACATTTTAATTCTGATGGTACAAAATGGATGAATGATTCAAGACAAGGTAATAGCTGCTACCTTGCTACGGGTATTCCATAGTCTATGATCTGATGATGCTTGGATCCTGCACTACATTACTGTTCCCCAGTATTTTATCACATAACTATGTGGCAAGGGGTCACCTGACTGCCCATGCTAAACAATACAAACGATATGATAACAACAACACAACAACTTTTTGATTGTAATCTTGAAATTCTAAATTAGATATCATAATCAAATCATTGCAACACATGCACTGTTATTCATCTCTGTGAAATAACAGGAGGTGCTTTATTGCAGTTTAAATCATTTGTGCCAAACCACTTCTTCAGTGTGTCTATCAACACTTGGCATGACAATGTAAATTGTAATAACATTTAGCTGAAACACAAAAGAAAAAATAGAATAAAAGTAGATACATTATGAAATCAATGGATGAAAAATAAAAATATATATTTATTCATACATTATTAGATAGTCATAATCTCAGGTGTTTTCATTTTTGATTATGCATAACTTTTTTTTTTTTTTACCTTGGCTCAACACATAACTGATCGACTGACAGTAAAAATGTTAAATAGTAATTAACCCTAGAAATCATTACAGCCTCTGTGACTTTCCACTGTGCGCGCTCCCGCCGGAAGCATGCAGTTCTTGGGGAGCAGAACTCGCCACTACACCCGTGTCGGCGCTGCTGTGGGGGAACCAGATCGTGACGGGCTCGCAGCGGCGGACTGTAAACATGGCGGCGTGCACAGCTACAGGGCTGTGCCGAACACCCCGTTACTGTTAGCCTGAGAGACGGAGACACCTCAAACATGGAGACCGAAGAGGAGCAGCACATCACCACGCTCCTCTGCATGGGCTTCCCGGACCCCGACGTGATACGGAAAGCGCTCCGGCTGGCGAAGAACGACATCAACGAGGCGGTGGCGCTCCTGACGAACGAAAGCCCCGGACTCGGGTATGGATACGAGCCGATGGAGAGCGGGCCTGCCCCCGGCTTGGGCTCGAGCGGGGACGGGGAGAACAGCGGGCGGACCGGGACTGGAGGGTTTGATCCCCCGCCTGCATACCACGATGTTGTGGATAGCGAGGTAAGATGAAGTGAAGGAACGAGGGAGGAGAACGTGGCTAACTGGAACTTACTAGGAGAGAGTGGGCTCGCCCATTTAACTAGCTAAAGTTAGCTTAAATGCTACATGCAGCGAGCCCAACGTGAGCTGTCAGAGCAGGAGGTGAAATCCTCTCTAGTCCGGCGGGACAGGACGTGCATGTGGTTCATAGTGACTAGAGCACTGTCTGCTAACATGAAGCTCGACTACTTTGATGGTGGAGCTAAATAGCCACTTTAAACTTATTAGCTAACCTAGCTAGCTAGCGTTAGTAGTTGGCTAGCTAGCGTTAGTTGAGAGTTGACCGCGCTAGGACTGGATCAGGTGTAGCATCACTCCGGAGGCTGCAATCACATATTTAAATTTGGGATACTCTGGTAGTAGATGATCGGTTCCATCAGTTAGCCTGCAGACAGTTAGCTGGACCTATTCAGTCTGCTTTGCATGCGTTAGCCCATGCTAGCCGGTTGGCTGACAGCGTCAACCGTGCACAGCTCTTGCCGGGATTGCAGCCCACTAGAACCGGACTCAGAGGTTTCGCAATGTCCTTGCTATGCGTGGCCATTTTGATCGTTCTTCTGTCCACATTTTCAGATGTGGAAATGCCAGTTTCTTGTGTCACTTCGTGTTTTCAGGTTAATGAGGACTGTGGCATTTGATGCTTTAGGGCCAGTTATCGGTTCTTTGACAGTCATATGAGTAATGTCAGAAATGTACCTGCAGGTCCTATCACTTCGCCCTAGTTTGCAGTCTGTGTGTGGTGTTGTAACAGGAAACTGCATTTGCTACACATAAATACCTGTCTGCATACAGTAAGTCATGGGATTGCTTGACTGACACCTCCAGGCTGTTTGCCTTCAGCAACTTGACCTCAAACCTGTTGCTTTTCTAGATCTCCCGAAGCCTTGCAAGTGCTGTCAGGAGAGATCAGTGCTTTCTTTAGAGAATCACAAATCATTTGATGTGTAAGATTCAGAGTTTTCAACCACTTGTTGTATCCCTTTGATGGCAATGCTGTTTGAGCTGCTGTGATTATGGGTCTGCAGAATAGGTACAAATAAACCCCTCTGGTTTCAGGACCTCTTGGCTTTTTCCTTTTCATCTTCTTTCTTCTCTGCCATTCTCACTGCTGTCAGAATCAGATGATGGCTTTTATAGTAAGTGTAGTATAAACAATACTTGGCATTCACAGTATGCAGAGAATAGCACACACTTCTAGGTCACTGTAAATAATAGGACTATTTTTGTGCCAATAATGGTGTTGTTACAAACTCAGCCCGAAGTGAATCACTCATCTCACCTAGTTCATTAAATCTCTCTAGCAGCTGCCAACATTATCTTTCCTATATGTGCCAATATACCGTATGTGACACATGCCAGGGAACTATAATTGGAACCTATTTTTCCGTCTGACCCAACTTGTCTAATGAATGATTTATTCATGTCTTAGCCATTATTCTAATGGCTTCGTCTGCTCATCTATATTATTGCAGCATTTTATTTTTTATTTTTTGCATAGTTCACATTTATCTTGAAATAGAAGAATTAACAAGCATCACTCCCACATCAATTCCTGAAACATGCAGCTTATAGAAAAAGCTACAAGGATGCAAGTGCTTTATTTCCTTTCCTCTTCTCCTCTGTTTGCTGTGTTTGTTCTTAAGAGGCATGTCATTGGTCTTTGACCCCATGTTATGCTCCTAAATATAGCCCCGCGATCTCCCTGACACACACAAGCACATTGCAGTTTTTACAGGGGGTCCCAGGGGGGTTGCAGGGTGCATAGTAACAGAGTTGCACCGAGTTACCTCATCGTCCTGCACAGCCACACACATGCATACTGTGCCTTTGAGACCTGAACCGTTTCCCTAAAGGTTTGAAACACTGAGTGCTTTGCAGTTTATCTGCATGTTTATTCTCCTGTTTGATTATTTGTGAGAGGGTCTGTATATTGTATCCTGCCCTGAAAATAAAACGGAGACACTATGGGATAGCTCCAGTGGTGGAAACAGTATTGCAAATCTCTTATATATACAGTCATATCTCCCAGCCATAATGTGTACAAGCAGAGCTGTCATATGTGTCATTCTTGTTTAGATCAAAGGAATCAGTTTTTACGTGCAAATTTTCCCTGAGTTCTGATTTAGAAATCCTGCCAGCATTTAAGTATCTCTTTTCTTCTGTGAACCCAGTGCTTTCTCAGACCGGTGTTAGGTTAGTCTCTCTCTTTCCTTCCTCTCATCTATCTATCTGTCATTTCTAATTTTCTTTGAAAGGGAAGAGATGAAATATGATGCTTCTCTGCTTTCTACTCCCCTCTCCTCCCTCCTCTCCTCCTCCTCCTCTTAATGTGCAGTCCATCACTCTATATTGTATGTGTATCAGTATGCAGTGCAGTATAACATGCACTGAACACACTGACAATTATGTATGCAAATATGTGGAGATATATTCAAAATGTCAGTACTTGACCTAACTGTACTTAACCGTATTAGTATTAATACTGTGCAGTGCCCACAGGCAAAATGGGCAAATTGAGCTGTAATAGATTGGTCATTTATAATGTAGTGGGAGCTGAATCTTCAGGCTCAATCACAGTTATGATACTGTTTCATACAAGACAGCACTTCAAGCCTTCATAGAGGACTATGCTATGTAAAATGCGTCATATAATTACAGTGCAAACATAAATCATTAGTTGATTTCAAATGCACAATCATGCACACATATGTTCCATTTAGCAGCACTATTCAGAGGAGGGAGTTCTGCAGTTTAATCATGAATATTCACATAATGTCATGAATATGTAAACAACTTAATGATGTAAATAATTCAAAAATCTTTTGTCTGCTGTTGCTTTCACCCCACAGACTCGTAGACTTTACTACCATAGGCCATTTTGTATTCACATAGCAGTAGTAGGGTGAGCCTGATTGGGGCATTTTGAAGCATAAATGCAGATAAAAAGTTGACTTTGAGTGAATTGAATTTTAGCTTGCCATTTCATAATCTGTTCAATTGTGGCAGCAGAAAAAACAGTCATCACGAGTAGCATCATACTGCTAACAAGGCTGTCATGCCACGTGGCAGGGTGTTAGTTTTATTTGACTTAGGTCTCACACCCTGTCTTACACATCGCAACCCTTTCGCTCAATGAAACACTTGAAAACACGTACCTGTCTGGACTTGTTTGGAAAGCTTAGTGGGAGGAAATAGATGGACAAAACGATGAAGAGATGAAGGGCAGATTGTTGAGGAGAGGACACACTTTCCACTGCTGTCGCTCCTCTCCCAGAGGGAGGAAAAGAATCAAGCATCATCCACTTTCTTGCCTGTGGCAATTTGGATTATCCTCTCATAGAGGACTGTTGCAGTGTGACAAAACAATGGTTGACATAGGGACCAGCTGTGTGAATTTAGTCACTCATTACATTAGGTTGTAATTCTCTCATGCATGTGTGTTACAGAGGAGCAATGATGAGAACGGGAACTGCTCTGGAGGCAGCATGGAGTTTCCCACCACCAACTTATATGAGCTGGAGAGTCGAGTCTTTACCGACCACTGGTCCATACCCTACAAGAGAGAGGAGTCCCTGGGCAAGTGTCTCATCGCGTCTACCTGCCTAGCCCGGCACGGTGAGTCCATGTTGGTGTGGGATGAAAATCTTTGTTTTTGAAGGTCTGCATTAAACTAAATGCTCTCCAACTGCGTAATTGTGTGGGCAGCATGTTTTGTTTGGACTCTTGGGTGTTTTTCACATGTTGTTATTTTGGACACTTGTATTACATGGCATGTATCTCAGTCGTCACAGCCAATTTTCTTCAGTGTTTGGACTCAGAATAAATATGTGAATCCAACATCTCCCTCTCTATCAGGTCTTGCTGACGCTGATGAGAACTGCAAGCGGTTCATGGATCGGTGCATGCCGGAGGCCTTTAAAAAGGTGAGCAATGAAGACCTGGAGGTCTAAGTGACTGTGTAGCACTTGATTAATTAACATGCATTGTCCCAACTTTCCTTCTTTCTGTCTGTCTTGTTCACCATCATCAGTTGCTGACCAGCAGTGCCGTACACAAATGGGGCACAGAGATTCATGAGGGAATCTACAACATGCTCATGTTACTGGTGGAGCTGGTTGCAGAGAGGGTGAAGCAGGACCCTGTACCTGTAAATCTGATGGGAGTCCTGACTATGGTGTGTTTACTCTAACTTTGTGTCTCTTGATATTTGTCTTGGAAAAGTTCTCTACTGTATTTTTGTGTTCTAACTCAGTATTTTTAAATCTTTTAAGTAAATAAATAGCCCTTTTAAATTAAAATTATTAATCGGTTATTATTCCATGGCAGATGATCAATTAAGGAAATTGATTTAAATGGGTGACAATGAAGCTTGTCAATACCTCTTGTGCTCTGAATCAGCAAATTACTTAATTTGGTTCCAATACTAAGACTGAACTTTTAATGACCATGTTTTAAAACTTAATCTGCTGCTGACAGTAATTGTACTTGACATTCCGACATGTGACATTACATGGTTTAAATGTATAGGAAGTATGTATTTATGTTCTCTGTCTTTGTTATTTTTACCAGGCCTTCAACCCTGATAACGAGTACCATTTTAAGAACCGCATGAAGGCCTGTCAGAGGAACTGGGCTGAAGTTTTTGGAGAAGAGGCCAATATGTTTGCTGTCTCTCCTAGCAACACGTATCAAAAAGTAAGGGAAACCCTGTTTGTCTGGCTTCCTCCTGCACTTTTACTCTTGTGAAGTGTTATGTGTGTCAATTTAAGCAGAATCATTTGCGAGTTTGTAAAACTGTGCTAGTGTTAATATACACTCTTCCTTATTAGCCCTTTGTTTACGGTTCATAGTCATGTGCAGAGACAGACAAACAAGTTCTTCATCCGCAGTGTTGTGTAACTGAGCCACAGGGGCTCGGCAGAACATGTGTGACTGACATACAACAGCTGTCAGAAAACTTTGTGTGTGTGTGTGTGTGTCAGTGTCACAGTATTTTGCAATGCCACTGCCAAATTAATCCACTGAAAACATAATTATCTCTTTCAGGAGCCTCATGGTTGGCTGGTGGATTTAGTGAATCGAGTGAGTAACAAGCAGTCACTTAGATATTGTCTCCATATAAATGTGTTGTATTCGTATCAGTTTTGCTTCATCTGTCTCCCTTTTCCTTTTTTTGTAAAGTTTGGAGAGTTGGGAGGATTCACTGCCATCCAGACTAAGCTCAACACTGAAGAAATCGAGATTGCTGTGAGTGTAACTGCCCTTACGTTCAACTTTCTGCCTTCCTTACAAAGGGTCTGACGTGGGTATCTTTGAGGTGATGAAATCGTCCCACACTGGTGATGGATGGAGAGTGGCGCTGTAGACAGACTTTGAGACAGTCTATACAGGCAAAAGGTCACCATGTTTACCCCCATGGCTCTCAGCTGCAGGGTGCTGAATGTCTCTCTCTTTCCCCCCTCTCACTAGTACTCACTTACAAACAAACACACTCTCTTATCCTCCCGCTGTGTGATGGTTGAAATACACTGTTGTGTTATGTGTTCTGAGGCATCCTTGTACTGATGCTTCATTCTGGGAACCTGGCCGGAACCACAGCAGCGCATAGCCATTGATCGCACACATGCACACACACACCCTCTAACCATTAGCATATTAATAAGGCAGAGACTGGTTGCAGACCACTGTCGCACTCTTCAGTGGCAGTGGGAGCTCAGTAGAGTGTGTAAGCTGTCAGAAGCCTAACGTACTCCAGGCACAAGAAAGAGAGAGAGACTGAAAGTGAAAGGAGAAAAGATAACGGGTGGAGTGCTCCCTCCTCTACTGACTCCCAGGGGTGACTCATTCATTTGTCTGCTTTGAGCAGGAAGTCAAGTGCGAGGAGGGAATTCACTGAGTGAATAGAGGAGGAAGGTGGAGGAGACGGTGGCTGCTCTGGGAGAGCCCAGAAGCAGAGATGGAGGATAGCCAGAAAAAAAAGAGAGAGGAACACAGGAGCCTTTCATTAAGCTTCTGTGATTTAGCACTGAATGACAAATGACAGCTGGGCTCCGGTATTGGAAACTCACCCTCACATCTGTTTACGCTCACTCACATACAACAGGGAAAACACAGTATCAGTTTGAACACTATTTGACCTCTGGCCTACTCACTATAATATGAGAGGAGTGGTAGAGTGCCGTTGTTGTCTATGTCTTTTTTAGTAAGCAGTCAAAAGTGACACAACTATGAGTATCACCAGACAGGCCATGTTGACACTCCTACAGAAACATAGTGATGGAATGAACAACTCATTTAATAGTTAGTCATACTCAGCTGGTATTGATAAGTTGATTTCCTTTGTGTTTGAGCCTGAGATATTCTGTCTCTTTCCACTCGCCTACACAGAGTGTGTCAGCTCTGGTCCAGCCTCTTGGAGTTGGTGCAGAATACCTAAACTCCAGTCTTGTCCAGGTGAGCTATCCTGTCTATGCACATACACATGCACACGTAATGATAGTATGGTGACACTGATCTGGTTATTTGCATGCATTTTTTTTTATTACCTACTGTGTATGTGTACATGCTCCCCTGCACATGTTGTTAATTTGTTTTCTATCTAACCTTGTTCCAGTGTTGAAATTATCAGCTGTGTGTGTTTACATGACCCTTGAACTAATATTCTATTTTATTACTTGTATCTTCTTACTGTTTTGCTGCTGCATTTGCACACAGGGATCAACAAAGTTTCATGTTGTTTTTTACAGCCCATGCTTGATCCAGTCATCCATAAGATGATCACGTATGTACAGAACCTGGAGGAAAAGGACCTTAAAGATAAGGTAGTGTTTTAGTGTATGTCCTCCTCTTTATGATTTTGCACTTAAGTTGATAGAAAGAAGGCACAGTGTCAAAAATACTGTTTGTCCATGTTACTGCACTAATGAAGCTGAGTGAAAGCATTACAAGTGGGATTTGATTGGCTCATACATTCTGCAAGATACAGAGCTGTGCTAAGTTATAGGGGTCTAGATAACTGTTGGCCTCCATCTCACCTGTATTATTAGATTAGGAGACGGTGGAGCACAGCTATGCCCATCAACAACCATAGCACTGTTCTAGCTACTGTGACCTACAAGCTAACATTCAGTGCATTTTTATTTGATGAGCAGTGTTAACTAATTGTATTAATTCTAAATTTTGTTTGTTAATATTTAACTATGCTACTGATGGTACTGAGCATAGTAGCTACATATATTTGGTGTACAACAAGAGATAATTGTTAACAGTAACATAGGAGCACAGGATAAGAAATGCATGTTGGGTTTTTTTTTCCACTGTATCTTTCAAACTTGTGTATGTGGATTGTGACTGAAGGTAAATGTTATAACTCAGTTGTTCCTCATTCGTCTGTTAACCACAGCGTCTGGTGAGCATCCCAGACCTGCTGTCAGCCATCAAGCTGCTGTGTATGAGGTTCCAGAGGGAGCTGGTAACTGTGGTGGATGACCTGCGACTGGACACACTGCTGCGCATGCTCAAAACCCCCCACTTCTCTACCAAGATGAACTCCCTTAAAGAGGTCAGCTCCCACAGGATCTGAACTGTCAAGTCCAAACTAGACAAAATAACTATTTTGTTTTAATCATGATCTTATTTCTCGCTGTTTTTGTGTGTCTTTTTCCATCAGGTGACAAAGTTAATAGAGGAGAGTACAGTGTCCAAGACGGTGAAAAATGCCATTGACACAGATAAACTTTTGGACTGGCTGGTAGAGAACTCTGTCCTGTCAATAGCACTGGAGGGTAAGACAATACATCACTTCCTGGCACAAACTGATTAAAATGCTGTTTGGCACAAAGTGCTTTGCGAAACACTTTGACAAACAATTAAACTTTGTAAGCACAAGACAGGCTTTTAGCCTGAGGTTGACTGTATTCCCTGTGCTCATTAGATATTTCTTTGTTCCAGGAAACATTGACCAGGCTCAGTACTGTGAGAGAATTAAAGGAATCATTGAGTTACTGGGGAGTAAACTGTCGCTGGACGAACTCTCCAAGATCTGGAGAATACAGGTCAGCATCAGTGCTCACATCACAGCAGTCACAATTCAGTTAGTAATTACATTGTCATTAATCATGCTCAACAGGTTTTTCTGTTTTTAATCGTGCACCAGAATTGTTGGCATATTTTCTCTGAATAGAAGCGTTGCTGACACTGTATGTATTAATGAGCAAGCAGCCCTTTGATGGATCTATTGATTCTTGTGTGGGCATTTCAGGCAGGCCAGTCATCAACTGTGATAGAAAACATTCATACAATCATCGCTGCTGCTGCTGTGAAGTTCAGCTTTGATCAGCTCACCCACCTCTTCGTCCTCATTCAGAAGGTAAGTGCAGTTCCCTGTGACTTTTTGGGAATACACTTTCTTAATGAAAAGTGGTTTGTAAGTGTGTTAAATGAATGATAACATGTTTGCATTTTTTTTTTCAGAGCTGGGAGATTGAGAGTGACCGCGTGAGGCAGAAACTGCTCAGTCTGATCGGAAGGATCGGCAGAGAGGCTCGCTCTGAAACTACAACTGGAAAGGTACGTTGGTGTATCTGTCATTCAGACAGATGAGGAAATCTACACGATGTTAGGTTTCATTATTACAGTGTAGTCTGAATCATCCTGTGTCTGTGTGTGTGTGTTTAGGTGCTGGAGGTGCTGTGGGAGTTGGCTCACCTCCCCACCCTGCCTACCAGTCTAGTTCAGCAGGCGTTAGAGGAGCACCTGGGGATTCTGAGCGATGCCTACGCTGTCAAGGAGACAGTGAAACGCAGTTACATCATTAAATGTATTGAGGACATTAAGAAGGTGAGACAGACATGCTACAGTTCCTCAGTATTATCTTTATGGATGTGGGGGCTGGAGTTTTATTGCAGTGTAGAATTTTACGAGGTCATTGCAGGATCAGCTCTAAGAGGAGTTCACATGTTGTTTGTTTTGTTATTGACGTGGAAAACAGGGACAGTTCCTTGCTCAACATATTTAAAGGATACACTACATTAGGCCCCTACATTTTTCTTCCTGCAGTGACAGTTTTGTCCTAAAGTTAGCATGTCCTTGTTAGTGCTGCATATTACCCTTCAACCTCAGTTTGTGCACATCTTTTCCATCTGAGTGTATCCCAGCATAGCTCCCTTGGAGCAGTAGTGGGTGTCAGAGATGGGTCCAAAGAACAAGTGTCTGCCATGAGTTCATTTTTTATTTCAAACCCTTTTATTTTTTTTATTTTTTATGAACATCAAGAAAAAAAAGTGTAGTACAAAATGTACTTCCCAGTCTTACAAATCTTCCTTGTTATTGGGTGTATACACACATGTGCGTAAAGATGTTCCACCTCAAATGAAATGTATGTTTCTAGACTCACACTCAGGAGGACAGTAAAGGCAACGACACTCAAAGCTCATTTCTTACGGGCACTTGGGGCAAGAAGAAAGCTAATTCTTTGGCCAAAGTAAGAAAAGAAGCCCTTACAATTTATAATCCCTTTGACCAATCTGTGTCCGATCTCGCTGCTTCACGCCTGCCAACCAATCGAGGAAGAGGGCTTGACCACAAGGGGGTTTCATTGGTCACAGGTTGATAATTTTCCACTTGGTTGTAACATGAGGTAATACAGCCAGGTGTATGTTAATCTTCTGCTTGCCTCACTAAGAGGGCTTTGGCACTGACTAATGATTACACAGTGGTGTTGATCTTGTCCTGGGTGAGAGCTCGCTGAATTAAAGAGTGATTTATCTGCTGGATGAATGGTCAGCTTTGGTGGAAGTGCTAGCACATTTACTTGTGCAAAGAGGGATCTAATCAGAGCCTTGGATATATAAAAGAAGCACATGTTTGACATTTGATTTGAACTTTATAAAAAACTGAAACAGAAATTTATATTGGAGCGTATTTTAACAGTCGCTAACAGACTCTTAAATGTTTTACATCCCTGGCTCTGATTTTCCTCTCTCATGTTTACAAACTACAAAATTAGAGGGTCTGTGATGACAAGATCAGATTAGCAAAGGCCATCACCGCCCTCTGTTTTTGTAGCATGTGTTTGTGTGCTCATTCTGCTCTAGTGGATATCATTATCTGGTGTGCGTGCGTGCATCTCAACAGGCTTCTCAGCAGAGCAGTCCTCAGGCAGTGTGGGTTGTTCCTGCTCTCCGTCAGCTGCACGAGATCACCCGTTCTTTCATCAAGCAGACCTATCAGAAACAAGACAAGGTAACACAAACGCAGGCAAACAAACAAAGAAACACATCAACAAAAATGAGCCATTGTACAGTCAGTGAAGTGTTTCATTGCTAACTTTTCCATGCCTCGCCACAGAGCATCATTCAGGACTTGAAGAAGAACTTTGAGATCGTCAAGTTGATCACGGGATCTCTCGTGTGCTGCCATCGACTGGCTGTGACAGCCGGGGGAAATAATGGCCTCTCAGGCTCAACTCTGGTGGATGGGCGATACACCTACCAGGAGGTTCGTCCATAGCCATGTTCCAGGGATTATATTTTACCCCCCCCCCATAAGATCCTAGTTTGGGCTAAAGTCAGGATTCAGGACAATATTTTTTCGTTTTAACTTATTTTTGCAACTTCATAAAAGCGATTGCTGTCACAACTAAAAATTTGACATTGATATGAATAGTGTTAATAATTTTATGTGAGTTGGTAGATTTACACAGCACACAGAAACTTATCAAACATAGGCAGGACAGTCTTACCCAACATGTGTACAGTGTGGGTCCAAATGACATGTGTCTCTCTGAATCTTGTGTTTAGTATCTGGACAGCCACCTGCGCTTCCTGGCCTTCTTCCTCCAGGAGGCCAGCCTGTACCTGGTCTGGAACAGGGCCAAAGAGCTGTGGGAGTGCCTGGTGTCGGGGCCAGATGTCTGTGAACTTGACCGTGAGGTATGATTTAACAGTTATGCAAATGAGACTTTTGTCCTTGGCCATTTGTGTGTAATTTCTCTGGTTGACTGCTCAGGAGGAACAAGGGCACTGCAAACATTCGCTCCACACCCTAATTTCTTTCAGAACAGTGTCCCAGGCAGGTACAAAAACATACTTTTAAAATGAGTCCAAAATGACAAGCGTCCTCGTGTGAATTTGGCATTCAAAGTAGTAATTAAGTAGTAAGTAAGCAAAAGTTTCAGTTATTTATAGAAAGGTCTACCTTCAAATTTTTGTTTAGCCTGTGAAGAAGTCAGGATTTATTCAGCACTTTTTAATACAGAAGTTACGAAGTGCTTCACAACAAAACCATGAAGAGAAGTTAATAAAGTTAACAGAAGCAAGTTGAGGAATTTTAGGTTTGAATTAACCATGCATGTTCTTTGATGCCCTCTGTCAGTCTGGTGTTTTGAGCCAAAGACTGAAGCCACACATGACACAACATGTCAACAGTCATGATGAGGAGGCATCCTGTAGATATCAGTAGTTATTGTGTAATATTTGGCAAAACCATTGATCTGATACATGTTAAGGCATCAGATTTTCCTTCAAAATCAAGTTTAATTTGGCGTAAACATGGGTTGTTTCAATGTGTGCAGATGTGTTTTGAGTGGTTCACCAAAGGACAACATGACCTCGAGAGTGATGTTCAGCAGCAGCTCTTCAAGGAGAAGATCCTTAAACTGGAGCCCTATGAGATCACTATGAACGGTGAGAGACTCTGCAATGAGCTATTCACAGCATCACAGCCTCTCAGGATTAGTATATGAATAAGGATGTGATACAGCAGTTGACATGTTTTCTGTGTCTCTCAGGTTTCAACCTCTTTAAGACCTTCTTTGAGAATGTCAATCTGTGTGACCATCGCCTCAAACGCCAGGGAACTCAGCTGGTCAGTCCTTATTCACATTTATCTGCATGTTGTTTTTTTACCAACGATGTGCTTTTTTCAGTGAGTGCTGAAATGCACTGAATATATGTAGAAAGGTAAACCACATCTTGGGTGACATTTCAGTTTAACATGTCATGTGGTCTGATTTCAGTGTGTGGAACGCCTTGACCTGGCAGGGATGGATTTTATCTGGCGCATCGCTATGGAAACCCCTGATGAAGAGATAGCCAATGAAGCAATCCAGCTCATTATTACATATAGCTACAACAACCTCAACCCCAAGATGAAGAAGGTCAGTATACGTGTGCAGTCTCTGCAGTCTCCTGTGGCTCACTCTTCCAGCAGCCCTTTCATGTATGCCTCATTATCTGAGAAGAACAGCCAAACTTAAGATACTGCCGTCTTGTTAAAAGCCGTAATTTTGCTTTGAATTAAGTGATTTATAGGAGCATGTTTTTGTAAGCAGTGACTTTGAAAACAGGAAAAGGACAAATGTTATGTATAATTGACCAATTCCAGTGTTAACATATTGGAGCAATTTGGTGCTCTGTCTTATTTAGAAAGTGGAAACCGCACATAATAATAGCATTTCTTTCTTACAGGATTCTGTGTCTTTGCACAAGAAGTTCATTGCTGATTGTTACAAGCGACTAGAGGTAAGTAGGGGAGTATGTTACTGTTAGGCTGGAGATATACTTGCTTTTCAACCACACGTTCTAACCATGAAGAATTTCCAGATTTGCATGATGTAAGCAGTAAACATGGCCACACTCCAGGAGGTTACTATTTTGTTGATTTTGTGATCACGGCTACTCCATTGTGGAAGTTATGTAAGGCCCCTAAATTAAGCACATTGTGATGATGGAAAGTATGTCTCTGTCATTCTGCCATTGCGAGGAACTGATGGTGGGAAACACCACAAGTATTTTCCAACGTCCATCACACAACAAACACACTGAGCTCATTTCAGCAGAGCAGTCACCCTCCTCTTCCGAGCGACAGGCATCTGCTACCATCCTCAAACTGCCCCTACTTTTCATATGTGTATTGCATCTTGCTCACGTGTAGCGGTAATTTCTGAGAACGTGCACAACCAACGCTCCAAACTGACTTGAGGCAGCCATCTCACCTGACAGCTCCTTTCTGTTTCTCTCTTGTTTCTCAGGCAGCCAGCTCGGCTCTGGGTGGGCCTACTTTGACACATGCCGTTACCAGGGCAACCAAGATGCTGACGGCCACTGCCATGCCGACTGTGGCCACATCTGTACAATCGCCATCCAGGTACAGAGGGGGGTTTGGGTAAGAACATAGTTACTAAACCTATTTAAAACATGCTTAAGAGTACTCCCTCTCCTCGGTCTCATTAACCTTAACTATTAGAAAACATACCTGTAAAAACACTCTTATTTTTTTATTCTTGTTGAAACTCTTCTGTTTATGTTCATCTTTAGATCCACTAAGCTGGTGATAATCGAAAGACTGCTGCTATTGGCTGAACGTTATGTCATCACTATAGAGGTAAGAGCTGTCTTCTCATTTCATAATGTGTAATAAATGAGAAACAAGGACACGGTTATAAACATTAATTATGCTAAATAGTTTATCCATAGTGATCCAAAAGAATCTCTTTGTGTGTGTGTGTGTGTTTTTTGTAAAGGATATGTACTCAGTTCCTCGCACTATTCTACCTCACGGGGCGTCGTACAATGGACACCCTGTCACTCTTCACATCACCTATGAGTCAACCAAAGACACTTTCACCTTAGAGGTACTGTAAGACTTTCTGGACTGTATCAAACATTTGTCATGTAGAGTTACAGCTACAGAGGAAATGACCCTGATCTGTGTGTGTGTGTGTCCTCCAGACCCACAGTAATGAGACAATAGGAAGTATCCGGTGGAAGATTTCTGAGCACTTGAGCTGCCCGGTGGATAATGTCCAGATCTTTGCCAATGACAGTGTGGTAAGTCTTAATGTTATTGTGTCAGTGACAGGGACTCTTTGCTCCTCTTTTGTTTTGGAAATAAAGCAGAATTGTGACTCTCATCAAAGTATTCCACTCCTCTCCCAATCATGTGTTTCCCCTGAAGCCAGTACACATTACAAACTACAAATCAGTGCACAGTAAATTCTTCTAGGGAGGGCACCACCTCCTCTTTGTGGGTGGTTTGGTCTGTTGCATCTGTTGAGTGGCAGGGGAAACACAGCTTCCAACAACCTCAACCCCTGTTTTTCTCTCACTCCGTCCCTTCACTGCTCCTTCACCATGTGTTAGTTGACCATGAATCGGGACCAGAAGCTTCTGTCCCAGCTTGGCTTCAGCGACGAGCAGAGCCTGACCGTGAAGAGCTCGGGCACTGGCACTCCCTCCGGCAGCTCAGAGTCTTCGGCCTCCGCCTCCAGCAGTTCCAGCTCGGCCGTCTTCAACTCGGCGTACGCCTTGGAGCAGGTGCCAGCTCAGACACCACTATACATATAAAGCTGTAGACACACTCAGGCTTACGTCAGTTCTGACAGACTGTGCCCATGTTTCTCTGTGCCAGGAGAAGTCCCTGCCCGGTGTGGTGATGGCTTTGGTGTGTAATGTGTTTGAGATGCTTTATCAGCTGGCTAACCTCGATGAATCCAGGCAAGTACACCTTATCTAGAAAAACAAATAAAGAGCTGTATATTTATCAGTGGTTTACAGTACCTTTCATGTTGTCATTGTGATGCCATCTGTCTGTATAATACAGATGACAAAATGTAATAGGGCTTCAATAAACATTTATTTTCACAGTTAGCCCAACGTGACATCTTCAGATTGTTTTTGTCCAACCAACAGTCCAAACCTTAATTTACTGTCATACGTGACAAGGATAACAACAAGTCCTTCCATTAAAGAAGCCAACCAACAAAGAAATGTTTGACATTTTTTCTTGATAAATTAGTGAAACAGCAATTCATTTTCTTTTGATGGCGTAATTTATTTATCATTGCAGGTCTGATATGAAAATATGCCTCAACTCCACCTTAATTTTCTGCTGGAACTACTATTACTGTCCTAATGCTATAAGATACTGACTTCATATTTATGCCTCCAGGCTGTTGTGTTGATGTAAATATTTCATTAATTAGCTAAGTTTTCAACTGGTTAATTAAGCTGAACTGTAACACAGTTAGTATGGCAAGACTGTAGGGGGCTGAAAGCCTGCTTTCTCATCATTTTTTCAATTTTATTTATTTTATTTTTTTATATTTTCCAGGATCACTCTTCGTGTGAGGAAGCTGCTGCTGCTGATCCCAACAGATCCAGAAGTGCAGGATGCTCTCGACAACTTTGTTCCCAAAGAATCCAGCGTGTGGAGTCACCAGGTACATCAGACTATGGTGGCTGAACATTAAAGCTCATAATTTTCTATTCATTTTTATTCTTATTTCTTTATTATTTCTTATTCAATGCTTACTCCCTTTGTGTCTCTGTTCTGTAGAAAACACTGTTCCAGGGTACAGGCTCTCGTTCTCCATCCATGGCCTCCAAGCAACAACACCAGCCCAGCGCTGCATCCATCTTGGAGTCCCTCTTCAGATCCTCAGCCCCGGGCATGTCCACCTTCAGAGTGCTGTACAACCTGGAGGTACACTCACCTGTGAACATACACCCCATTAAATGCAATTCATCATTTCAACACCTATTCTCAAACTTTAAAAGTATATTAGTGGCTTTGACATCTGCTTTCCTCCCTCTTCTCTTTGTGTTAGGTGTTGAGTTCAAAGCTCATGCCCACATCTGATGATGAGATGGCCAAAACCAGCAGCAAATCCTTCTGTGAGAACTTCCTTAAAGCAGGAGGCCTCAGGTAACAGAGAGAACAGACATGTTGAAGAAAAGAGCCGTCACTGTCTGGTGTTTGTTTTGTCATCACATACTGAAACACATATGCCACTTAGCTTGTGCTTTAATGCAAAACACCACACAGTATTTTTAGTTCTGACAGTCATATTTCTCTGTGTTTCCTCTGCAGTCTGGTGGTGAATGTTATGCAGAGAGATTCCATCCCATCAGAGGTGGACTATGAGACCAGACAGGGAGTCTACTCAATCTGTCTTCAGTTGGCCAGGTGCGAAATGTCTCTCTCAAACACACACACACACACACACACACACACACACACACACACACACACACACATACATTCTGGGCCATATACCATGTCAACCCTCGTACTTAATTGACTGTGTTTGCAGGTTTCTTCTGGTTGGTCAGAGCATGCCTGCAGTGCTGGATGATGATGTCATCAGGGATGGCGAGGCGCTATCATCACGTCCGTTTCGCAACGCTGGACGGACTGGGCGACAGTTGTCCCTTTGTGGAACTCCAGAGAAGTCCTCCTACAGACAGATGTCTTTGTCTGAGCGCTCCTCCATTAGAGTTGAGGAGATCATTCCTGCTGCTCGTGTAGCTATTCAGGTACTGGACAAACACTTTCACTTTCAGTATCGAGCTGTTTTCAGGAATCTGCTGTTGAGACGGTTTCATGATTGATCTTGTAAGTGTAGAATATTTTCCTCTGTCTCTTCTCTAGACCATGGAGGTGGGTGACTTCACCTCCACTGTGGCATGTTTCATGCGTCTGACCTGGGCAGCAGCAGCGGGCCGATTGGATCTGGTCGGCAGCCCGCAGCCAATCAGAGAAACCCACAGCTCCCTTCTGCCGCAGGGAGTCCGCACCAGAGTCAGCAGCACAGGTGACACCGAAAACACACGTTATTATTGTAGAGGTTAACTCTTCTCATTTTCCTCAAGGTGCTCACAAACAATCTGAGAGATTGTTGTGCGGTAGGTGTAGGTGTAGTAACTATCTTGCACAACTGCATTCCTGACTTTTGCCATTTCTTGCCAACAGCTCATGGTCAAAGTATTTCCGACACCACAAACAAAAGCTAAAGAAACGAAAGTAAGACCAATTTCTTGTGTTTGTTTGCAGGAAGCAACTGCAGCTCCAGCAGTGAGGGCGAGACCACGCCAACAGCGTTGCATGCAGGGATATGTGTCAGACAGCAGAGTGTCTCTATCAAAGACGCCATCATTGCCCGAGAGGCTCTGTCACTGCTGGTTACCTGTCTGCAATTACGCTGTCAGCAGCTATGTAAGACTCATGCAGGAGTACAATCAATAAGCATCATATTAACTGTATACTGCCATTAGTGCTATATACAGTGGCACAATACTGTAGTATGTGCATTTTCTTTAGTATGAAGGCTGTGTATTTATGTTTGCCAGTCCTCTGCAATGACATTCAATCCGCTGCTTGGTTTCTCTCTCCAGGTTCATTTTACAACCTTCCATCCGTCAATGATTTCATCATCGATATTCTGCTGGGATCTCCCAGTGGAGAGGTAAACAACACCCTGTTTTTGTTTCATAAACTGCACAGAAGAAATGTATCCCGAGCATTGTGTGTTTACGCCGGCGCTCTCTGTTCCTTCCAACATCAGATCCGCCGTGTAGCTTGTGATCAGCTCTACACCCTGAGCCAGTCTGACACATCAGCCTTCCCCGAAGTCCAGAAACCCAACTTGTTCCTGCTCACAGTCATTCTCACTGCTCAGCTACCATTATGGAGTCCCACGTCTGTCATGAGAGGAGTCAACCAGAGGTACTCAAGCAAGCAAACACATCAGATGTTTACATCACTGAAACTGTAGCAGAGGTCTTGTGTTGACGTTGCTTTTTCTTCTCAGGTTGCTGTCCCAGTGCACGGAGTACTTTGACCTAAGATGTCAGCTTCTGGATGACCTAACCAGTAAGCTGATGTATTCCTTTTTTCAGCCACTTTAATCAATACTTAGATATGAAGTATTGTTAAGATGTAGGAATTTATGTAATAGAGATGTTAAAGCTTTGTTTTCCACTCATTAAAGGTCTGTGTTTCTCTGTGTTTCTTCCAGCGTCAGAGATGGAGGTGGTAAAAGTGAGTGCAGCCACCATGCTGGAGGATGAGATCTCCTGGCTGGACAATTTTGAGCCCAGTTGGAGCTCTGAGATGGAGACCAGTGAGGCGGACAACATCCTCCTGGCAGGACACCTCCGCCTCATTAAGACTTTACTCTCGCTCTGCGGCAACGAAAAGGAACATCTCGGTGAGCATATGCAAGGATACATGCACACATATCTGCACTCTTTAAACACATTATTGTGTTCATTAGTGTTTAGAACATTGGTTTGTAATGTGAGGATGTGTCTTTTCTTCAGGTCCATCTCTGATCCAGCAGTTGTTGGATGACTTCCTGTTTCGAGCCTCGCGCATCATCATCAACAGTTCCAACCCCACACCCTCCCCGGCCCCAAGCCATGACTTCCACCCCAAGTACGCCACATTAATCCTGTCCATTAATTATGTTTTATTTTCTACTTTGAACTAATTAGCATTTCAAGTCATTTTAGTAATATTCTGCCATATGTTTTTATTATTTGAAGCAGTTGACAAACCACTAACTTACTCTTTTGTTATCTTCATTGTGTGTGTCTGTCAGGTGCAGCACAGCCAGCAGCAGGCTGGCTGCCTACGAGGTGCTGGTGATGCTGGCAGACAGCTCTCTGTCAAACCTCCGCCTCATCACCAGAGAGCTGATGTCAATGCACCACCAGTCTGATCCGTCCCTCTGCAAGGAGTTTGATGTAAGACACTGATTAGAATAACATTTCTTACTGTAGTATTTGTTGTTGCATATAGTCTAATAATATGAAACTAACTCTGTGTGTCTGTCTCAGTATCTACCCCCAGTAGAGAGCCGGTCAGTCTCAGGTTTTGTTGGGCTGAAGAACGGTGGAGCCACATGTTACATGAATGCTGTGTTTCAGCAGCTCTACATGCAGCCTGGCCTTCCAGAGGTACACATGCTTTCTGTGTGCCATTTACCTTCTGTAGTCACCAGAGGGCATCTGCTCTTTGAGTCCAGATTATGTTTCACTCAGTGAATCTAAAATCAGTGAGTGTGTATGTTTGGTTTTTAGGCTTTCCTGTCCATTGAGGATGACACAGATCAGCCAGAGGAGAGTGTCTTCTACCAGGTCCAGTCTTTGTTTGGCCACCTGATGGAGAGCAAACTGCAGTACTATGTACCTGAGAACTTCTGGAAGGTAACAGACAGCTGAGTTTGTTGTCATTAAGTGACAACATAAGAGTTTATTTACACATCCCATCATCTGTTTCAAGCTATAAAGGGAGTTTGTCTTATTAAACTGAGCAAACGAAGCAGAGAGCTGATGATTCAGTGTGTTGTGCTACAAATTTGAGTCTAGTTTATCATATTATTGTCCACAAAATCTGTCCTGTCTGTTGCAGATCTTCAAAATGTGGAACAAGGAGCTGTATGTAAGAGAACAGCAGGATGCTTACGAGTTCTTCACTAGTCTTGTGGACCAGCTTGATGAGCATCTCAAGGTAAATCTCACACACCACACCAATTTTTTTTAAAAAGCACCAGCTAAGCTCTTCTAATACCTAATTGGTTATGATGATATAATTAATGATGAAAGTCCTTTTCTGTCAGAAAATGGGTCGAGAACAGATCTTCAAAAACACATTTCAGGGAATCTTCTCCGACCAGAAGATTTGTAAAGATTGTCCTCACAGGTAAGCAACAACAATTTTTTTCTTACACTTGAGAGACATGTTACAGATGCTGTTCAACCTTTGGCTTCTTTATTACACAGGTATGAGCGTGAAGAAACCTTCATGGCTTTGAACCTTGGAGTGACATCTTGCCAAAGCTTAGAGATCTCCTTGGACCAGTTTGTCAGAGGGGAGGTGCTCGAGGGCAGCAACGCCTACTACTGTGAGAAATGCAAGGAGAAGGTGTGTATAGTGCTGGTCATGCTTTTATTCTGCCACATTGATATCATGTGTACTTACAGTGTGTCCATGTGTTCTCATGAACAGAGAACCACAGTGAAGAGGACATGTATCAAATCTCTGCCCAGCGTTCTCTGTATTCACCTCATGCGCTTCGGTTTCGACTGGGAAAGCGGACGCTCCATCAAATATGACGAACAGATTCGGGTACAAACTATTTCTCATTTTAAAATCACAAATCCTCATTCACTAGAATACACTTTCTAAATACCTTAAATCTATATCTGATTTATGTGTATATTGTATTGTTGGTGCCCAGTTCCCCTGGGTGCTGAACATGGAGCCCTACACCGTCGCTGGAATGGCTCGTCAAGATTGCAGCGGAGAGGGCAGCGAGGGGCGAGGCGACGGGACCTCAGGGGGGTCGCCCAGAAAGAAAGTCACCATCTCTGAGAACTATGAACTCGTAGGAGTGGTCGTCCACAGTGGTCAGGCACATGCCGGACACTATTACTCCTTCATTAAAGACAGACGGTAAGGGACTCTGCAGTCATAAGTTTCTCCACCCCTCGCTCATTTAAAGGGCAAACCTCTGAAAATCAACGACCTTTGTGGTTCCATGTGTTTACCAGAGCTACGTGCTGCTCTGATTGTATTTTTCAGCTCCTAAGAACATAACCAGTGATTTGTGGAGCACAGTCATCTGTTGCTTTAGCGTTCCAGACAGATTTTAGAGGACCTCCTTGGGCCACATGAATGCAGCATCAGACTTTGTGTGGGCCGTCCTGGGTTAGTTTGTAAGCATCTCCAGATGTTTGGCTCTGGAAGGCAGGAATGCTCACTGAAGAAGTGGAATGTAAAGAGACCACAGGAGCTAATATTTGGCACCCGTCTCTCGCTCACTCGCTTGTTCCTATCCCCGACTACAACAAAGAAAGTTTGTTCTCAGGATGTTGATCTCGCTCCTGGAAATTAGACACATTCTGGAGCTGCTTCAAAGTCAGTTTTTTTTTCGTCAGTAATAGATCTGTTATTTTAGACAAGTCACACAACACGCTGGTAGACATACATGTGGAGAAGTAGTGGTAAACCTGCACAACTGTATTTTGACCAGTGTGTTGTGTTTCACTGTAAACTATTTAGTAAAACAAAAATGTTGAAATCTTGTGAGTGAAAAGACCCTGTTTTTGAGTTTCCAGTTTTAAAGGCGCAAATTCAGATGCATCTGAAGTAACTTCCCACTCCTTTGCCCTCTCTCCATCTGTATTTGTCCTCATCTCTTAGTGGTAGCGCCCGCGGCCGTTGGTACAAGTTCAACGACAACGTGGTGGAGGAGTTTGACATGAATGATGAAACTCTGGAGTACGAGTGCTTTGGTGGAGAGTACCGTCCCAAAGTTTACGACCAATGTAAGTGACACAACTCTGACTTCTGAATCACTGTTCATTCAATCGCGAAACGTAAATATATGGGAAACTCAACCACTGTACACATTGTTAACTTTAATGTGTGTTTGTGTGTGTGTGTAGCCAACCCATACCCTGATGTGCGAAGGAGGTACTGGAACGCCTACATGTTGTTCTATCAGAAGATCAGTGACCAGAACTCACCTGTCCTGCCCAAAAAAAGCAGAGTCAGCATCATGAGGCAGGAAGCAGAGGACCTTACACTGTGAGTCAACCTCCATATATTATACTGATCTCAAAAACGTAATGTATCAGTATTTAACTGTAATTGATTTATAATAGAACACTGTTGAAAGAATCAGCATTTATTAATACCCCCCAGAAAAACAACAGCAGAACAATCATTATCGTCCATCCTGTGTGTCTATGCTTCCCAGGTCTGCCCCGTCCTCTCCTGATGTTTCACCACAGTCCTCTCCTCGCCCCCCCAGGGCCAACAACGACCGCCTCACCCTCCTCACCCGCCTGGTCCGCAAGGGAGAGAAGAAGGGCCTGTTTGTGGAGAAGATGCCTGCCAGTATCTATCAGGTTTGTGGAACTTGGAGAACAAACATGGAAGTCGTCGAGAAAATCTACCTTTACACAACATTTGTTCTGTTAGTAGTAGAGGAAGAATCAGGTTCATCTGACCTCTCTGTTTGTGTTTCGTGTAGATGGTGAGAGATGAGAATCTCAAGTTCATGAGGAACAGAGACGTCTACAACAGCGACTACTTCAACTTCACCCTCTCCCTGGCCTCCGTCAATGCAGTATGTACTTCTCCTGTTTGTGTTTGGTTTCCTGACTGTGTACACATACACACTTGTGTTGACCTGGATTTTATATAACAAATATTCTAAGCTCTAGTCATGAATATTTCTCTCAATTTTCAGGGAGCAAATATTTTCTTCTACATTCACATCATATTTATTTTCCCTTCCATGCTGTGCTTTGTAGTAGCTGCACCTAGAATCCCTCTTTTCACTCTTCTCTTCTTTGTATTTGTTCTTAAAATTCAAACCATCTAAATTTCTACTTTGCTGCAAACCAAAATAAAATTGTCAGTGATGAGTTTTGTAGCTTTCAGTCACTGATGTTTGTGTGTGTTACAGACGAAGCTGAAGCATCCAGACTACCAACCTATGGCCAAAGAGAGTCTGCAGCTGGCCGTTCACTTCCTCTTTCACACCTACCTGCACACCAAAAAGAAACTCCGGTACGTCCACACATACATCCCACAGCCGTCAATAATGAGCATCCCTCATAAGCAGCAGTGTTCCAGTCTTTACATCTGTATCCTCCTGCAGGGTGGACACAGAGGAGTGGATGGCCACAGTGGAGGTGTTGCTGTCTAAGAGCTCTGAAGCCTGCCAGTGGATGGTGCAGTACCTGGTTGGACCGGAGGGACGAGAGATCACCAGGTCAGTGCTTGTTGGACTTGTTATGTACAGTGTGTTTTTGATCACACATGTGAAATATTGTCAGCATGTGAGAGATGTATCCAGAACAGGCAACTTGTCATACGCAAACTAGAGAAAGAAATTTCCTTCTTGTTTCAGCTAACTACAACATATTAGCATACCCTTAACTCTGTGCTTTGATGGTCAGTTTCTAGTGAAAACAGGCAAAAGTACAGTTTGTTTCCACCTGCTCTGCAAAGTCTTACGAAAAAGCTTTAGCCCTTTCTAAAAACTGCCAGACTGCATTCTGTCTTTTTTGCTGCAGAGTTAAAATTGTGAACCAATCACTTCAGCTTCGTGCCGTTCCTGAAAAATCAAGCATGAATATACTGTGTGTTTGCAGGGGCCTTGGCCTGGGTTTAATCACTGCAGCACTTTGTAGCTGTCCCAGTGATATGCAATACAGACCTGGCAGCTCGCAGCCTTGCTCCCTCATTCTAATCAATGCACATTGAACCCTCTGACCAGGGTTAAATAATTCCACCCTGGTAATGCTGCTGCAGCAACTAAAGATTCACTCTCACTCTCTCTATCTCTCTCTCAAGTGCACCTACTTACATACTCAAGGTTTGCATATAATTTGCCCCTTAGATCTCTGTAGTGTGCTTTAATCACACGAACTCGTCATGTGAGCCTCTTGAGTCCTCTTGAACTTGCTAATAATTGTATCTCCACTGACAGCAGGAGTATTAAAACACCTGTGTGCGATTGAAGTTCACTGTCACTGTGGAATGTAAACACAGAGCCAGAGGACAGTTTCCCAAAGAGTGTGTTTTCAAGAGTGTTTTCAAGAAAGGTGTTGTCTTACACTGCCTTGTGTTTAGGCATGGGGTGATCATGTGGTCCTCAGACATGATTGGTTGTTGAACATCAGACGTTTGGACAACAGAACACCCCGGCCCCCTTTACATACCCCACGCTCCTTCCCACAGAAAGGAGTGTCTGTGTGTCTCAAGGCCCAAACGTCCAGCACAAGTGTTGTCTCTCATATAAATGTTGTTTGAGACTTCTCTTCCTTTTTTTCCAAGATGTTTACACTTCATTATCACATGCTAAATTCAGACTGCTGTTTCCTGCCTCACAGGTTCAGCTCCATTCATTGTGCATTTACAGAGTTTACAACACTGATCATGATCATCCTTATTTCTCCTCCTCAGGGTTTGTCTGTTGGAGTGCAGTGTAAGGGAGGTGAGGGTGGTGGTCGCATCCATCCTTGAAAAGACCCTGGAGAGCGCACTTCACTTTGGAGACCCAGGGATGGACAACCTGACTGACGCCCTGCTTTCCTTATTGGACAAAGATGTTCCTGAGAATGTGAAAAACTGTGCACAGTACTTCTGTCTCTTTAGCAACTTTGCTCAGAGGGTAATAAACCATCAATGAATAAGTAGATTTACACTTTTCTGCACCCTTTAGAGATCAACATACAAACATGAGAAAGAGTAGGAGATTTACTCTGTCCCTCTCTTCTCTCTCAGGGTTGCGGTCCTTGCCAGTTGTTGCTGAAACACTCAGCTTATCGTCGGATGCTCATCTTCCTGTTGGGACCCAACAGGCAAAACAACCAGGTAGAGCTGAGTGACAAACAATGTGAAGTAGTGCTTTACAACATAAGGGCTTTCCTAACATTAACACTGTTTTCATTCTAACTTTGCATTCATTGTCCTTGTCTGTATATAAAAATAGCTAAATGTTTGTTTAAAATTCCAGAATGACAAATAGATAGCTACTCAAAACAGTACTAATTGTTGTGAGTGTATTTTATTCAAATGTTTCTCTGTGTGTCTCCACAGAACCGGCGGTGGAGTCCAGCTCAGGCTCGGGAGTTCCTTCACCTCCACAGCACTCTGGCCCTCATCACTCTGCACTCTGACCTCAACCCCCAGCGGACGCAGGGTGAGACACACAAATCACATCTGGTGGCTCAGAGGGTTGATGTTTTCATACAACCCAGTTCTCATTATGATCCTTTAATCTCTCACCTGTTTTCCTGTGTAGCTCCAGGAGGGTTCAAACTGCGTGTGAGTGGCGTCCCGTCCTCCACCCCGCTCCTCCCCCTCCACGCAGACATCCTGGCCTCACTCTTCACTCCAGAGGGACAGCCTTACCTTCTAGAGGTAACATGCCAAGTAACAACTCACAGATTCTGATTTTTTCCAACAGTCATTTTTTGCCATTTAGTGATACAAAGGAACCAGACAATCCTTTCAGAGCTGTGACCTATTTCAATCTAAAGGCTCAGAACCACTTTGACTGATGTTCTTTTTTTGTCATTGTGAATATCCACCAGGTGATGTTTGCCATGCGGGAGTTGTCAGGTCCTCTGTCTCTCCTGATAGAGATGGTGACCTACACTTCGTACTGTAACGAGCCCTTCTCCTTGGGCGTACTGCAGCTGCTCAAGGTAAAAAAAAAAAAAAAGTTAACAAAACCTCAGGGGGACACCAGTTAGAGTTGACAGACATTGAGTCCATGCAATCTTTGTTTTTCTAATCTTCTGAATACGTTGTGTCTCACAGACTCAGCTGGAGACGGCTCCACCTCACGAACTGAAGAACATTTTTCAGATGCTGCAGGAGCTGCTAGTGAGTGACAGTCATTATTTCACTCTGTGACCTCTCACCTGTTGATCTCTGGAATATCAGGTCACTGTTATAATCAGCTTTGCTAACATCAGTTTAATGTTTCAAATCAGGTAATGGAAGACCCTCTGCAAGCCCAGAGACTCAAGTATGCTTTTGAGTCAGAGAAAGGCCTTTTAGGTACGTCTTGGTATTTTTTGTTGTTGTTTTCCTCGAATGTCCATGTTTCAGTTTACTGTCATCTGGCCACTTGGTAACATCATCAGTCTTTGTGTATTCAATTGATTTATTGAATGTATGAAAACCTAACTGAGTGGTTTTTTTTTTCTGCCCAGCTTTGATGCATCAGAGCAACAACGTTGACAGCAGACGCTGCTACCAGTGTGTAAAGTTCCTGGTCACATTGGCCCAGAAGTGAGTACATTTATGGGTCAGAGGTTGTTCAGTAGTAGTAATTCTCCTGGATATACTCTGGGTATTAACTTTAATGATTTTTAGTAGATAAAGTAGGCGATATAATTCTGAGCCTCCCTTTTATTTTTCCCACCAGGTGTGCTCCAGCCAAGGATTACTTCAAGGACTTGTCAGGTCACTGGAGCTGGGCAGTTCAGTGGCTGCAAAAAAAGGCAGGTTTCTGAAATACTGCACACACACATCAGAGAAACTCATTCTTTGTGATATCAGTAGAGAGTGACAGTAGATAGCTAATAGGAAGAGAGATAGGTCCCTGGTCTGATGTTGCAGCTTTATGGTCAGCACCTTAAACCTATAGGCCAGTTGTTCCCAATCTGACGTAGATGTACTCTGTTACACCTTCATTGACACCACCTGCCACGTTTCTATGCACTGATTAATCTTTTTCATTTTCCTCTCATTTGGATTTTGCATCATATTTTTTCCTCCCCTCAGATGACAGAACATTACTGGACTCCACAGAGCAATGTCTCCAATGAAACTTCCACTAATAAAACCTTTCAGCGTACAATCTCTGCACAGGTACGCACAAACAGACACACACAGAAATGTATATGTATATTAACAAGATATGCCTCCGTCAAGTTCCTCCATGCTGTCACTTTTTTTTGTTCCTTTTCTGTTCTTAACTTGCCTCACGTCTGTTTCATTGTGTGCATATCAAACTCTGCAGGATACCCTGGCCTATGCCACAGCGCTGTTAAACGAAAAGGAGCAGTCTGGCAGCAGTAACGGCTCCGACGGCAGCCCGGCAAACGAAAACGCCGACCGCAGCCTCCGACAGGTAGCCCTCGGCTTCAGCCGCACTCGCTGCTCAGCACAGTGGGCTTCTTAAACATGACTCATCGCATTACAGCAGCTCAGCTCACACAGCCAAAAAGAGAAGAATGGAACAAAAATGGAACATCTCACTGGCTTCTGTCAAAAGCTGTAAAGGCAGTTTGTACCTCCCACGGCTGTTATTAGCTGTGGATTTGAAGCTGCTTCCATTCTTCTCTAACTCCTGCTGTGGCTGACAAGATGCCCACACAGCACAGGAGTGTCAGGCCATGAATACCACAGAGAGATGCGGATGTACAGAAACGATCATCCCACTGTCACTGCTTAGCACTTTGATGTTTCACCACCACATTTCTTTGTTCTCATATTAAATGCACACCTTGTCTCTCTCTCTCCCAGGGGTCAGAGTCTCCCATGATGCTGGGCGATTCGAAGAGCGATCTAGAAGACGTAGACCCGTAGCTCCTCCAACCAGCAGGATCCCTCCGACGGAGAGGCGGCAAAGCTCCGGGCAGCCAATTGAAAGGGCTGCACTTTGCCTCTGATTGGTCCGGACATTTAGGACTCCACAAAAAGCCAATCAGAACACTTATTCTCTTGGTCGCTACGGCAACAAAGGAGCTATGAATAAATCATAAATTACTTCCTTTCAGAGCAGCCAAGGCGATGATGGAGATGCATTATCATTAAGGGCAGCAGAGTTGATTACAGTGGCAAGTGCAAAAACCTTCCACAATCACGGATGACTTCAGTTTATCCTTTTATTCATTCATTCACTCAGAATGACGTCAAGGTGGAGGATGGGTTTGGGTTGTGTTTTAACAATTTTCTGCTCATATTTGCCAATGTATCTACATAGACATATTCATATTGTAAAGATTTGTTCCATAGATGTAATTTCCAGTGTAAGATAATATTTTAAAGTCTCCTGTGCTCTTCTCCACAGCCATGCAAAATGCGAGAGGTCACGTTAGCTGCTCTAGAGGAACTTACAGACACACACGTGTGCACTTGTACAGGAACACCTCCACACACGAGCACTTGGGAGGGGGTGGGGTTCAGTATGCACTTTATAGTCCAGCCCAGTCTATTGTGAAGTACAGCAGCTCCTCTAGAGCCTCCTCGCGCTCGTGTCCTCCTCTTCTTTTGCTTTTAACAACTTGTATTTTCAGTGCCACTTATGCAGACACATGGAAGCCCTGATAGCAAGCCACTCTGCCTGTGACTTAACATTTCACCCTGACGACCGCAGTGCAGCCATGGGCAGGCCCAGTCCTAGAAACAGGAAGAGCCCCGGCCCGCAGCAGATCTGAAACGAGCAGTGCCGCCATGGTCAGCACTCCCTACAGCCCTCTACTACTTCCTTATCTCCTCGCTGTCAGGCAGCCTCATGTGCTGGATTTTTATTCGTTTCATCGCTGTCTTTTAATTTCTTTGCCACTTTTTTTTTTTTTTTTGAGTCTGGATGGATTGACTGTTGGAGAGGATGTTTAGGGACTCAAGCCTTATGCAAGAAAAGCTGATCTGGAAGCGCACAGATCAGTCATGGTGGGCCATCAGTGCCGACTGAGGGGGAGCTCAGGAGCATGTTTTATTTTTAGGTGCCAAGGTTACACACACACACACACACACACACACACACACACACACACAGACAAAGAATACACTATGATAGAACTTGTGAAAAACATGCAAATGTGTGTCACTCATTCACTTTGCTCACAAAGAACAGGTCCTCCTCGCCTCACTGTTACCTCTGCTTTATCAGGTTTTTTTTCTCAATGGAGTTTTCTTTTTTTTTTGCTTTGCCTTTTGCTTTTGTCTACCTTTGAAAACACACACAGAGGAGCTAAACCCAAATGTAGCTCTAGTTTCATACGAGAATAGCGTGCATCCATCGTCCTTACCCCAGTCATCGGGAGACTTGAAGTGCCTTAACCTCCCGATCTCTCCCCCACCCCTCCTCTGACACTGTAATCTCTGAGGAGGTGGGTCAACGTCTGCTCCACCTGTCCTGACCGTGACACCAAACCAGTGTCTCCTGTGGTCAAGTAGTCTCACTGTAGGAGTGCAACAGGGCTTCTTCATCCCCCATTAGACCCAAAATAATACAGGGAAAATGTCCTCTGTGTGTTGTGACAAAGGATTGTAGGAATGTAACTGTTGCTTGTTGATTCTGTGTGTATGGGGGGAGGGAGGGTGGGGGTCTAAGATTTACCCTAATAAAACAGGGTTTAGGTGACAGGACAGGGTTTTGGTGATGGTAAAATGCTGCTTCTTTTCACTCTGCACTCAAGCAGAAACACTTTGTAGATACCGATTTATGCTAGATAGTTTTAAGGAAGCCACACATTCACTCAGATGTTCTGAAGACATGAGCCTAAACTAGCTTAGCAGATTAGCTCTCAGCTTTAACAGGTTAATGTTTACAGTGCGAAGACCTATGAAGCAATCATGCAAAATGGTTTTCTTTTGGGAGCCGCCATGTGATCAATCCACTGAGGCTCCTCTGCGTCCTCAAAGCCTGAGAGGAGGAGGAGGGAAGACACTGTTTTAGCTCTTCCACACACACACCCCCACCCACCCAGCCTCTTTTCCTCTCTATCGCACTAGATGTGAATGTCACGTCGTGCTCTCTGGCACGTTTGCATGTGTGGCAGTGAGTGGTGGTGAAGTTTGTCTTTTCTGTGTGACAGAGAAAAAAAAACAGCCCCCTGTGTTGTTTGCTGTGTAATTTGGTCATTAGCACTTACTGTCACAAACATCCCCCCCCTTCTCTGTGGCTGGTTACGTGCTATCTGATGGAGCTGCATGCAGTCTGTGCCAAGCTATACATGGCCATGGCGAAATGAGCCGCATTCAGCCGAGAGTCTCTCTTAGGTTTGCCCCCACTGCTACATCACCACAACTACTTAAAAAGGAAAAAAAATGAAAAAAAAAAAACTTCAAAACAATCTTTGTTTTAATCCTGGGATGCAGGGAGGGATGGGTCAGTGCGTGGGAAGGGATTGGCATCTGTACGGGTTTTTACTGTCATTCAATTTTGAAAATTCACTTCTGCCATCGCAGGATTCTGTAATGCATGTTAAAACTCAGTTTTAATTTGTACATCAGAGTTTGATTAAGGGGAAATTTGATATAAAATAAACTGGAATGCACAACTTTTTGTAAACATTGTTTTTCTGTATGTTTACAGATTGTCATTTATTCACTAGTGTTTTCCAAAACAACACCTTAATTTGGATTTCTACCTGTTCTATGTGTTGATTTCTGCAGGATTCCATCTAAATAACATCTGCTTTCATCCTACAGACTGAATAGACTTTTTAGACATTTTGACACCAGAGGAAATGCACAGGTGTGAGTTGTGAAATTACTGATGGCTGAATTCCATTTAGCTGTTTCAGTGTCAGGGTCTTGGTATTGTGCTTGCTGGATCACTGTCACGCTGTCATGGGACACTAAAAGAGAACAGAGCCATCGTTAATTTTATTAGTAACGCCTGTGCTTTTCCTGCTATGGCAAGTCAAAATGTCTGCTATTGGACTATTGCCTGTTGGACTGAGAGTGGGTAATCAGATTAGCTCCACTCTCGAATTTATGCATAACCCGAACCTCATATCATGGCTTGTGTTCTTTCTCACATTAATCCATTCATTGATGAGTCTTCTGTCATCAAGGCTTGTATCAGTTTAGCAGTAATGATATCAGATTTCCTGTAGCAATCAAACTTCAGTCAGTGCACCACAGCTGTTGGATAAACGTCCTCATGCTGCTCTCCTTGCTGAAATCTATTTCAATCAATAACCATTTTTTAGTGGCCTGAACTCTGGAATCCTAAAAGCTGCAAATGCACTTCAGTGCTGACTGAATATAAGACAACGTGAGCAGAAGGTAACAGGCTCATTACTCGAGCTGCTCATCAGGCTGATTACCCAGAGCTGTGCTGCCTGACTGAGCCTCTCTGGTTCTTCACCCACTGTGCTCTGATGGGGATTTCAGCAGTGATTTGACTGAGCTGACTGTCATTCTGTGTGTCAGCTGTCTTTTTATAGGTATTTTTCACAAAGACATTTTGACATGTCAAGGGTGTAAATTCTAAAATTAATGAGTATAGCTGAATTCCATTTAGCTGCTTAGTTTCATGGTCTAGTTCATGGTGGCTGGTCGGTCTGTGTCAACCAGGCCATTATTTAAAAAAACACACAATAATTATTTGTTCTGAAAGTTATTTTTACTTATAATTGTTTTGTAAAAGATACAAAATTGGTTACATTTTACAAACTGTGGACTATATGGCTTAAAAATAGCTAACAAGTCAATACAATAGGATGCAACACTCTGTATGTATTAATGTGTGCTGGAGCATATTTGAACCTAAAATTGAAACACTCACAAACAGCTTCACAAAAATGAGTACAACCACTGATTAAAGACAACATTAGAGGCATCTGCATTAGAGAAATATCAAGGTGTCGAACATCCAAGTGCTGTGAGACCGGATCAGTGAGGAGCAGTGGCCGACGGCTCCGGTGGTCGGACTCGACAGCAGACGGCGATGCCTGCTGCCCCTTCAGCTCTTGTGATGCTGCGGACATGGCAGCTGTTTCCCTCAACATCTGACCTCAGGACAGCGGAGCCCCGAGAGACGGCGCTACAGTCTGTCAGCGTCCATCCAGAGGGACAGGACACCTCCACCTGCAAGAGAACAGCAGCTGTTAAAGGTCTGAGAGAAACCTGTGAACCTCAATCCATCCTCGCTTTTGTTGCTCCTGTCCCAACTTGTTTAAAACATGTTGCCATCAAATTCAGAATAAGCAGATATTTAAAAAAGCCAATGAAGAGGATGAGGTCAAACATGAAATATATTGTCTATATATGTCAAAAAGTATTAGCAAACAATCATATGCTGGACTCGGATGTATTGAAAATCTTCACCTGATCTTTATCAGCTGACATGTTTTCCAACAGGTGGCACTCCAGGGAGGGAGCACGGCAGCACACGGCATGTGATGTCACCCCGTCTTCCACGGCACAACGCATCCCATCGCCGTGATGCGGACGGGAGTCTGCCCAGATCTCAGCAGAGGACCATGACGTGCAGCCTGGAGAGAGACGAGCTGCGTGTTCAAATGAGCTCAGGCAACAGAAATCTTTGAGGGTGTTGTCCATTAGTGATTCTCAGACAAGCACTGACCCGATGCTCCACACAGGAGTCAACATGAAGGCGACGAACGAGGACTAAAAAGTGGGGAAAAAAAACTACCTAAGTGCTATAATGGCCTTTGACAACCCTGCTGTAATACTGCACACAGAGCTGGTACTTAAGCTGGCATGGAGTCCATTTTCCCTTCAGGGTGCTTGCCATGGTAACCAGCATAATTGACCATGATGTTCTCCATGAGTGCAGCCACAAAACCTTGCGCTCGGTTTAAAAGATCATTTAAATGCAGTTCAAGATTTTAGTTATTTATTTATAATTATTCAACATTTTTGGAAATGAGTGTATATGTCTTGATTGATACCACTCTCACATCTGCCCCAGATTTCTTTTTATCTCATAATTTTCTTGCAAGATTTGCTGTTAAAAAAAAAAAAAAAGATGGAAGATTACATCAGAGATCATGAAGGTGCTTTCCACCATTTAAAAACTTCTAAAAAAGAAAGTCCTCAACTTAATAGACAGACATGAATGTGTCATCCAACCCCTGGCAAGAAAGCAAATAAATGTATCTTGAAGAATGTTGAACTAACACTTTAAACCCCACCCACCAGAACAGCGACACCAGCTGGACAGGTGTGCTTGTATCATTAAGACTTTAGCAGACTCTACCTGTGACTTACCTGTCAGGTGGTGCTGGGGGTCGTCACACTCAGCATCACGCCCAGGTTCGGGACTAGCATGGACCTGGCACTGCAGCCCACCTATCACACAGCAACGAGCCACGGCGTACACACCTTTACCTCGTGGACCATTGTAGGCGACACACTCCACCTGTCCACCACTCACCTGTGAACACAGTGAGGTTTTAACCAGTAGATCTTGGATGTGAGTTTTTTGGTGATCAGAGGTCAGTTTGAACTCACCGTGATGGTTTCTCCAGCACGGACACCGTCAGGACTGTAGCTGCTGCAGCTCATCATCTCCTCCCCCAGACGGCAGCGACTGACCGCCCGGTCAGCGCTCGTGACCCCTGACCTCTCTGACCACACTGACCGACACAGCAGCTCCTCATCTGCACATCCAAACAGGCACACAGCGTGAACGACTCGTCGAGAGGTTCCTCTCTGTGAGTGTGTGAGATGAAGTATTGTGAGTCACTAACTTGTGCTGTTGGCAGGAGGCATGGCCACCACCAGGTTTGGAGTGGTGAGGCAATGCGTGTCAGACAGAGACAGGAAGTTGATTGTTTTACTGATGGAGTAACGCAGCATCGTCTGCAGGACCTGCACCGGTGACGTGTTCTGATTGGACGACAGGATCACTGCTGCGATACCTGCACATGCACAAACCACAGATTGCTTTGTTGTTCCTTATTGGTCTTTATTTTAGGTGTGTGTGTGTGTGTGTGTATGCATGTTTTGCATGTTGTGAGGACCAACTCTTGACAAACAACCTTTCTTGTGAGGACATTTTGCCTGGTCCTCACAAGGATTATACTAGGATGCCTTTGTTTTAGGGTTAAGGTTACAAATAAGGTTACAAAAAGTTTATGCTTTGGGAAAAGGTTAGGGTAAGGGGCTAGGGAATGCATTATGTCAATGGAAGGTCCTCACAAGGATAGCAAAACAAACCTGTGTGTGTGTGAGAGAGAGAGAGTGTGTGTGTGTGTGTGTGTGTGTGTGTGTGTGTGTGTGTGTGTGTGTGTGTGTGTGTGTGTGTGTGTGTGTGTGTGTGTGTGTGTGTGTGCGTACCAGCAGCATGTGCAGCAGCCTGGGAGGTTCCACTGCTGGAGGTGAAACAGGTGCTACAGTCACTACTGGCGCTAACGATGTCATCACCAGGTGCAAACACATCAACACAGCGGCCGAAGTTGGTGCCACCCGCTCCCTGTGACATGAGCTGGTCCACTGAGTTCACCGCCCCGACTGTGATGACCTGCACACAGAAAAGAAGATGAGACACGTGTGTGTGTGTGTGATGCATCCTTCATGTGCTTTTCAGGAAAGTGTGAAGGAACCTCGGGCTCTGAAGCAGGTGAGTAGAGGCAGGTGTCGTCTCTGTAGTTCCCTGCAGCAGCGACGACCACAGCTCCGTTAGCCACCAGGTCCCTGCAGGCTGCGTTTAATGAGCGGCTGAATCCACCAATGAAAGGCAGCAAAACGACCACGGCTTCCACTGGACGGGCCAGTAATGCTGCTCGGATATACTCCATCCCTGAGCAGCACAGAAGAGGGTGTTCAAGAAAGACACTTAGTTTGAAGAAAATCCAAAACTGTTACAGAATTAGGGGACAATTTCCACACTAGCTTTTCATGTAAAACAACTGCACATGGACTTAAAACATGATCTGAGAGGCTGTGAAAATAAGATAAGATAAGATAAGATAACTTTTATTGATCCCCCTTAGGGGAAATTTACTTGTCACAGCAGCAGTAACAAACAGTAAACAGTAACTCAAAAATAAATACCAGAAAGTGGCTAGTTAAAAATTAAGGCAGTAATAAAAAAAAACAAGAAACAATAAGTGGCAAATGAACACAAAGAGCTCCAGTCTATAGGACCACAGCTCTGTTGGAGTCCTACCTGCCAGAGCTCCTGACATGCTCCCTTTCCCCTGACAGTTTAGCACACGCACCAGGTTTATGGCGGCACCTCGAGCAACTCCAGAGTCCGATCCACACACCACCCCGGATATGTGTGTGCCGTGACTGTCGCACTGACTGGCCTGCAGAGGTTACACGATCGAGCACAAGAGTGAAACAGATCCACAGGTGTGAAAAGCTGCAATAACAAATACATGTTGCTGAAGTCTTTGATTTGTGTGTGTTACCTGTCTATGAACTCTGACTCCGTCCTCATCAGGGACGTTGTTGAAGTCGGTGATGAGCACTCGACCTTCAACCTCTCTGTGAGAACTCTGAACACTGCCATCCATCAGATACACCTTCGCCTTCCCTCCATCATCTGCAGAGGACAGAGGGTGTGTAAGTGTGTGTCTGTGTGGTTATATATGTGTGTGAGTCAGAGATGAACTCACTGGGTGGTGTGTATGTTCCGTTCTCAGAGGTGACGCCATGCGGCTGCAGTAGCCTCTGGAGGTTCCAGGGGGCGCTCTGAGCGAAGATGGACGAATCCTCCTCTACGTAGTGGACATGAGGGAGCTTCACCGCCTGGCAGGGACACAATCAACTTTTACTGTGAGTCTAAAGTAAAAAATAAAAGCCTGCACAGGAAGTTGATGAGGGTTGAAACTGTGATGATATTATTTGATCTGAATCATCATGAATGAAGTCAGGATTCTTTCTGACAGTGATCAAAGTGGAAGAAGGTTCTATGGTGTGATGATATTTCACTGAGGGACAAAAGCTGTTAATAAATATTAAGTTAATAAATCGATTGTGATTGGTCAATTAAAATTCTGACCATTGGTGTCCTCACATTGACAAAAAGTTAACCCACATCTTCATTCACCACCACAGGTTTTACTGAAGATCAGCTGACAGGTGAGCAGTTACCAGCTGCAGGACGTCGCTGCTCATCTTGACCAGGAAGCCGTGCAGAGCTCCTGAGTACGTCTGCAGGATCTCCAGCAGGAAGCCCCTCCTGGCTGCTCTGGCTCTCAGTCTCCTGATCGTCCTCTGCACATGAGACTCGTGCGTTCCTGGACGCAGGATGAGCAGGTACTGACCGGGCACACGCCACGCCGCCTGGAGTGCAGAGGTCGTGAGAGCACAGGTGTGTGGACAGAAGTTAAATCTGCTTCCTCCTGTCAGTGCATCTTTCATTTAGCTGGATCCTCATTAATAAAGAGTGAAATCTGAACTACTGCCACCAAGTTCTGCATCATAATGAAATGACTTCAGACTTGTCAGGTACCAAAGCTCAGGTGAAAACAGGCTGTTGACAGTGGTGGAAAGTAATTAAGTACATTTACTTAAGTACAATTTTGAAGTACTTGTACTAATTGGGTAATTCCATTTTATGTCACTTTATGCTCCGCTACATTTCAGAGAGAGATGTTCTACTTTTTCTTCAGTACTTTTATTTGATAAATTTAGCTACTAGTTACTTTACATATTCAGATTACTAATAAAAATATTATTAAATAAATTGTGATATTATTACTTGATAAAATGCACAGCAATAACATCAGTGATTTTAATCTAGTTATATAATAGGCATTATTCTGCATGAGTGTTTTTACTGTGGCTACTTTAGTATATTTTCATGATAACACTTTTGTAAAATACTGCATGCATGAAACAGAGTACACTGTAGTCCACTACTCTCACTGGAGTAATCTGAGTATCCAGCCCTGACTCAATCACTCCTACCTTGTTGCACCTGAGCAGCTGCGCAGCGGGCTCGGCTCTGCTCTCAGTCCCGTCCTCTGGGATCGGGTCCAGGATCAGCTGGTGGTCCTCGGCGTGCTCGTGCGCGCTCACGGTCAGACACGCGCACAGACACAGCGTCCAGCCAATCCAGCCCGAGGAGGGTCGCATGGTTCAGACCTGATGAGCAGGACGAAGGATCAGTCTGTCTCCAGATGTTTGTCTCAGTCCCGCGTGTCTCCAAACATCTTGTCTGATATTGAAGTCAAAAAAAAAAAAAAAAAATCCAACAATTGATTCTTGTGATTGGAGGCGGGGTTGTGACGTCTCCGGGGCTCACGCCACCGCTTTGGTATCGAATGATTGTCCTCCGTTCAAAACAGCTCTCACAGTGGAGGAGTCATGTTTCAGAACCAGCCTGCAAAACACTGCGAGTCAGGCTGAGAGCAAGGAGACAAGTTCATGCTGCTTCAACAAGGAACATGGGAACTAGTTGTGCATGAGGTGACCTGTGCATGTGTGATGAGACCTGTGCATGCAAGTGCAGGTTCTGGTGTTTGTGTGGACTCCTGCTGTGTGACTGTGTGCAGACAGGCTGAACTCACATGTGCACTTTACTCTGATTTTTGTGTGTGTGTGTGTGTGTGTGTGTGTGTGCATCTTTTAGTGTCAGTTCAACTCTTCTAACATTAATGTGTGTGGTTCACAGTTCAAATGAAAACTGGACATAAACATATAGGTGCATTTAAATGAGCACTTTCATACATGAAAATCAGTTTACTCATCATGAAATTATGAAAACAGTTGCATAATGTCCTCTGTGGCTCTCAGGAGCTTTGTCAAGTCTGAGAAAAGATGATGCCTGGCCTCTCACAGCAAAATGTAACTGTGATTTTGTGCAGAGCTTGGACATTATTTTCATTTATTACTGCAGCAATTTCACTGAAAAGTTAACCTTGTGCATCTCTGAATTCTCCAAGTTATGCAGATTTGCCTTTAAAATTTACACGTCTTGACCACATGAGGGCAGCGTAAACAAACTATAAACACAACACTGGCATATTATCGCCTTATAAAGTTTTTAAATGTGTCAACACACAGTTGCTATTTACACATCCAGCGCTTACGATGCTAAGATTAGCATTTCATATATATATATATATATATATATATATAATTTTTCTATATATATAATTTTTCTATATATATAATAAAAATTTAGATTATGGCTGATTAAAAGTGAAACTGACAGGAGACTTTAAATTTCTAACAAAAAGCCTGTGTTACAACAGGTGACATTAAAGCCTTCCTGTGAAGTTTTTCGCCACTAGGAGCACCATGGAGCAATATTTTTATGTGCCAGCGTCAGTTTCATTTATACTAAGCATGGACACAAATCGTAACACAGCATGTTGCACTTCCCTGCCACCAGTTTCACTCATCAGGGCACCTTTAAGTTTAAAAGACTGAGAATTATAGGATCCAGCATTTTTGAAACTTCCCCCACACTTCCCAACTTTAAGAGAGTAAGTTCCCAGTGTACATATCTAATCCCTTTATGGAGCCAAACATTGTCATTGTCACACACACTCTGTCTTCCACACAGTAAATAGTGCCATCTTCTGGAACTAAAATGCAATATACATTCAACTTTATTGACTTAACACTGACACAAAGTGAAGTATGTACACAATCAGTCACTTCCATTAAAAAAATACACATTCAAACAGCGTCATGTGGGAGCAATGCTGCCATGTAGTAAAAGACCAGAGAGGCTGTTGGATGTCTTCGCTGTCCTGAGCGCACTGTGACGTTTTGATGGGAGTCCTCTGATGACGGCGTCCCTCCTTCAGACCAGGTGCAGCGTGGGACAGCTGTGACACTGGCTCTTCTGGGCTTCAGGAAGAAGTCTGCCGCTGCTCCAGTTTTGGTGACAGGAACTTGGCAGAGCCTCAGCACGCCTAAAATTAAATCAAAAGGAGGAAGGAGGAGGGGGGGGAGGGACAGATATAGAAGTCTACTTCGAGCATTTTGTCCTCGTTTTCCTACTTTTTTGAGGATTTCGCTGAGCGTGCACGTCTTTATCTGGCTGCTCACGTGCAGGAGCTGTGACGTACAGCCTCGTTTTTTCACCCGCTGGCCACGATACTAACTGAGACTCAAGTGCTTTAATCATGGGAACATTAATGGTTCTTGTTAAGGGGGGGGGGCGTTAGTCATTCACTGACTCCTCGCTTATGTTTTCCAACTAATCTGCCCTTTTCAGTCTCAACCTTCAGGCCACAATAGCTGCTCTTTCCTCGCTTCCTCTGCCGCCATAGCTGCTCCATTACATCACCATTAATTTTCCTGTAAAGATTATAAAATTAGTGTCCTCAGTGTATTAGTGTGGATACTTCCTCCCCTCAGACACATTACGCCGCTGCTGTCGCCATTTCGCCGGTCGCTTAGCATCCTGACATACACAGACAGACCACAGGGAATCATTAAGGTTTGAATGAACACCCACTTGTCTGTGGGCCATTAGGACAATGTGTGTGTGTTTGTGGATGTGTGTGTGTGTGAGAGACAGTACCTTTCCTCTCTCGTTCCAGCTGCAGTACCCACAAGCTCCTCTAGACTCTTCTCCTGAATCTCAGGAGCCAAAAAGACCTGACAAACACACACTCTTCATCACCAAATCTATTCCTGAGTTACAATCGCACATCACTCCTTGCGTCTTCCTCGCTGACGCACACAGACTGTATCTACCTTTGGATAGCACTGACAGACGCTCCACACAGTCCCGACACACGCCATGCCGACGCCCACCACGCACACTGTGGCGTAGACATGCGGCCGCTCCTGAGTCATGATGAAGAGGCCGAGCGCCGCCACGCACAGCCCCGCCGCTATCAGCCCGTACCGATACGGTTTCCCTTCCACCATGGCTACCGCCGCTGCTGGCTCTTATTTGTGTAAACTCGAAACTCAAGCACCTGTCACACAGTGAGGAAGTATCTGGTGCTGTTCTGTGTCTTGAAGGTGAGGGTGGAGAAAGCACAGTTAGGGTTCCACTCTGCTGGTTATTACAGCCTGCAGACAGCCCGGGCAGGTCAGGTATAACATTGCAGGTGTGCATGTACCTGATAGGTCACCTTGCCTCAGCTCGAGCTGCTGGGTAAAAATAAGACTCGCAAACTGAGCTTCGGAGCCGAGCGAGTGTTTCTGTTTGCTTGGTGATTTTAAACAAGTCGACATTCCCTTCTCCACCTTTTCCGGGGGGTTTCCCTCTTTTAAATAAACAATCCATTACTCCTAAATGCGACACAGCCCACAGAGAGCTTGGCGGCTATTCATTAGCTCAAGTTTATAGAAACATCACGACATAGCACAAACAGTGGACGCTCTGCAAACACGGCATACAAAGCTGGAAGATAAATACCACTGTGCTGCTGACATTCTGCTGTCACTGGTTAAGGCACTTTGCGTCGGAGTAAGCTGTCAGTGAATCGAGTACAAAGTTAAGACAGGAAAAAGTGCAGATACAAAGAGGAGCTGTGAAGCTGCGAGTGAAGTTCTTGTCACGTTTGAAGTAGCCACAGTAGTAGGTCACATAAATTCAAGCGCGCCAATAAAATATCTTAATTAGATGTCTACAGGAAGCTTGAAGCCAAACTGTTGACGTGAATCCATTAACTTTGTTGTAAAAGTTCAAGCTGGTCTGAAGAAAGGCCCTTAGGGTAGAATCAGCCGTGTGATCATCTCAATTCCTTTCACAATCAATCACAGCACACGCTTTTAGGAGACACAGAGGCCACGCTGGGGCGCAAAGTCTGTCCAAATATGAAGTCTTTAACCAGCTGGAGTCTCTTCCTGGTTCTTGTGCTTGGTTTCACGGGCGGCCGTCTTAAGGCACAGAAGACGCCGGCCAAGTTCATCTATAGCACCGACTGTTCGTTCGAGGTTCTCGCTGAGGGCAGAAGACAAAAAGGCACTGACACAAAGTAAAGACGTCCACCAGAGTGAGAGGTTAATGCTGCTCGCTGTGCCCCTGGTTCTTCATCACTGTGTCGTAGGACGGAGGCGGTTCCATCGTCCAGGGCGGCGGCGTGGACGGGAGGGAGGGTTCAGGATCCGGTATCCTGCTGACAGAGTCCTCTGACATCTCTCGACGGATCCGGTCCAACCTCCTGAAGAGGGACAAAGAGAGGCCAGTGTACTAAAGTATTTTCAGCAAGTATTTTTTTTGTATCTTTACACTTCAACTCCTTTCAGTGTTTACATTTGACATAGCACTACAACCAGTGGTTATATATCACCTAACATTCTATATCTTTCAGCACTTACATGTTAGCTGACAGTCAACTTTTTCAGTGATTTCATTTTGTGTAACACTTCAATTCTTTTCAATATTTACACTACTAATGATTGTCAACTCCTTTCAGCAACTACACTTACAACCTCAACTCCAGTCAGTGCTCAAACTTCAACTGATATTTCTGTAACTCCCTTTAGTGCTTACACTTACACTTCAACTCTTTCAGTGTTTATACTTTAACTGATGGTCAACTTCTTTCAGCAACCACACTCTATCTTACACCTCAGCTCTTTTCAGCAATTAGACTTAAACTGACAGCTCCCTTTAGTTATTACCCTTTAACTTACACTTCAACTCTTTCGGCACTCACACTTAAGCCGACAGTCCGCTTCAATCAGTGATTACATTTCATCTAACACTTCGACTCCTTTCAACATTTACACTGATTGTCAAAACCTGCCTGCAACCACACTTTTAACTTCTTTCACTTCAATGCTTCAACTAGTTAACTCCTTTCGTGATTACACTTTAACTTACACTTAATCTTAACTTTAATCTTACACTTCACCTACTTTCAGCGCTTAAATTTGGAACCGAACTTTTACTAATTACACTTAAATTTACACCTCAACTCCTTTCATCATTCCCTGATCCCTCAAACAAACATCGTGACTGTACACAGCCTCCATGTCACACTCAAAAGAAAAACTGATCAGTCTGACTTTCATTAGTGTCTGAAGGCAGAAAACCCCTTGATGATGGAAACTGTGCTCCTGGCATCGCCCCTCCTCCTCCTCGGCGTCGGACAATGAGCAGAGCACGTCTTGTTTAAATTCGCAGGCCATTGTAGATTAACTCAGACAATGCCAGGGGGAGTCTGTCAGCCACGTGCATGTGTGGCTGCTGTTTTCTCCATGACCTACTTCTATAATCAGTCCATAATCAAAAAATCTGCTGCTTTCCAATTCTCACTGTCACAAGCCCAGTGTTTCTCTCGCTCCTAATGTGCTTCACTGCTCTTTGTCAAACTGTTCACTTTAACTAATACTTTACTTATGTGTCCAAGAGATCTGTTCAACAACAAGTCAGCTGGTCTCCCTGGGCGCTGTCTTCTGGTAATTCAGCTGTGTGTGTTTATTCAACTTGAACAAGGAAGGCCTGAAATGTTCTTCCCCCACTGTTTAACATAGCTGGATTGGTTTATACTGAACATATATATACAACATAACTCTGAGAATCAGTCGTTGGGTCAGTGGGTCAAATAGCTCAACAACCATTAAATGCATTGCCATTAAATTTGATACAGACATTCATGGTTACCTGAGGACGAACCCAGATGATGACCATGAGATTGACTTGTGAGTGAACTATCTCAACAGCTATGATGGATAGATTACCAAGACGTTTGGTACACACATTCACGTTCACCCCAGAAGGACATGTAGTATCTTTGTTGTTCTAGCTTCATCATCAGGTCAACATTTCACTATGTACAAATACTCTGTCACAAGGACCGACACGGGAAATCGTTCCTACCACAAGCAACGAGACTGTTTAACTCTGCAGCTCAGTCTGGCAGAGAAAACACTGGACTCACAATGCTGTAGTTTACTGATCTATTTGCACTAGATCTGGTCACTTTATGTTCTTTAGACAACATTTTGCCTGATCTTGCACATCACCTCTATCTCATCAGTTGTTCTTTAAGGTACCTGTTTGTTGCACTGTAAGTTGTTTTATGTCATGTAACCTCTTTGTTTCTCAACTGTACCTGTTACCACAGAAGAATTTCCCAGTTTGCGACAAATCAAGTACATCTACCTACCTACTTCTATTACTGAGCAGTACTTCAAATGCAGTACTTTTCAAAGGCCAGAAAAAGTGAAAGTATTTCATGAGAAAAAAGCAACGATTAGAGAGAAGTAAAAAGTTAATAGAACAATTTAGCAGAGGACTATCTTTTCTTCTTTTTTGCACAATTCCCAATTCCTCTGACCCCGCAGAGGGGCCCCGACCCCTGCTTGGGAACCACTGCTCCATTAAGCTCACACACATTTTGGCATCTAAAGCATCATGGTGCTGTTCGTCCCCTTCTATCCTTCAGGCTTTGTGCATGCTCCTCTGTGTACCTCTGTATAGCCAAGGCCTGCCGTGGGCTGAAGCGGGTCCCTGTGCGGGGGTGCAGGAGGAAGTGACCCGGCACGGCGGCCTGCAGATTCTTCATGGCCATGCAGAGCCCGCTGACCAGCATGCCCATGCCCCCCAGGCCCAGGAAAAACCCCACTCCAAAGAGAGGGGCCGAATGCTGGGGCAGGCCCACGCACAGGGCCATGACCCCCCCGGCTGTCATCAGCAGTATGCCCAGGCAGAGCAGCACGCCCTGGGGGAGAGGCATCTCTGGAGAGTGCTTCCAGCTACAGCTGCTCTTCAGTCTGCAGGAGAGAGAGGAGGAGGCTCACACACAGCATCCACTGCAACTGGATATGAGACAGAGGACAGAGGCATGAGGAAGCTGACTGCACGGCGCGGACATATGCAACATGTAGGATCATCTGCCGCCACAAACCTGGACGGAAAGCTTCACCATCTCTCCTCTGCTTCATCAGCTGCTCTGTCGGTGTCCGCGCAGCTTCCACCGGAGCCCGGAACAAACTCCACCGACGCTCTATCCGCATATCGGTGCGCACATCCTGCGTCCAGCCGCGCCTCTCTCATTCTCTCCTCCGCTGCGGCGCGTTCTCCTCCGGCAGGACAACAACGAGCAGCATGTCCGTCTTCTTCCAGCGGTTCTTGCAGCCGAAGCGAGCAGGAGAGGAGCTGGTGTCGCCTGTGATCCGGACACTGCTCGCAGCTCAGTGAGGAAGACTTGTTGTTCTGTGAGGAAGGTTTTCAGTGACGAGCGGCGGAGGGCAGGCTCTGCTCACTGTCACCCTGCCTCTGTTCGGCCACAAGGACTCAAGGACTGGATTATAATCACAGTCATGGATCGGGAGATAATCCCCGCAAAACAACGAGCAGACTGTTTTTTTGGGGCTGAGGTGGAGCTCCGCAGGGGGTGGAGCAGGAAGGAGGGGGGGCTTCATGTGACTTATTCATCATGAGCGCACTTCATGTCATCATGAGCTCCAGATGACAGCACATGCTTCAAGTAATGGAAACATGGATTTTATTTTATTGCCTGAATTCCAATCTGACATATTCTGATCATAACATATATCAATACAAATGATCATCCTGACCACATATATGTGGGCTACTAGAGAAAAAAAACAAAAACAAAACTTTACTTTTTTCTTCTTTTAAGAAGAAAAATTGTATGACAGACATTTTGATATTCAGTCCTACACATTGCAATATCTGGCATCTTCTGATAATTAAATGTCAATCAATAAAATTGACCAGCTGCACACACAAACATTTTTGGTCATATGGACATTAAAAAAAAAACAGAAAAAATGGTCTATGTTGATCAATATGGTGAAAACTTCATGTTTTCATTTCTTATGTGGTTCAGTTGCTGTTGGTTGTAAAACAAAAATCACATTTTCTGAACTCCAGACCTGTTTCTGGGGTCCATTTTCACCCACTGTCACAACATAGTTTCACAGCAGTTTGTGAAAGAGTCATTGAATTGAATCTATAATATTATCTAATCTTTTAAAATGTTTTTCTTTCTCTATCTTTTTGCCATCAGCACGTTTCTTTGACTAATGAAACACTTCAATCATGAACCACTTTGGAGACTCACAGAGGAGGGTAATGAAGGCAATGAGTCTGATATTGTGTCTTTAATCATATATTTATTAAATAAAGTTGGATACATTAAAAACATGACACAAGATTCTTCCTTGATTTGGCTTTTTTCAGAGAGTAAAACATATCAGTCAGAGAAGCATGCATATCCAGAGGTACAAAAGAAACTTGGTGGATAGTCTAATTCATGTCAGCTCTCCTGCTGCAGGAGTGTGTGTGTGTGTGTGTGTGTGTGTGTGTGTGTGTGTGTGTGTGTGTGTGTGTGCAGGTCCATCTGATCAGCTGATGTCAGTCGTCCTTGTCCTGTCAAAGATCTCAACAGTGTATTTGTGGTCATCAGTTCACGGCAGCATCTTATTTTAGAGGTCATGAAGGTCGTTGGACTCGTCTTCAACACAAATCATTCAGTCTACAGTAACACTGGTCTGAGGGCTGACAATGATACCGTTCATTATATCATCAATGTTTTTTTATTTGACAAACTCATATGCCCATTATTTTATAACTATAAATTAAACACAGTTGCATGCATGGCAGTTGATTAGGACCAGAGTGTCACAAACAATACATTACAGGATAGTAATTAAGTATCCTTCTTGCATTTTTGCTTCTTTTCCATTGTTACTACTTTTATCAGTTTCATTTTGGCATAAAAATCAACATGCAGACTATTACAGATGTGCAAGTTAGTGGGTAAGTTAGTCAAACCATCATAGTAATTATATCACATCACCTGTATTTCTTACATTTCATTAATTTGATGCATCTTTTTGTCAAAGCGATTTACTTTTTTTTCACTCCTGATTCTGAAATCTTCTGAAAATTCTCCCCAATAGACCCAATCATGTCCTGGTGGGAATTCTCCGACATGCAAGATCTAAAGCTTTGAGAGGTGAGTGCCAAACAGCATTTTTTTCTCAAATTTTTTTTTAGAAAAAATTCATGATTTTACTGCCATGCATTATCTTCTCCAAACAAGTTGAAGGTCTCTGCAAGCTGATTTACACATTGTATTAAATGCACTGGTATCAAGGAAGGATTTTTAAAAATGTATAAAGTAATGTCCTGTAAATATGCATGATTTGTGGTTATTTCTAAAATATGCAAAAACACTGACATGAGTTCTTGTGGGTGATGGAAGAATATTATTCATCAAGTCAGGACACAGTGAAATGGTGTCTCGTAGCGTCCACACTCTTTATAAAGACATAAAGTGTCTTGGTGCTTAATTTTGGTCTGATAAGGCTGAATTCGGTGTGATCTAACTTTAACTACATACCATACAATCACTTCATATAGTTAGTTTTACGTTAACCCTTGCATGCTAGAACTGGTCAACATCAGAGAGAAACATGCTTCAAGTGTGATAAAGTTAGTTGTTGTTAAAAGGCAGCTAAGGCAAAGTCTGAGTGAAATCCCCAGTCTCATGCATTTTTCTCATTTGGTCTGATGCTCAGAGTGGTGGGGCACCATGGTCGTCCTGCGTCACACCTCGAAGCTGACCTCCCTCGACTGTCCGAACAGGGGCTCTGAGGGTGCCAGGTGTGTGTCTGAGTGTACGCGCCGCAGGTGTGTGGAGCTGCACGTGGTCTTGAGGCTGGCCTCATAGGGAGGCGGGGGTTCCAGCCAGGAAGGAGGGCGAGGCGATGGGCTGAGGCCACCTTGGTCCATGGGAGGGTAGTCGAATTCCTCAGTGCGGGCAGCTTGCCTGTGGCGCTCCATTGTCCTGCACGAAAACAGAAAACAGTGGCAGTAAGAAATCATGTGAAAACAATGGCGGGGAAACACTTCATGAGGCCAGAACAAACACAATTTGATATGTGCAGTATAGTTCTGAGGTGTCAGCGGTTGTAGAGATCAGATGCCAGACAGCAGACAGAGTCATGTTCTGTCAGTAGTTGTGTTTTCTGCCAAATGCAGGAATTGAGTTTCATTAAAGTATAACAGACATCTGTGCATGCTCCTCTGTGCACGTGTACCTTTGTATAGCCAGGGCCTGATCTGGGCTGAAGCACGAGCCAGTGCGGGCCTGCAGCAGACAGTGTCCCGGCACTGACGCCTGCAGATTCTTCCTGATCGTGCAGAGTCCGCTGATCAGCAAGCCCATGCCTACCAGGACCAGGAACAGCCCGACTCCGAACATCACGCCCGAGTGCTGGAGCAGGCCGAAGCACAGGGCCACCGCCGCCCCGCCAGTCATCAGCAGTACACCCACACAGATCAGTATGCCCTGGCGGCGACACATCTCTGGATCCATCTGGGACTCGACTCCGTCCAGCTACAGCTGCAGCTCCACCTCAGCTGCAGCCAATCTGCAGGAGAGAGAGGAGGAGGCTCACACACAGCATCCACTGCAATGTGTTGGAGCTTTGCCCATCTTTCTCTACATCCTTCCTCTGAACCATGCTTCCTCCCCCACTCATCTGTGGGTCAGTGCATGTGTGTGTTATATGGGGTTAAAATGGGTCATTTGGGGAGTATATCAAAAAAGCAGGAAACTCATATTCACAAGAGCTGGGGTAAGCAGAGGAGAGTTGGGTTTAGATTTTGTGGTTTTGGCCGGTCGCCCCTGATCGATGTCCTGCCCTCTCCTGCTCCTCCTTCCTTTCATCCCCTCTTCAGGATGTGGAAGTGAGGAAAAGAGGGAGAGAGAAAGGAAGGTAGGTAGAGGGATTTAGCTCTAAGATTACAGTGCCCAAAGTAGGTTAGGAAAACAGTGAACAGAGCTTAGCAGCTGTACTTAATAAGCCTCAACTGCCTCTATTCTGCAGACCACATATTGCCATTAGAGAAGCAGAGACAGACACATGCACGTCTTTCTTCACTTCTTATAATGGCAGTTCCAATGAGTGCACAGCAGATGGATTGAACTGATTGTAGCTGTCTGAATAGAACTTTTAACATGAGCATCAACCCATCTATTATCAGCACCGCCCAGTGTGAGCTGTCCTGCCTCAACAATCCCTTTGCCCACGCTGCTTCCTGCATGAGAAGAGGGTGTGGCAGCCTTGGCACAACATTTACCCAGACTGCCCTGGGCTCACCTGTGTTTCACCTGTGGGTCACACACACACACACACTCCTGCTCTGCCTGCTTGTGTGTGGACTGTGTGTGTGAAGATCACTCACAGTGCATCTGTGCTGCATGAGTACTGAAGCTTAAGAAAACACATGCAATCAAACCAAAGACAAGCAAGTAAAGGAGATTTACTGACTTGGCAGCACATGCACAAATAATAAAAAGAAACCGGAAGCACAAGCAGCTATAGAATCAATCTGTAATCTGCACAAAACACAATGGACATGAGGAGTAAAACAACAGACGTTTCCAGGGAAAACTAAAAGTAGTAGTCCTCACCATCTCTCCTTCATCAGCTTCCACCGGAGCCCGGAACAAAGTCCAGCGACGCTCTATCCGCAGATCGGTGCGCACATCCTGCGTCCAGCCGCGCCTCTCTCATTCTCTCCTCCGCTGCGGCGCGTTCTCCTCCGGCAGGACAACAACGAGCAGCATGTCCGCGTTCTTCCAGCAGAAGCAAGCAGGAGAAGAGTTGGTGTCGTCTGTGATCCGGACACTGTTTGCTTTCATGCAGCTCAGTGAGGAAGACTTGTTGTTCTGCAGGAGGTGGAGCAGGAAGGAGGGAGGGGATGACTTCATATGACTTAGATATACTTCATGTCATCATGAGCCTTCATTTGGCTTCAGATGCTTCAAATGCTGGAAATGTGGATTTAACCTGCTTTGTGTTGCCTGAAGTTGCTCTTTAACTTCTCAAATGCCCCATTAACCTTTTCCAATCCTGCCCACACTTACCGCATGTTTTTGAGCTACTAGTAAAAACTAGTAAAAATAAGGTTGAACAATTAGCTTTGCATAAGAAATACCAAGCATTTTGTTTGATATTCAGCCCTACACATTGCAAAATCTAATATCTTCTGATATCAAATGTCAAGCAATGAAATTTATCACCCTGCACACCCAAAAAGTTTTGGCCATATGGGCACAAAAACATAAGAAAAAAATGGTCTATGTTGATCAATTAGGTGAAAACTTCTTTTCTTCATTTCCTGTGTGGTTCAGTTGCTGTTGGTTGTTTTTGTCATATTTGCCATATGGGCATAAAAAAAACCTCGAAAAATGACTTGACATGATCATGCAGTACGATGTGATCCTTGTAAAACAAAAATCACATTTTCTGCACTTTGCATAAGAAATACATTTGTATGACAGCCTGTCTTGGTATTCAACCCTACACATTGCTGTCTGTCATAAATGGCAACTATGCATCATTCCTGGTTTATGAGCTATGACTCTACAGGGACCAAGGATGTGTGGTCTTTTGCCTCCAGAGCAGAGAAACCTTCAGAGCTGCCTTTCAGACCTGGTTGTAGGATCCATTTTCACACACAGTCCTCACACTCAAAGAGAAGGGATCAGGTTCCTTTCACCTCTTCAGATCATAAAATGTACCTGTGTCCATTATCCTGAATGAGTATCAGTTGGTAGCATAAACACAGGCCAGGCTCATCATTTGATATCTTAACACAGCTGCGTTACTGAGCAGGGCCTCACAGCAAATAGAAAATCATCATTTCTTTAAACCATTAATTATTTCATCACACATTACAATGAGGATCAAAAGCCCATTTTGAGCAACAATACACAGCAGATGGTTGAGATTCTTTAAATTTAGTAGGAAATCTCTCTGTCCAGTCTCATATTCTGAAGTTTGCTCTTGACCTTTGACACATTTGAAGAACAATCTCCAGATACTGCACCGAAGTGTGAGGATGAAGGCTTGATACTCACCTGCTGCATATTTACAATAATCCTTGCTGAGTCTAATAGTGTGTCTTTAATGACGGATTTATTAAATAAAGATGGATACATTAAAAACTTGGTGCAAGATTCTCCCTTGAGTTGCTTGTTTCCAAGAGTAAAACATATCATAGAAGCATGCATATCCAGAGGTACAAAAGAAACATGGTGGATCGTCTGTAATTCATGTCAGCTCTCCTGTGTGTGTGTGTGCGTGTGCAGGTCCATCAGATCAGCTGATGTCAGTCCTTGTGCTGTCAAAGATCACAACAGTATATTTGTGGCCATCAGTTCAGTGCAGTATCTTATTTTAGAGGTCGTGAAGGTTGTTGGACTCTTCTTCTCAACACAAATAATTCAGTGTAGAGTAGCACTGGTCTGAGGGCTGACAATGATACTGTTCATACTTCATATACAAATAACTCCATATGCAAATTGTTTTCAATGTGAATAATCAATGAAATACAGTCTAATACACGGCAGTTGATCAAAAAATTACAGGATAATAATTAAAGGGACAGTCTTCATTCATTCTTCATCTTCTCCATCATTTACAATGAATTACATATTTTGATTTTTGTGCTATTTTCCAATCATTTTATTAATTTCATTATAGCATGAAAGTCAACGTACAGACAACTTCAGTTGTGCATAAGTGAGTTAAACCATCAAAGTAATAGTCACATAACCTGTACTTCTTGTGAGTCTGAACTGTTCTGGAAATTCTTTCTTATTAATCCAATTATGTCTTTCAAGAGTTTAAGGTTTGAGAGGTGGCTGCCAAACGGCCTTTTTTCTTTCTCCATATTTGCCGTGACCACTTCTCAAATCTTGAAGGTCTTTGCAAGCTGCTTTGCACATGAACTGTACTGGTATCAAGGAAGGAAGGAAAACATTTAAAAAGTGAAGTCCTGTAAGTATGATCCGTGGTTATTTTTATAATATACAAAAACACTGATATGATCCTTTAAAAGAGAGAGATTCTGTGGTTACAGTAGATCAGGTTGTGATAGAGATGAGACAGTGAGCTGCAGCGCTCCGGGTTAGGGTTAAGCAAATGTCAAACTATTCCTTTAACCTCCTGTGATGGTGGGTGATGGAAGAATATTATTATTCAAGTCAGGACACAGTGAAATGGTGGCTCGCACCGTCCACACTCTTTATAAAGACATAAAGTGTCTTGGTGCTTTATTTTGGTCTGATAAGGCTGAATTCGGTGTGATCCACTTTTAACTTCACCATATATTTAGATATGTGTTTACACCTGCATTGTAATTATAAAGAACTTAGGGAAAGCATGCTAGAACTGGTTGACATCAGAATGAAACATGCTTCATGTGTGATAAAGTTAGTTGCTGTTAAAAGGCATCTAAGGCAGAGTCTGAGTAAAATCCCCAGTCTCATGCATTTTTATCTTTTGGTCTGATGTTCAGAGAGGTGAGGCGCCCCCATTGTCTGGCGTCACACCTCGAAGCTGACCTCCCTGGACTGTCCGAACAGGGGCTCTGTCGCCAGGTGTGTGTCTGAGTATGCACGTCGCAGGTGTGTGGAGCTGCAGGTGGTCTTGATGGCGACCTCATAGGGAGGCGGGGGTTCCAGCCACGGAGGAGGGTGAGGTGCTGGACTGAAGCCACCGTGGTCCATGGGAGGGTAGTCGAATTCCTCAAAGCGAGTACATTGCCTGTGGCGATCCATTGTCCTGAAAACAGTGGCAGTAAGAAATCATGTGGAAATACTTAATGAGGTCAGAGGTCACACAGACTGATATGTGCAGTATAGTTCTGAGGCGTCAGTGGTTGTAGAGATCAGATGCCAGACAGCAGACGGAGTCATGTTCCGACAGTAGTTGTGTTTTCTTTCCAATTCAGGAATTAGGTTTTGTAAAAGTATAAAGGATGTGTTGGTTGTGCAGGATGATAAAAAGTGGTTTGCACGTCTCTATTCAAACAGCAGGAGATAATCAGCTGTCAGTTGAAATAAAACCTGCAGAGTCTTCAGATTACATAGGCACTCAATCTTGAATCCTAATTAGTCAAAGCAAGTTCGACATTCTGAGAAATATGCTTAGATGAGGAGATCGATACCACTCTCATGTCTGTGCAATAAATATGAAGCAACAGCCAGCAGTTAGCTTAGCTTAGCATAAAGACCGGAAACAGGTGGATCAGGTAGCAGGGCTCTATCCAAAGGTGACAAGGTTCATCTACCTGCACCTCTAAAGGTCAGCAATCAACATATTAGGCCTTTAATCCATACAAAAACAACAACATGTAATCATATACAAAATAATTGGATACACATTATCTGCACCAAGTCTTTATGCTAAGCTAAGCTAACTGGCTGCAAGCAGTAGATTCATATTTAACATACAGACATAAGCATGGTCTGGATTTCCTCGTCTAACTTTCGTAAAGAAAGCAAATAAGTGAATTTTGAAGAATCGATATCTTTGTATTTTGTAGTGATATCTTGCCTGCAGACAGTGTTAAACTAGATGCAATCAATCAAGGGCTGCACAGCCAGCGGAAGACAAGATGGTTGAGAGTTGGAAGGTTGATGCGTAAAATCAAAGCGGACATTTATCTTGCAAAAGTGCATCTGTTGGGTCTTTGTGCAAGTATGAACAGCTCTGTAAAACTGATAATGGAATTTATGATGTCATTAGATCTACAGAAGGAAAAATGAAGTATGGCAAAGCTGACAGTCATAATATGTTTTGTATCCTATATTCAGTCTATTCTAGGGGTTAACTCAGCTGTTGTTTTGTTTGTTAGTACAGTTAATACACTTAAATCAATAGATGGAGTCTTATTTTATGGATTCAGAATCAGATTGGTGACACTTACAAATACAGACTGAACAGTGCAAAACAATAACAGATCCAAACTCATGTTGACCCACCTGGGCAAAAACGCAGACTGGGACTCTGGGAAGCGGCTCCCTGGCGGCGTGAACAGGGCATGGCTGCCGAAGTTGGGGTAGTCGTAGGGATAATGTGGACAGTCCGGGTCGAACTCCTGGTGGTTGTGGTTTGCGGCACTTTTGCTGTTCATAGCCCAGAAGAGCCCCAGGATGAGCACGAACACTCCCAGCACCACACAGCAGAGGGAGAACGCCTGCAGGCGGTCCTGGGACGTGAACAGGAAGGCTGTGGAGCCCCCGGTCACAATGAGGAAGGTCCCGATGAAGATTGCTCCGTGGTGCAGGGAAGGCATCCTCCTCCAGGACCGTGACCGTGTCTGATGCTACTGTGTGGGCTGTGACCGGCTGGATAGTGTCACTCACATACGAGAAGTCCCCATGTGATCTGACACTGACCAGACATTGAAATTACTGACTCCACAGCCACAGAAGATCTATTATGATGAGGAGAAGCTCAATGAACCTACTTATTTGTTCCCATTATTTCCATCTTCCTGCTGAAGTCCAAGTGTTGAGTCCTCACTTTGTAGATCTCAAGCTCCTGTGGTGGAAAAGTGTTGAAATGAATGTAAAAATGTGAAACAGTGAAGGCTTGGATGCGCATCAGGCCAGTGTGGAGTCGCTGTGTTTATCATCAAGGCAGATGGACGAGAGGACGGCAGAGCCCATTAAGAAATCTTTACTGGCGCCCCACCCTCCCTCTGTCTAATGTGTCTGAAGGGTACCACTTTAGTGTGTGTGTGTGTGTGTGTGTGTGTGTGTGTGTGTGTGTGAGTGACGGCCATTTCTCTAAACATATGGCCATATTGGACATGAAAAGGAACAGAATACAAACCTCCATCTTTTAACAAAATTGTGTATTGAGCTGATTGTTTGGCAGTTGAGTTTATTTGCAACCTAAGACCCTTAATACGTTTTAAGATTTTATGAAGGAGGCCCAATCTTCAATAATCACTCAAAGCATCCCTGCAATGTTATTTAAATGGGCAGATTAACAGCCTATAGAATCTGTTAAAGGGTTCATTGGTATTTTAGTATCTAGACTTGCCAGTAAGATGCTGTTGGAACTTTTAATGCAACTTTAAAGGTCATGAATCTGGATCTATAGCACCATTAGGAGATGCTGAGGTCATGTCCGTTATTTTGAATATGAATCTCAATTTGTCAGTTTGAACACCCATGAGACTTTATATTTTACAGTAAAGATAATATTTAAAAAATAACAGTGGAAAAAACAGGAAAATCATAAAATATAATAGGACTATTATTATATTATATTATATATTATTATATATCTATATAAATATTTGCATTAAATAATATCTTGATGTTTAGTTCACCAGGTATTTGGGTAATTTTGACCTGATGAATATAGTATATTCATAAGCATTTTTAAAATATATTTGACGAAATATAATTTGTGTTTTGCTCACTTTTTCAACTTCTGCTGAAATTCTTATTTTCATATCTTTTTATATTTATATGAGCACTGAAGGATGGAGCCTGAACACAAGACTTTCATTGCCAACAGCTGCTTTACTGTTATTATTTTTCATTGGTTGACAAATAAAGAACTTTGAAACTTAAATGTTTGTTGATACAATAAGTTTGTAAGCTGCAAATTTGCGTTTATACTGAGATAATATCACCATGTGAGGTGTGTTTGATTTCAGCTCAGACTTTGTCACTGACTGTTGGAGGCAGGGTTGGAACCTGCAGCTGCGTGGTGTGACCGAATCTCTGCGCTCTGATTGGCTGAACGTCTGAAAGGCTACCGCTCTAAAATTACCTACAGTCACTCGTTTGACCAATGAGCACGATTCTCTGGAATTAGGTCACGCCCACTTGGCTTTTTTAACCAATGAGCGCGGTCGTAGCCTCTCGCTGAATCAGGAGTCGAGGTTTGGGGTCGGAATAAGCAAATAATCAATAAGGAGTTTGATGGTAGTCGAACTAAAAAGTGTTGCAGATACTTTGAGTTTGGAGCCCTGATCTGCGCAGAAACCATGGATCCTCTGTTGTACTTAGCGGGTTTGATCGTCCTGTTCCTGCTGTGGATCAGAGTCAAAGGTCTCGATTATGTGATCGTGCACCAGAGGTGGATATTTGTGTGTTTGTTCCTGCTGCCTCTCTCCGTCATCTTCGATGTGTATTATTATGTGCGAGCTTGGCTCATTTTCAAGATGTGTTCTGCTCCCAAACTGCACGACCAGAGGGTCCGAGACATCCAGAGACAGGTGAGCCTGCATCACCTGAGCGCGTGTGTGCACAGGTGTGTGTGTGTGTGTGTGTATGAGGAGCATCATGCTTACACCCTGCTTATGTGTGCAAAGAATTAGGGAAATATATGATGTACAATATAAACAATAAATGATGTAAATAGGAACATGAATTAACAATAAATGAACCAGCTCTTGTAAAAGTGCTGATCTAATGTTTGGTTGCTATTTTATATTTTATGTGCATAATATAATGTAGCATAATCAATTCCATTATTTGAAGTTAATGGCCAACATTACATGATGGAATAGATTGAGGGGTTACCATTGGGGGGTTACCTGTATTGCATGTGTTTTGCAATGAATCATGGGTAGTGAAAAATGGCTACTTGTGTTTCAACTGAGATAGTAACAGTGTGTTTATGTGAAATACATGAGGTCAAAGCAAGAAGAGGTTTCATTGTGATGTAAGAATTCATCTTTGGTTCTGTTGCTTTATCTCTCTTGACTTATCAACCACTCACTTATCAATTATTACACAAGTCTTTCATAGCTGCTCACTTATTTACCTGCTTTCTATGAGTGGAATGGAGGACAGTGCAGTCTTCCCATGTCTATCAATTACAACATTATTATAGCTCTTATAAAACACATTCATCATATGTAAAATTCTGTGATAGGAGTAATGAAAAGCTCTTTGGATTAACTGGGCCTGCAAATTCATGTTCATTTAATTGTCTAAATTGGTTTGGGCGTTCAGCTACATTTAATTAAAACAGTCAAATGACATAATGCAGTGTCCATCCCTATTCTCTGGAAATCTGACCCATGTTCATTTTTTATATGTTGTGTTGAGCAATTTTCCTTAGATAATAAGCTGCAGTTTTGTTAATAATCATCATTTGGATTCAACTTTCACAAAGGGCATAACATGGGGCTTAATCTTGGTTTTGATTAGGGATCAATGCACCAAATAATTTCAATAATGCTTTATCACACCATTTTGTAATCTGCAGTATAAAAAGCAGCACTTTAAATGACTAATTCTGTCTGTGTTGGTGCTGTGTGTACAGTTAAAATGAATGTAAGGGTTTAGTTGTGTGAAGCTATTTACAGTCCGATAACATGCTGACTGTGTAAGAGAGGGAGCACCTTGAAGTGAGAGCACAACTAATACCCTGGTTTCTAAAGGGATTTAGTGAGGAGAGAAGAATTTGAGATGAAGTCGAGGTAAATCAAAGCCACAGGCCTGAGAGAGCTTTAGCCAATTATTTGGACTCTTAAGGGAATAATGAAGGAAAGACACACAGTGGGATGAATGAACTGTGACAGCCTTCATAAATCATACTTTAGTTCAAATGAGCTTCAAAGACCTTTGACCTCCAAGAATGTCCTCAGATGACCTTGATGATGGTAGAGTGAGACAGGTAAACAGTCATGTATACTGTCCCTTATAGATACTAACCTGTTCTGTCTTCATGTATTCTGACACATTCCAGGTGCGTGAGTGGAGGAAGGAGGGCAGTAAGACCTACATGTGCACGGGCCGCCCCGGCTGGCTCACCGTATCTCTCAGAGTGGGCAAATACAAGAAAACCCACAAGAACATCATGATCAATATGATGGACATTCTGGAGGTGGACACCAAGAGGCAGGTAGGAAGATTCAACAGACGCAAGTTATTTCATCAGCAAATTTGTGAAATGTTTCAAAAATTCAAACATGACAGAGCTTTGTTTCCATCCACTGAACCATTCAGTGCCAAACAGCTTTACTCACAGTTGACAGATGTTTTAAATGGCAGAAAAAAACACATGTGAAAAGAATTCAATTAATAATGGCTCAGTTCAATGGATGTCTCAGTGAGTTATTTTTAACACAGTGGTCCTTGAACTGTTAAAAGAAATGGTATGTGTACATACCTGGCCAATGAAGGTGATCCATATTCTGAAATTTTGTGCAGCTTTCCATTGTGACTTTGGTGATTCCATGGTATGTCAAATATATATCACAAGTCAAAGTTGTCACTCATCCTGTTAAATATCTCAACTTCTAGATGTTGACTTTTCCCTTTTCTGCTTCAAATTGTCCGCTACTTTGGTTTGTGACTAAAAACGTGCAAAGCCAATGTAACCTCAGGGACTTCACCTAAACAGGGCAATAAAGACAAGTAGTGAGAAGGTCAGACAGGTTGATCAAAAAGCCAACAGCCAGTCTATTTAGGCCACTTTATTTGAAGGGACACCTACAAATTTATTATTTTTTTAAACTTCCCATATGATCATCTAACATCAACAATCTGACTTTCGTTCATAGTGAACACAATGTTATTACTAACCAATAGAAATCATTTCATAAGGACATAACTCAGTCAGTTTTTAATTTTAACTTTTACTCATAAAAATGGATTTGTCTGCTCAGCCCGATGGTGGACCTTTACTAACAGTGATCTTTTTTTTTCAGGTGGTGAGAGTCGAGCCACTGGCCAACATGGGTCAAGTGACCGCTCTCCTCAACTCTATTGGCTGGACCCTGCCGGTGCTGCCCGAGCTCGATGACCTCACTGTGGGTATGTTGCCCATATTTACTGTGGCATCATCACAAAGTGGCATCATCTGTGACTCTCTGGTTTCTAGAAATAGATAAGACGCACTGATGATTTCCACAGCTCATTGTTCCTGCATCTCCTCCAACAATCACTGCATCCTGTTCAGAGCCTCAGCGACTTCTCTAATTGTGTTTAGAGGATTGATGTTGTAGCTGAAAAGATGAAACTGGGAGGAAATGGCTGCAGTGTTGGAAGCACCCCTGGATCGGGTTTCATAATGGATTTCCTGATGCTATAAACTGCACGTCAACAATCTAATGTTTTCCCATCAGGCTGCGGTACATTCATTTATCCTGATGTCCATGCAGGCACATACATACTCACTCCCAACAGGCAAACACTGTTTCCTGCTCATGTGTTTGCCCGCTGTTGGTCTCACATGGAAACATATCGAATTAGTAAGAACAAATGTTTTATTCTTCCTCCTCTCTCAGGTGGTTTGGTGATGGGTACAGGCATCGAGTCTTCCTCTCATATTTACGGGCTGTTTCAACACATCTGTGTCGCATATGAGCTGGTTCTGGCTGACGGCAGCTTAGTACGCTGCACTGAGGTGAGTGTGTGTGTGGTGTATGTCTGAGTGCAGGCCTGTGTCATGAAGTGAGATTAATGGGTTAGCACATCACCATCACCACAGATCATCTGACCATCTCTCCACAAAGACACATCACTTCTTTTTTTTTTACCTGTTTTTATCCCTAATTGTTGGTTGATTGTGGTAGAAAAAGTGCCAAAATATAATTTTCCATGTGAACTATAGGCTATTGTACAGGTTGAAAACGCCATTCAGTTTTAATATGTGGATATTATCCCCACCGTTTTTGTCTCATCCTATTCTGTTCTAGTTGTGTGATTAGACTGTATTTATTGTAGTAGCACTTTTTTCTCCTACAGTAGCTTAATTTCATTTTAACTCAAGTTCATATTTCCTCTTCTGTCATGTAAATACGCTTGTAGCTGGATTAGAAAGCCCAAAATTTACTCAGCAGGTTGATAACCAACTTTTGATCCTTCCTTCCTTCCTTTCTTCCTTCCTTTCCTTCCTTGATTCAGGAAAAAACTGCAACACCCTCCTTTCTAATTTCTCAATTCAACTCTTATTTCAAGCCTAAGTTGTTAATTAGACAATACTGTTATCTAGTCCAAACACAGACATTAGAGGTGAACTTTACAGTGTCCAAAATTAATATAAACATACAAAATGAGGGGTCCTGCTTAGACAACTAGCTGTTTTCTATTTTTCACTGTCAGCAGCAGCTCTGTACTGTTTGTGTGTGTGTGTGTATATATTTAGTATATATATGACTCTTGGGTTATTTGTAAAAGCCAACATGTGAGACAAATAACCTAATGTTACAAACCCAGAAGGCTGAGACCACATAGATTCCGTAAGTGTGTCATACATCTGTGTACAGTTGGTTCTTGTTGAGTTAAGTTTTTTTTTTGTCACACAGGAGGAGAACTCAGATCTTTTCCACGCTGTCCCGTGGTCCTGTGGAACTCTGGGCTTCCTGGTCGCAGCTGAGATTAAGATCGTCCCCGCTAGGTCGTGGGTGAAGCTGCGTTATGAGCCGGTCAGAGGGCTGGAGAACATCTGTAAACGCTTCGCTGAAGCTTCAGAGAACAAGCAGAACACATTCGTCGAGGGCATCCAGTACAGTCTGGACACCGCTGTCATCATGACGGGCACCATGACCGACCACGCTGAGCCTGATAAGGTGACATGTTTGCCTATGTGACTTGTTTTCACATGTTTGAACACATTTAACCTCCCTTTTTCCTCTTGGATCAGATTAACAGAATCGGCCTACACTTTCAACCCTGGTTCTTTAAACATGTGGAGAGCTACCTGAAAGGCAACCAGACTGGAGTTGAATACATCCCTCTGAGACATTACTATCACAGACACACACGCAGCATCTTCTGGGAGCTTCAGGTACACACACACACACCTTCAGTACAGAGGCTGTTACATTAAGGAGCCAGATTTTAGCTTGTCATCATCTTATCAACTCCTTGCTCACTTCTCTTTATTACAGTCTAATGCTCTTTGTCTGTCACACACACAGGTTTTGTACTCACACTCATACACATACACACACACACCATTAGCCATTAGTGAGAAGGGCTTGGCATCCTTTGTTTTCTGTAATAGTAAATGGTGTGATGAATTATGCATGGCATTGGTTTGACAGATATCTACAGGAGCTCACTCTGGGCTTTTGGGCGCTCTCGGTTTTTGAAAGGGTTTTACAGACAGTGCAGAACAAAGGCAGACAGAAATAGGGCGGACTGATGGTTTAATTAAATCGTTAATCGACAATTTGTGATAGGCATTATTGCTGCGTTGGACATGATGTGAGGAAGCAGTCAGTGCTGGTTGGAGGGTTGTGGCTGTCCTCTGGTGGAATATAGGGGGATTGCCACTGGACTGGGTCAGTGTCGAATCTGCAGGAACAGATATTAAGTTTTATCCTCATGTAGAAAATCATATAATCAACATTATATAATGGAAAAGCCACTGCGAATAAACAGCAATATGCTTATCTAAATCTAAATGTTAATCTCCCATATCTTTTTATTAATATTATGATTATTATTATTATCATTATTTGGTAAGCACATGTAACATCCCAACACTTCTCTCCTCTTGGAGCGCAGGTTTTCAAGGTAAAATATTTCAGTACTGCAGTGTTTCAGTTTCTAATAAAATTCAATCAATTACAGCTTTTGTTGGCTTACATACACACACTTAGTTCTGGCTCAGTTCCAGGTCCACAAATACTTCTTACTGTCGTTAGAATTTATCCAGAAAACATAAGGTAAAACGGTAAAAAAAATGTCCATGATAAATTTCCAGAGCCCGGCATGACATGTTGAAAGTACTTCTGATGTCTAACAAACCATCGTCTTTTAACCTGATTGTGTATGTGTCTGTGTGTTTCTGATCTGTTTCCAGGATATTATTCCCTTTGGCAACAACCCGGTGTTTCGCTGGCTTTTTGGCTGGATGGTTCCTCCTAAGATTTCGCTGCTGAAGCTCACCCAGGGAGAGACCATCAGACGACTTTATGAACAGCACCACGTTGTCCAGGACATGCTGGTCCCCATGAAGCATCTGCAGGCTGCCATCACACGCTTCCACCAGGACATTGATGTAAGACTCAGATATGGATGGCACCACTAAATACTAGAGTATGTACTCCAGCTTGAACTCCTGCATGTCTTGTGTTGTTTCAGGTTTACCCTCTGTGGCTGTGTCCGTTCCTGTTGCCCCCAGGCAGAGGGATGGTCCACCCCAAAGGTCAAGAGGAGGAGTTGTATGTGGATATTGGGGCTTACGGGGAGCCCAAAGTCAAACACTTTGAAGCTAAAGCATCAACTCGTCAGCTGGAGAAGTTTGTCAGGGATGTGCATGGGTAAGTCTTGAATAATACTTGAAATTTAGCATCTGTAACTGAGGTGATATGAGAATCCATGTGCTGGTGCTGAAATGATTAATAAACCTGAAAAATATTAAAATATAATAACACGCACATTCAAGCTTGCATTAATACCTTCTGTTACACTGACACTTCTGCTGCACACGTACCATCGGCCTCCTGCAGGTTCCAGATGCTGTATGCTGATGTGTACATGGACCGAGAGGAGTTCTGGGAGATGTTTGATGGGCAGCTGTACCACAGACTGAGAGAGGAACTGGGCTGCAAGGACGCCTTCCCTGAGGTTTACGATAAAATCTGTAAATCTGCCCGACACTGACCCCATCACCCGACCTCAGCCCTGTGTCACAGAGGTATCAGTGCATCCATAACTGATGCTTGGTGACGGCTTCAAGTTCGGGGATTTTTCAACAAAAAACTGTTTTACTGAAAGATATATTTCAGAAGGTGGAATGAAGCTTTCCACACACTAATACAAGCTAAAATATGTGTACTTTTGGCAACCACTGTGTCTTAAGAGGCCCTTATCAATGTGAAGCAGGAGCACAACTGTTGTAATGATTGTAAGTCATGAATGTTTCCTCTTTCCTCCTCATTTGGTTCTCAGTTAGCTTTTCTTAACGTTTCATATACCATGTGTTCTTCCTGTTGTGACAAATGTTTTATTTTTTCCTTTTTAAATGTCTTTGTTAGACAACTTTTCCCTGTTTAACTAATTTTATTCTATTCTATTGTTTCCATGTGTCTCTGTACACCTTCTATCAACAGGACAGCCTTACATAGTTTCCACAGTTTCCCTCACACTCTGAAAACTGCCTCATTAGCATCATACACATACTTTAAAATATATGCCTTTGTGATAAATCAATGAAATTTTAAGTACAAAGTATATCTATACAAGATTTATATTGTAACTTAAAGGCTGCTATTTTGATATCAAAATTATATATCACCAGGACTGTGTAAGGATTGAAGGAATTAATTAAATACTCTTTTCTGAAATAAATATCACTCACGTTCTTTTTTTACATATCAATTCTAATGTAATGAAACAAATATGATGATGCACTATAGCGTCAACACAATCACCACACACACAAAGCTATATTTGCTGTCAACAGATTCATTTAATGATGTTTGACAAACAGCACTGTGCAAACGAGCGTTTCTTTTGCTTGTCTGCTTTTGGAAGATGGTCAAAGCAAAATGATGTGCTCTTCATAATTAGCTCACTTTGTTTAAATAAGTGCACAAAGTAAACCTGACTTTGTTTCTTTTGTTTGTCTCTGTCAGACTTATCTGAACGTCATATCAAAACAAACCAGTGACTAAACAGACTTGTAAATATATTTCAGGATATGAGGGTATTTTAATGATTATTGTAAATACCAGCTATTCTGTTACCGGTGGGTGGCGGCAAAGCGCTAATTGGTTACTGGCCAAGAAACCTCGAAGAAGAAGGAGAAGGAGGAGAAGAAGAAGACCCTAGCGGTTCCGCCCCTCTTTTTTTTCACTGATTTACAAACCGTTCTGTAAGGAGCTCGCTTTACTGACAGAAGGTCTGCATCAAGCTACCAGAGATTTTGCCAACACAGGTCAGAGTTTTTACTCTAAAAGTTATAATATTAACTCTGAATTCTGCTTCACGTTATAAAGATGACTGTTGATGAGTTAAAGGACAGATAACTGCAGCGACAGTCATAGTTTTCTAAGTGAAGCTACTTGTGCTAAACTCCACAGTTAACTTTAGCTAACGAGTAGCTGCTAGCTTCTGCTACACGGCTTCATCACAGGCAGCTGTAGCTCAGACTTGCTGTTAGTTCATGAAACAGGTCGTTTTTGCAAAGGTGACTTTGGAGGTTTGTTGCCGACAGTCAGTCGATTTCTGCTGTCGGTTTTTGTTGGAGTGAAACAACCCAGTAATGCAATTTGTTTTTTATTCTGCAGGCTTTTTAGTTTAAGTTACTCTAGTTAGCTGGTATCAGTCGTTTCAGTGTCAGTGTGAAATTCACACTTGCTCACTGGTTAAGGTCAACACAGCAGGACCGAGCAGGACCAATAACAACAATGCGGAAGTTTATAGACTGTTTGGGTACAATGTGTCTCACAGTGATTTCAGCATTGTCAGAAGTCCAACACTAACCTGTTGATCGTTTTGAGTTGATAATCTGGATCTGTCCCTGTTCAAAAAAGTGTTCTTATCTAAAGGTGTGGTTTTGGTCTGCATATGAACAATCCTGGGACTCAGGTTAAACATTACACCTCACTTCAACTTTTACCCACTTTCACTTTTACCTGCCTCATTGTGGTGTATGTGCTGTGTTTACAGAGGCTCTGGGGTGGCTGCCCTCCAGATCAGTAACAGAAAGCTTTACTGGCCTTTCCAGGCGGTGCAGTTTTGGAGACAACAGTGGAATCCAGACTGGAGAAGAGAGAGGCTGAGGGGGAAACATGTCCACTGACCAGGACCCCACCTTCACTGTCAAGCTACTGCAGCTGCTGCTGCTCTCCACCTACTGGGGAATGCAGATCTGGGTTACCTTCATTTCAAGTTGGTATCAAGCACACACACACAAATACACATGCACACGCTGGATAAAATTACGCAGAAAAGTTTGAACCATAAGTGAGGGATGATGTGGGAAAGAAAAGGAGCAGCTGGTAACTAATTCAGGATGCAGAATGTGTTTAAGATATTTGTTGTCGTGTTACATACACATGTCAATAATGACTGTTAATAATGTGTTCTTTCAGTGTGCTCTCAAACCACCAGGTCCATTCACACCTGTTAAGATCTGTCCACTGCTTTTTTTAAAACAAGATATTCCTAAAATAAGATTTTCCTTTGTTTGTCCCTTAGTTGGGAAATTCACACTTTTCCCCAAATTTAATCCCTCCATATAATCTTGAACCATTTAGTTCTTGGTCACCTTTACGCCTACTTCCAGACCCTGAATAGCTTTTGTTGTAGCTCAGTCACTAAGTTGACACTGGTTGGAATAATTGAAGGTGTGTCTATGGTTGCTTGTAGAGCTTTGTAACTCACCTCCCCGTCTACATACCATGCTCTACAGTATAGTTACATTATTAACTGCAAATGACCCTGACATCTAGTACATTGCAACATCTGAGCTTGCTGCCAGTATTTAACCACTAACACCATGTTTTGGTCTTGTTGTTATTGTGATGTACTATTGTCTCTGCATGTGTGCAAACAGTTTTTAATAGTCTACTGGAAACCATAGAGCACGTATCAAGCATTTGGATTGCTGCATGTCAAGAAAGGTGTAAATATTAAAATTGGAGTAGGTAAAATCTTAATTTGATTAATGCCACTCAAACTATAGATAAGATCCACATCAGTTCAGGCAGAGGTTATCAGAAAGTAGCTTCCCTTAACCTTGTTCATAATATTTCTCTCCATGTAAACATAGTCACTGTTGAGTTATAATGAATGCATGTGTTTTTATGGAAATAATGGAGATCCTCTTCAGTCCTAATGAGTTGTTCTGATTTCTGCACAGGCTTTGTGATGGACAGCCACCTGAACAGACACACTTATGGGTTCATCCAAAGTCGCCTTGTCCCGTTCTACCTCCACTTGGGTTCAGCTTGTGCCTTCTTTAACCTCACCATCTATGCTGTGTACCATCCCAGTGCCCTGTTGGATGACAGAGAAGCCTTTCAGGTGTGTTGCGTCTTCCACACCATCACACTGCGTAAAACCCATTTTGTAATATTTCTTTAATGTCTGCCTCTACTTTGTCATGTAAAATTCTACTGCTATACTATAATCTATTTTTTACTTAAAGTGCAATATTATTTTGATTATCATGTGCAATACTCTACAAATCAGGTGCAATATTTGCAAGTACATTTAAGGTCATGCTTTCCTCTGCAATTTCCCATACACTTGCATTGTATATTTTATTTGAGGTTGTATTTTTGTATTTTGTATTTGTAGTACTATGGCACAAGAATTTCCTTCAGAATTAATTCTTACCTTATCTTACTTTCCCCACCAGATCTTCATTTTCTTTGTGTCGGTGACAGTTGCAGCGGTCAACGCCCAGTGGTTTGGCCAAATGACATCAGAGATCATGGCAGACATGCACCTTATCGAGCAGGCATGTGGGTTGGGTCAGGACATCGGCCTGTCGTCGAACCGTGAAGCTTATGCCAAGTTATGTGAGACAGATGTTAAATACAGACATCTCAGCAGTCGCCTGTGGCTGCATAGACTGCTGTCCTCCCTCTGTAACCTCTGCTGCATTGCCTGCAACTTCTACAGTCTCTGTTACATGGCCGAGAACCTTGTCACACTTTAAAACTGGCACACAGCAGCTGGACTGTTAAATCCTTGAAAAATACGCTCCCCGACATCGCTCACTTACAAATCTGGAAACTCACATTTTTTTGTATCAAAGCAGTAAGTTATATATTTAACACATGTAGCCATTCTGTCTCTCTGCCTTATTAGGTTCAAGGTAAAAAGTCAGGTAAGCCTTGTTGTTCTTGTGCCTTGGGGAATAATGAAAGGATAAAGCCTCCCTGCTTAGTTATAGGCCCTAGTTTTTGTTGGCTTTGAGGCAAGCTGAATTACTGAAGTGGCATTTCTCCCCTAAAGGTTATAGGGAGATAAATCAGTTCGTGCAATGAGTAATGCTTCACCTTTCACCTAGTGAGGCTGAGGCTGGCAGGGCCCTTGAGATTTCCCTTTACCATTACACTATGGTATCTTTTAGGGGCTCAAAACATGAGGGATGTTTTTAACAACTCTGTAGTTGCAGTATCAGAGGCATCATAGGAGGAAATACCCCTGTGCACTGCACCTTTTTATATGCTAATAACAGAAAGAAATCTTTACAAAAGAATTGCTTTCATGCTGCTCAGTCCTGCTCTTCCTGTTTGGGTGCAGTTTTAAAAACTTCACACAGTGTAGTGTCACAGGATTTTCTGTCTTACTTTATGTTGTCTTCAGAGCACGTGCTTCTTGCTGCTGCAATGGAAAAGAAGGGTTCAAACACTTTTTACCATATGGTGTAAAATCAGTACTGCTTCAAGCCCAGCTAAAACACACTTACAACAGGGATTTGGTTGTTATAGTAGAATTAGAATTTATTGGTGCTTGTAAACCGTTTGAGAGAATAGCAGGTTGCTGTTATCAGTGTGAGGAGGACACCATTGTGTTGTGTTGTTGAGCATGGGCCTGTGGTGGGGACAGGAATCAGAAGTGTCAGTTATCTTATTTTACTCCACAAATATAGGTTTGTCTGTTGGAAAACCTCAGTCAACTCTTCATGACTCTTCCACTAATCACCTCAGCATTATTGCCTTGTAAATTACCTGACAGTTTGTCTTAAATGGAAAAATGATTCTGTTGCCTGAAGTGCTCAAGTTTGTTTTGCGTTGTTCTATCACACCTCTGTATGTCTGTATGTGTTCAAACATTGTGGTGCGGCTGTTGGGAACTCATGCAGCCATGATTGGAATCGAAAACCAAATCGTTTTTGAGTTGGATTCACACCAGAGTTGCGTTCTGTGCAGCACAGTTCCCATGTGCCAGAACCTTTTCTGATTATCTTTGCATTGTTTGTTTCAAGCAGAGCGGATATATTCTGTTATCTTTTTTGCACATGTTGAAATGTTGAAAAACCTCTCTTGCTATGATGACCTCCTTTGAACTGATGAAACTGTTCTATCGATTGTTTCTTTTTCTTCTGTTCTTCTAGTTTCTGTTTGCATTGGCCTGCAACACATGTCCATTAAACCAAAGTTAGGAATGCTGTAAACACCAGCAGCACTTCTATAATCAGGGCAGAAGCAGCTGAGTAGTTTCTGAAACCTTGTTTCTTGTTCTTGATTTGTTTTGTTCTGACTGGACTGACGAAAGTGCCTTTTATATGCCTGTTACTGGCAAATACATTGCAATATTACTTGTTATTATTGGTAGTTGTTTTAAACTGTAAACATCCTTTATGTTGTGTTACCTGTTAGTGCGGCCATTTTAAATTAATGTAAAATTTCAGTGCTAGTTGTTGCACAGTGTGTGTGAATATAAAAGCTTTATATGGCTGCAAAATTTTTGATGACTTCATTAATTAGCATATATTTATGGACGTTTCTTAATGGTATGTGTGCTGATAACTGTTAATGTGACTCACATGAAGACCAGTGAGGTCAGAGGTCATGAGCTGTTTCTGGTTGTGGGTTTGTATCAAAGATGTTTTGACATGTACGGTCTGTTTATGGTATTAAGACAATAAATCTCTCTGTCCTGTGCTTCATCTTCTCCCCATCATTAGATTCAGGAAGTGCAGATAAAACGTAATCACTTCTTGACTTTTTTTTTTCAGCACGCAGCAAGTACTTTTAATGAGTGGTTGGGTTGGTACACACATGTTGAGGTTGGAAATTTGATTGTTTTACACATATTTTGGTGAGCAGGGTAGGATTTGAAGCTCTTTATACAGTACTGTGTGTGTGTGTGTGTGTGTGAGGTTCACATATGAAAAAGGCATGAGTTTGTATGGTGTGTTCTGTAAGCCTAATGTCTCCCAAACGTGATCTATATGTAGGATTTGAAAATGTTTGAGAGTTGATTTTGGTGACTCCTAGTGGTAGAAAGAATTAAAGACATTCATGTAGCCCTGTTGTGCAACTTTTGATGCCAGAGAGACTCACATGTGGGTGTTTCCAATGTGATTTTTGCCAGCTGTGACAGAAGGGGGAACCATTGCTCTACTGTCAGCTGCAAAAACAAACAGCCTTAGTGATGAATCATCCAGGATTGAACAACAATAGAATATTTAAAAATATATATTATTGCAAAATGTTAATAGCATCACCAATTTAAATTAGACTAAATTTGTATGTTACAGGAGAGAATAGATGATTCTTGATAAACTTTTTTATAAAAACAACCTCTGCTTAGATATCTGAAGGTTCTGAGTCACCCAGGTCATGGTATTCAAGTCAGGTTCAACTGCTGCTTCAATGGTAACACAGTGTGTTCTCTGTAAAGAAGCTGCTAGATGTTAAAAATTTCTCGATCTGTACAACAAATCTCAAGGAACAATTCATGTCAACATAGATTTTTTTAATGTAAAAATACATCATTGCTACAAATCCATTGTTACTGTGTTCGAGATGAGATCAGCATCACAAAGCACAAGCCACTCCACCTAAAAAATGAATATTAGTCTAAAAAAAGTAATAAATATAAAATGATGTTGATAAAAAAAAATGTAGAAAAAAAAGTCAACACTCGTACCTGACTATTAAAGGTTTAAAAAACCATGTTTCTCTTATAATACTTAAAAACCCGAAAGCATACATTTCAGGAAAGTACAGTAATCTCAATCTCAACGATGAATGTAACAGGAGGTGAGGCAATTCAGTTTCACCCTCAGTTAAAAGTGCGATAACATTGTGTCAAGGAAAAAGGAACAAATGGATCCCCTTGTACAAATAACAAACCATAAGTATTGTTTGTTAATTCTGCATAGCGAGAACCAGTTACAGCCTTAGAGAGTCCACAACAACCACTGTGTAATACTGAGGGAGCAACATGTAAACTGTAATAATGTAAAAGTAATGATCTCCCAAAAGGAGGCAGCATCATTATTTAAAGCCACAATCCTTGAAGTGACAGCTCACTGCCCATCCACTTTGGTTGTTTGTGTGAAGGACGAGGTTACATCACTGTCATTACCGTTCGTCTGTAACAAGCTTTTAACAGTGTATGCGCAAAAATCTAAAGAAATGTACTAAAGACTGGAACAATAGATAATGAGTGTCAGTGCATCTCACTGTGCTTAGAAGGCATCTAGAGTTACATTCCTTGTAAACAAACCAGAAAAGGCAATTAAAAAAGAAGGATTGTGCCTTTAAAATTGCCATGACTTTATATTCCCAGGATTCATCAGCACACACCCAGACTTAAAACAAACCATCCCAGCTGTTCACTCCCATGTTCAGGAAACAATACGTCATCCCAACATTTCACTTTTTAACGTTCTGTCCAAATGTCAGGAAATGTTGTAATATAAATAATATTGGCTCCATGTTTCCCTTCTTCTCAATGCTCACATGTACAGTATCAAAATACAAATATTTAAAAAGAAAACACCGTCTACAAATCGACCCACATTCCCTCTGGAGGGTTCGTAACCACGGCCGTGGCAAATGGTGACTGCTCCATTTCCACGACACCGTTCACATCAATTCCTCCCCTTTGCTGCTAAAATACTCCATAAATAAAAGTCGTACTAAAAATAGAGTTTTCCTGTTCATCAGCATAAAAATAATAAAATCCAGTGTCTCTGTCATACAACCACCTTGCCCTTGATGTCCAGCTTGGTGCTTTCGCTAGCTTTGTTCGACTGCTCCTCTGTGAGAGTGATGTAGGAGTACACCAGGCTGCCCGCAATACTGCAACAACAAGAACATGTTAAAGCATACAAACACTTCACACCTGTATAAGAACATCAGAGGAGGTAAACTACACATTCATATTTGTATTTGATCTAACCATCCGATAACCTGGCAGGATAACACTGTGTTTACGACATGTATTTGTTAAACTGGTTTTCAGTATATCAAGTATTAATGTAAGGTTATTAAAAAAATGTTCACATGATTAACATGTTTTTGTAATGGAGAAACTAACATCACATATAAGACTTGAACAGGAAAGGTTTCAAGGTTGATGTTGTAAGATTAGGCCTTCATTGTACATCGGGTGATTTTATTTATTTATTTGTTTGTTTGTTTATTTATGCATTCATTGGTTTATATATTTTGTCAGGATGTTAAGTTTTTTTTTTCTCTCATTTCTATGACTATTCCTCCACTACTTTTATGAATATGTATGCACGCATATACTTTTAATTTATTTATTATAAATGTTTCTTTTCTTACAAAAAAAAAGGGGGGGGGGGGGGGGGAAGAAAATGATTTCTGTGATCTATGTACCGCTCTTGTTCCAAATAAAAATTTTAATAAAAAAAAAAAAAAAGTTCACATGATAGTTGGAGGCAAAATGAGACTTGAAAATCATGTTGTCTTTTGTGTAAATCAGTGCCCAGGTGGACAAGTTGCAGCACATCATCAGTCAACTCGTCAGATTTCCTAACAAGATCCAGCAGGCACGTAAAAATTCCAGTAACTGATTGGCACATTAGTATCACAAATATCAGGTGTCACTACCGACTTTTTCTTTTGCTCAACAGAAACATTTAGTTTACATCTGTTTACAACCAGAAACAAGAAGGATCTTCAAGCTAACACGCTTCATGCTAACAATGGAAAATGGGATGTATGACATACAGTATAATGAGCTGCGTGAAGAACAAACAGTTCCCCAGAGTGAACTTAGCACAGCTGAGGTTTGAATGCTAATTGGAAACAGACCATAATGTTTTTATTAAGGCCCTGAGCACATTAAAACTGTGAAGCCTCCAGTTCTTTTGCCATGATTTATTTTATGAACTAAATTGCAAATTACAGCACGGTCCAGCACGTTTAACAGCATAAGTGAAAATGTTGGTCTGATGGTGGCACTTGATATAAAGGGACCATGAATGTGTGTGCAAATTTCATGTCAATCCATCTAATAGGTGCTGAAACATTTCAGTCTGGGCCAAAGTGGTGAACTGACCAAGCCAGGTCCATCTATAGAGCTATATGCTGCTAGTGTGGCTAAAGACAACATGATATAAAATTATGTTATTTAAAGTTCTTTCACATTTATATAAGTAACTGACTGAATCTGTTGTGTGACCATACAATGTAGAATATATGTGCTGGGCTGCCAGAGAGGTGAGAACTTGGGTGGATTTCTGCATAGGGCCACAAAACAACTTGGATCAGCCCTGGATAAGATAAAAAAAAAAAAAAATCTATCCATCTATGAAGACAAGTGGACATTTGAGCATAAACCATAAAGTAAACCTGTTTCTTACCTGATATTCAAACCTATGAAGTTAGTCCAAGAGAAAATGTAGTCTCCACTGAACACCATCCCAATGTATGTCACCAGGACATTCTGCCAAATGGAGAAAATATGAATTAAGCTTTTTGGTGGGGGGGCGGGTTTAATGTATTTAGCCATTACTTCATACGAATCTGCAGCTTACCTTGATGCAGCCCACAATCGTAGTCGTTAATGCAGAGTTGTATTGTGTACAAAGCACAGTGGAATACATGAGAACAAACCTGCAAAAAATAACATGTTATCAAATTACAAATGACTCAGTGCTTGTTCAACAAAAAAAATCTGATTTCACAATATCAGCACAACATGGTAGACAAAGGGCGATTGTGAGCGTGAATCTCGAGTCTAGATTTCAGCCTCTGATATATTGGAAATGCCAAAGAAATTCAGTGTAATCCAGATGTTCAGTTCTGGCAGAAAAAGCAATCCTGCCTGCTTGCACATGCACACACGTCACACATAAGCTCTGGCCTGTATTCTTACCCCATGATGCAAGAGAGGATGAACTGGGTGAGGAAAAACACATCTGACCAACCGTCATATTCCACTGCCTGAGAAGAGAAGCAGAGCATAAGAAAGAACAGAACTCTACACACACATACACATCAAAAGCATAAATAAAAGAGAACTAAAGATAGTAAGCGGCAATTATGTATTAAAAATAATTCGACCTCAAAATATTCAGTTTCTCTAGTAAAAAGTTCAAGTCACTCCTTACGGACACGTCGGGTCTGGCATCAGTTAAAGAAAGAAAATAACATTAACTGAGCATCGCAGAGTTGTTGAACAGAGTTGAGGGCAATGACACAACTAACACTTAGATACTTACACATTCAACACTGACTTTCCCATAGCTTTAAAAGGTAGCTGTCTGTATCTCCACTGAGGTTACTCAGTCAAGAGAGGTTGTAGGCGCTGCTGTAATAAGTCTACTAGATGCATAATAGCTGCTTTGTGCCTTCCTGGCTGCTGGGCCCCAGCTGGGCAAACCAGAAGGTCTCTGCCAACACTCACCAACAAACAGGCAGCTCATGTTTACGGCACACACCCATTCTCACACGTATGTGTTCTCATTTCCATTTAGGATTAAACCTTGCAGTAGCTGATCAGCACTAACACCATAAACTAACTACAAACGACGATTTAACCACACATACATTTTACTTCTTCACTAATTCATAATCTTCTACGATCAAAGATGTTTGGAGGATTGAATGAAGGAACTTCTCACCTTCTGCATATCCCCAGTCACATGCGCCAACAGCAGAGTGGGAAGGATCATAAATAATGCATTATAATACAACAATCCATATTTCCCCAACTCCTGTGAGAAAGAGCATAGAAACAGATGGGCAGGGAGTGACAGGAACATGAAAAATAAGCAGAGCAAGAACAGAGAGGGTTATTCACAAGTCCTTCAGTGCATTCCTTACTAACGAGCATACAGATGTCATACATGGCCGGCCCACTGCACTGGAACCTCTTTTTTTTTTTTGCATTTGTCTGATTTTGTTTCGCATGCCTCCATCTTTCACTCACACACTCACACCTCTGTCTTGCTCAGTATTAGCAGCTGGTGCTCCGCAGACATCATAGACTAAATCTGGACGCAGTTCTGCCTTGGCTGTAATGTGAGAACTGAGCAGTCTGCTCATGTGACAAAAAATGACTAAAACAAGCTCCAAAGCATTTCTGACTAGACAGTAATTAACTTGAGTGTTAAAAATAATGCAGGAAAACATGCAAAATAAGAGTTAGGCAGCACAACTTTTGCACACAAATGATACTTTTCTCTACAAGAACAAATTTAAAGAGTGATAATTAAATCCAACTTAGCAGGAAGTCTAAAGAACCCATGGTGTTTGTGAACACCGAGTTCCTTTAAGCCAGACGCTGAAGGACAGATTGGGTTCTTGAAACGCACCAACATCAGCTCAATGCCAAAAACAGCTCCAAGCCAACAATGGTTACTATTCATCAGATGGTGCTGCCACATACCTTTGCATCTAATTTTTGTTTCACATAGGCTCCGTTGGCTGCAGTCAGCACGTCGTTCAGGAGAATGAATACGTAGCCTTGCAGGTCAAAGGACAAGTCAGCACTATGAAGAGAGAGAATGAAAGAAAGTGTTGAGGACGTAAATAGGTGTTCTGTCTCTGATTTAGCTTTGGGCATGCTCTGTTTCAGCAGGGTTCCATTAACTACAGATATACAATGTGTCTAATGACCCTGAAGACAATATAACTTAACTGAGGACATACATCAGGACTGGACAACTCTTTGTAGTGAAGGCAATTCTGGTTTGTTTAAAAGCTGGGACACCTGGACGGAGGAGAACTTACCTCGCGGCTATAAAGGCCCCGAGGATCATTGTAAATACTGTCAGCTGGACTGGCCTGGAGAATTTCTTCCTGCCAAGGGTCAAAGACAGTAAAGCAATGAAACTTAATCTGGCTGCTTTGAGGTGTAAATAAAAGCCACCAATTCAGTACAAAGAGAAAAGCTTGGTGTGGTGTAAAAGGACCAGTGGACAACTGAGAAAAGTGGGTTATCTCTCATGTGCAATCTTACTTGAGCAGAAGTCCCTCAGCCAGCATTGTGAATAAGATGGAGAACCTCCTGAGGACCGTAAACATCGGCAAACTGGTGGAAGAGGACACAAATCACTTTAACTTGGCCAAATATCAAGAGCCATGCCCAATGAGCTCATGGTGGCCCTGAATCAACTTTCCTTGAATGCATCATTCAGCCCAGATAGTTTAGAGATGAGGACTTACTTCAGCCTTTTGGTTCCAAACAGACCAGTGATTTGATTTCCCACATAAAGGAGAGGTAGAGGAAACGTCTGCAAAATACAGGCCAAATGTAAATAGGTGGACAAAGAAGGTGATTACGGTGATCTGCAGATCATTTTAGAGAGACAGGACAGGTGGTCTCACCTTTCGAGGTATGCTCTCATCACAGTCTGGGAAGCTGATCACCCTCGCAGCCTTGCCCACCCACAGCACAACCACTGTGGCCAGCATCTGCACACACAGCGAACAGAAGATCACTCAAACTCTGCCTGCTTTCTGTGGCTGATGTGCTTGAAAAACGGTTGCACAAAGATGGAAAATGCATTAAACTTACTTGTCCAATTCCGACACATATTGAAGAAGGAAACCTGGAAGAGCAGAGTTAAATCCACGTTAAGTCCCGGCTTACTGTTGCTAACATTGACACTGCTATGTTCAATCACATCTTGCTAAAATGCTAATGTGAGAGAAGCTTTTTTAAAAATGTCAGTCTGAACAACAAGGTTACCCTCGTTAGCCAAAAGTTGCCGCTAGCTAATAAGCTCCTCTGCTATCCAGCCAACACAGCCTCCAGATGCTAGGCTAACATGTTAGCTCGTCAACTAACCTAAATACCGTTACAGGCGTTACCGAAACACGTTACCTGTAGTTTGTGAGGACGCTTTTGTTCACCACGACGATGAGAAACGAGCTCAGACCGTAAAATCCGGCGGCAAACAGCTTCACAAACAGTGTCAGAGGTTTGTCCGCCATCCCCGACAAGTTCTCATTCCTCTCTGAGTGTCGGCTCTTCTTCCCCTGCCATCACTTCACTGACTACACGCACACACAGCGACACACATATACTCTCTCACACACACTGCTACACACACTGCTACACACACACTCGGGGACGTTTCACAACTTCCGCCATCAAGTCTGAACATCACAGAGCGAATTTGGCAGATTTATTGCGGTTTCTCAACTGTCGCCGACATTAACGGCAATTTGCGGTTTAATTTATGCGCATAGCTAATAAATAAAGGCTGCACTCACTCAAGGAAGTTAAAAAAAATGTTAACCGCACATTGTTAATTTGCTACAGGAGCTGCATGTAGATGATTATCTTTTCTACAGCTTCACTGTTTCCTCCGTGAACGTTTTGGGTCGACAACAACAGCACTTCCTGGTTTTTAATCGGACATGTGATCTAAATAATCCAATAACAAGTTAGGAGGCCATTCATTCATTAGTTAAAATATTTAAGAGTTTTAGTCTGTTGTTTTGACTCTTTTAGACTAAAAAAGATCTATCTATCTATCTATCTATCTATCTATCTATCTATCTATCTATCTATCTATCTATCTATCTATCTAATACTATATGTATATTATATGCTAAATTGCTGTACTATATATTATACTATACTGAATTTCACTTTATATTTAATATCCCATATTATATCATACTGTACTATATCTCTTACATATACTGTAGTTTGCAACTACAAATCACACCATTATGTCTTGGAGACAGTACTAAACTACTAGTTTAAGTATAACACTGTTCAGTTATACTGTTTAGTGCTTGTTTGTAATTTTGACTTTAATTGTTCTAGTATAATTTCTATTTTTATATTTTTTGAATTGGAAAAGCTAAATGGAAATCAGACATCTTAATTTTAATCTTATTATTTATACCTGTGCAATCCCTACTGTGACATGTCAAAGGTGTTATGTACATGGGATCTGGGGTTGATGTTTGGGGCTGGAGGTAGACAGCCGGTTGTATTGTATGTCTGCCTTCTTTCAACAATCTTCCGTGCAGGTGTCATATTTGTTTAATGTGTGTTGCCACTAATCATAGTGTGCAACTGTAAATAACCAATCATTAGCTGGTATCTCTTATGAATCAAAACATCATGAGTCACAACTCCACCTAATACCTAAAAATCCCACTTACAAATGCAGTTTAGCTCAATTAACCCTAAACACCATAAGGCATGGAGGTTTCTGTGTGTTGATCAGGCAGCCTATGGGGAAGTTTTCTACTGATGCAGCAGCTGTGACAAGCAACAGATTAGATTGTGTCATGTTCACTACTCAACCACAAGATGGAGACAAAACATGTGCTTAAAGGCTAATTCCTATATTTTTAAACCCAGGCCCAATCTCTCTACATATTTTGGGGTCTAAATGACTATTAGGTACACCAAGTTGTGGATTTGGTCCAGTAGATCACGTCAACCATAAGCCATGAAAAGGCTGCAATGGCTGCCATTTAATCTGTTCTACTGTTATACAAATTGCTTTCTGTAGTCACTGTAGGTCATGACACAATTTAAATCATTTGCCAATTACACAGCAGACACATAATCATAGTGTTTCATGATATTTGAAATAAGAGTGGCAGCTTTGGGTTATAATAAAGTCAAGCTTCATCATAAAGATGCTTTAAGATTGGCAGTTGGCAGGTGGAGCTCAGTCCTCAAAACCTGTCTGACCCTGTAGTCTGCAGGGAAGCTGATCAGACCATGTTCCTCCTCCTCCTCCCCATCGGTAGGCCTTTGCAGCCCCCAATGGTTCTTCTGTTTCTCCTAGTTTTGCTGTCGAACCCTTTGATGCATTAAGCATAGATGAATGTCGTCTCTAGGGATGAAAGAGCATGCATTTTTAGAATCATTACAGATATATAAAAGGAAGCACCCAAACTGTCGACTCAGGTGACATCTGATCTTTGCAAAAGCATCATGACCCACATGTGATTGTTTCAACTTACAGCACTTTATATGCAGCAGAGACATTAGGCAGATACATACAACATACTTTGAACTATAGTAAATCAGAGGTCGACCACAACATGTCATCTAATATGAAAGTCACATGCAAAGCACTGCTGGTTCGGATTACTGGCACCTTTGTTTGTTCAAGCACTACAGCAGTGCAATCTGCAGCAAGCCTTTATCATATCATCAAACTTTTTAATTCAGTGGGAGGATGTTTTCATCTGCATATTTATTTCTCTTTAGCCATTTAGTCCAAGGAAAAAGAACATTTACAGTATATGTTCTCCAGTAGAGAAAATCTAATTATACATGACCACTGAGTGAAGGCCAGCTTCGTGACCTGACCTTGCAAAGGCCCATGTGTACTTTAGCAGGTGGTTGTGGGATACAAAACTGACGTGTCTCTGATAAGAAATGTGTCTCTGCATGTGCCACGTTGCAAACCAGAAAGCACGGTTGCTGAGTCAAACCCTCATTCATGCCTTTTTGAAAAGACACAGCGGGGGACACCTGATCTGAGCCATGTCTGGACTGAACGCATCTCTCGGATACTTCCTGGCTGTTGTGATCTTTGCAGCCTCAGTTAGAGCACTCTTAAAAAAATGGCCACGGTTTAGCTTCATTTCGGAGTTTGCATCCTCTTTCATGCTGGTGGCATGTTGGCTGGAGGTGCAGACGATTGTGGAGGTGGGTGAGTGGGCTGGGGGCTTGGGTCCTGATGTGACTGCGACCATTCTGTTTGTGGTGCTGCTAATCCACGGTGTGATCTGTGGCAGTGCATCAGGGAATCCCACCCTGGTGGTGCTGAAGTTCCTGCAGCTGGAGGCCACCACCCTGCCCACTCTCCTTGCGGTAGCAGTTCAGTTTCTTGGGGCCCACCTGGCCCTTCTTGCAGCTGTATACTACTGGAATCTGGAGCTGACAGACATGCACATGATCAAAAACCTCATGGCTAGAGAGTGCAGCACATCGCTGATGGTCTCTTTGCTTCAGGGTTTTTTCACTGAGTGTGTTTGCGCACTCATCTTTCATCTAGTTCACCTAAACCTGCAACGCAGATCTGCTTTGATCCGGGTGCCCCTGATTGCTGTCCTTCTCACTTTCCTGTCATTTGCAGGTAAGTTTTACCTCCTTTTATCTCCCAAAAAAGGTTCAAAATGGAGTCTTTCAAAGAAAATTTTTGCTTGCATGAGAAAATTTGTGCTGGAAATAAAGACATTTTGATTTGATGGTATTTCATTGACAATTTTTTGTTGTTCATGATCTGGTTTGTGCTTCAATTTATAAAACAGATAAACTGCTCAGAAAACTATGTCACTGTCTCGAACATTTCTGTTTGCTCACAATACTACATTATGAACTCTTTGGATTTTGCCTTGGTATCAGTCATACACGTGATCCTTCGCCTGAAGTGTTATTTGACAAACTCACAGTATGTGTCTGCTTCCACCGACATAAAATTTGTTTGTCTATTTGTTTTTTGCAGCCAAAAGCTATACATCTGCTTTTATAAATCCATCACTGGCCTATGGCCTCACCTTCCATTGCTCTGGATTTACGTACACAGAGTATGCAGTAGTCTATTGGCTGGGCCCTCTCACAGGTAAATTACATGGAAATGAAGTTTATGTGAATCCTTTGTCAGTTCTTTAAAAGTGAACACACTGAATGTCTGTTTTCTAGGCATGATTCTGGCTCTTCTCCTGTACATGGGCCATATTCCAAGGATCTTTGCCAAGAACCTACTGTACTTTCAGAAGACACGTTTCAGAGTGCCAAAGGGGGAAAAAGGAGAAAAGAAAAAAAAGTGAAATAAGTTACTTTTGTTTTCGTTTTATCAACCTTTTAGGAAAATAGACAACAATTGGTTTGATATATTTAAGCTATATTTACCTAAAATAATGGTTACATGCCTGTACAGAAAAATGTAAGATATTAAGCATAAAAAATGTCAAATTAATAAACGTTTCTATTCTTGTTGGCAATTTTTAATAAAAGCCTTACTCTCAATATTTTTCTTTTGAAGGAAAAAAAAAACCCCACTTTCACCAAAGTCTTCCTTTTGTGTAGGACACAACATGATGGCCATCTGCTGGTAGCATCAAAAATATTACCCTGAGAAACACACGCTACAGAATGCTACTGAAAATGATCTCACAGTGGCCAAAAACGTACTAAATTAATAAATAACTAAAATACAGCAGGGTTAAGTTTGCATTTAAATGATATCAAACTACTTCCTCTGATTATGTTTATATGTAGTACAATAAAGCTCCACATTTTAAAATAAAAAGTAATAAAATAAAAATATCAGTCCTTCATATTTTAGTCTGAGCAGGGGAACTGCTGCTTTGTGTTTGCAGTGCTCTGGCAGTGGGTGTAGAAGACCCTGAACTACCAGGCTCTTTGTCTTTTGGCTGATTCTTAGACTGGCCTGGATCTGTGGGTGTAAAAGAACAAATGATAATAGTCAGTACAAAGTGGTTACCCTTTTCAAGTCATGCTTGATGCTTATGGAAACTATCCTCTGTGAGGCTGGTGTAAAGTGTTGAGTTGAGGTTTGTCACCTGGCTGTTTTTTTTGCTCCATCTGAGCCTCGGGACGGTCTGCCCACAAACAATAATCTGGATTATTCAATAACGTCCTGCTCTGCCCGCAGCTGAGACAACTCAAAACAGTAAAGCGAGTCCTGCTCTTTTTTCCTAATGAGACAAAATCAAGAAAAAAAAAAGTTTGCCAGTCTGAACATGCTTCTTTAAATTTACTAAACAAATTAAGATTTAACAGATAAATGAACTGAACACTCTACAATCGAATTACATTCTGTTTGAAGTGCAAGGTAAGATGGGAAACATAAACATCAAATAAATGATAAACTGACTTACTTCGTTGTCTTGTTGTAGCAGTTACGCCAGGGATGAGCAATGTGCAGCACTTCTTGCATAATGTTCTCTTCACTGATGGGTCTCTGTGATAAAATCATCAATTAACAAACAGGACTGTTTCCTGCAGTGGATTCATATATTTGTTGATCTAGTGAGTATTAACAGTATTAGCAGGGTGGTGACTCAAAATTGACTGCAAAGCCCATGTTCACTGTAATGAAGGGACCATGTCAACCAGTACAACAGTGTGGCTCATTAATGTGTTTAATAGGAAACCAATAGAGCCCTAAGACTCACAGGAAAATGATACATCAGGTTTGTCTACACATACAATATTTGTTAATAGGATTACTACATTGCAGGTTTTGGTCTTGGTGTAAATAAGCATAACAAATAATGTCATTAATTTTGAACACTGGAAAATTAAATTAATGTCTACATAGCTTTGTTTAATATTTCATGCAAATTCTGAATTTCCCCACTGTGAGACGATTAAAGGCTTATCTTATCTTAACAATGAAAGATAAACAACAACAATGAAACATGCTGTTTTACAACGTAATACTAGTACAGACTTAACTTACTGTCTCAGAACTAGACGTCTTGCTATGGTCCTCTGTGTGAAGCAGTAGAAACGAGCCAGCTCCACATTTTCTGGGTTTTCAGATAAAACACAATGTGCAGCCTGCAGAGGGATCAAACCAGTACATATGTGTTAGCATGGTAGCTAGCATGTTAGCCATGTGACTGCTTCCGATGGCATTATGACAGCGAATCACCGTTATATTATTCTTTATTACCTACCTGGTAAAGATAGTTTAGTCTCTGGTAAGCTTCTTTATCTTTCATTTGACCTGCCATTACACATACAAAAGAAAATATTGAGGAGCAGCTTCGTCCTGTTGCTACTCAGAACTTTAGCAAGATGAATATCGAAGTTAAGTTCCGCCCTACTCTGCCTCTGATTGGCTAGTTACGTCACCTTCGTAGATAGGATTGGTTGGGTTTTTGCATGAGGTGTGCAATTGGTCACTTTCAGCCAATCACAGGCTGAGTAAGGCAGGTCAGACACAGACTTACTTCCGAGCAAAACCTCCATAATAAAAGCGCATGATAAATAAACAAAGAAATGCTCAAAAATTATAATCGTGTCAACATACGACTTCAAAATAAAGACAGCTTCATCCTAAACTTGTATCGTGCGGATAGAGAATCCAGTTATAATGTCATAAATCCCCACTTTAAAACACTTTAGAAAATTATGTCTTCATTGGTTCCACTTCAAACATACAGCACAGAGAGGAAAGGTTATTAATGTTATATTGCACCATTTATATTAGTCTCTTGTTTCCTGTGGTTTTATAGAAAAAGGTCATATACTGCACACCAATCACACCCAAATCACAAAAGCACAAACAGTTGCATTTATTTGAGTGCGCAGACAAGGTTGTTAGTCGTTCAGAGGAGAAAAAGAAACAGTCAACAAATTGTCTTTACCAGCCTTCGACAGCTAACCATTACGGTATGGCCATTTTGTTCTCAAACTAATTATTAAGTACACAATATACACATGGGAGAAGCGCATTGGTTTAGTCCAGAAGAACACAAAGGACAGAGTTCGACATACAATACTCATTTTTAATAACAACAATAAAGAAGAAAGTATAAACCCTGTCAATCTAACATTTTAATTTGCCTGTAAGGTGCACCTCTGGTATCAGGAGACTAATGATACAGGGGAAGAACTGGTACAGTAGGTCTGTCAGGTGTGGCAATCGAAGAACGACACAATCACGGCACATGTTCATGATGACGAACGCACTGAAATGTTTTCCTATAAAAACCGGTGAGAGAAAATGTCCATAAAACACGAGTCAATGTGGAAATAGCAAGAGTGTTCATTGAATGAGACCAACTATATAACAAGAAGGGGGACAAATATGAAATTCAAGTATCAAAATAACTAAGACACTGACAAGCTGAAAAGGTAAATTACAAAGGTAGTAAAAATCATGGGAAGAGAAACATTGACACAATCAACAATACATTAGGCAACATTTTGCATTTGTTTAAGGCAGTTGATTAAAAAAACTAAATAGAACTAGGCATCTTCTTCATTCCAAGTTAAATACAAGCCTAGCCCTAACGTGTCACCAGGAGATTTGTTGTACAAAATAACTACGCCTGACTCTGAAACTAAGCACTTTAGTTTGACTTGTCTTCTGACGTCTGACTGAGAAATAGAGTTCATATGGACAGCGGTGGAGTTGTGCTCTATATTTTTGGTCTTCTTCACAGTGAGGTTTGTCAGGGCTTATAAGGCTGGTGCATCAAGAGTGGCAAGTCACTCTCAGCCTATTGTCTGGCACGAAATCTAAATGGTTGGCACATATCTGTGCACAGCATGGGAAGGCAGGGTAGCTCTTTTCACCAGCTAACGATTGCCCTTCATGGCCTCCTTGGCTGCCAGGATGAGGGGTGTGAGACTGGAGAGGGGTTTCGCCAACTTCAGGAACGGATGCTGCACACGGAGAAGAGAAGGAGGGGAAAAAGGAAAACTTGTGAATCAAGTGCACATTTAATTAAAACACACAAAAAAATAAAAATAACTAAGAGGAAGTGTTTTTAACCTGCAGCAGCTCTTTGCCTCCACCTCTTTTCTCCACATCCATTTCTAAGCAACGGTTGAGGAAATCTCTGAAGACTGGAGACAGCTTCTCTGGGTTCTGAAGCTCGGGTGTGCCGTTCGTGGCAATCAGGTATAATGCCTGCCAAAGGGGAAGAGATGAGAGAAAAAGGAACACAAAGAGTTGTCAAACTTAGTTTCAGGAAATAACTCACTTCAAGCAAATGAATCAAGTCAAACTGGTCAAGTGAGAACATTTAATCAAAGTCTGCTCTGTTTCTAAACCACAATACACAGAGCCGCCATAAAGGGACTTTTTCTATAGAGCTTAAATTGACTTTACTAAACCACACAACACACTGTAGGAGACATTAGATAACTGATCTACAAAAGCTAATAATCAAGTGTTGAACCAGGATTTTCTAGCAGATTTTAAGTATGTTCACATGAAAGAGGCAAGGTTTGCAACATGCAATGACACATCAAGAGTGCTCAGTTTGAAATGAGGTAACATTATTCATTTACATATGTGTATACGTGCATATACTTGACATAGACTACTTCCACTATGTATATAAAGTAACACATTCAAATGATTGTTGATGGTGTTCGTACACAAGTAGAAAACGCAACAAAAACGCAACAAAAACGCAACAGAAGCGGCAGACAAACTGGACCTGAAATATTTGTCAGCTTCAGCTAACAAAAAGTTGACTGTTAAGTGGCTGGCTTCTTCCTTGACTTTGACCTTCCTTGACCTCTGGTGTTAGTGCAGGACTAAGTCTCATGAGACCTGTGAACATTTGTCCTGCTTTTTTATTGACTCATGAGGGTTTAAGGGCTGCAATTGTTGCAACTATGTCTAAGTCTGATACATACACACATACTCACAGGTTGTAGTTTTTTGATAAAGAATAATATATATATATATATATATATATATATATTTAAAAAAATCAATGTTTATTATGTAAAGAAAGCTGTGACTTTGACTACAACCTGAATCTGAATTTGTTAAATTAATTTTCTGACTGGACAGACGATTCAATTGGAAGTATTTCATGTCAAGGTGCTGGAAATGAACATCACGTAAAAAAAGAGGACAGTTAAACAACTAATATATATGTTTTCACTCACTCGTAGTGGGTTTTCGTTCAGGTAGGGAGGCTCTCCTTCAACCATCTCAATGGCCATAATACCCAGTGACCAAATGTCTACTTTAGGCCCATAAGCCTTTCTGGTCACCACTTCAGGAGCCATCCAGTAAGGCGTGCCTACCATGGTGCTGCGTTTGCTCTGCTCTGGAGTGATCTGGGCGCAGAAGCCAAAATCGGCTGTCGAGGAGATGGAGAAGAGTAATTACATAGTTACAGTGAAAGGACGTAGGAATCTAAGTTTAACAGGCTGCGTCTGATAACACCAATGTAGGACTTACTCAGTTTGACAGAACCATCCATCCCAAGCAAGACATTGTCACTTTTGATGTCCCTGTGAATGACCTGGTTCGCGTGCAGGAAATCCAATGCTTGTAAACACTGCAGATATTGAGACAAATGGGAGTAGACAGGGAAAGGGTGTAAGCTTTTGTTTTACTAGACATAAAGCGAGACTTTTTTTTCCCTTTAACATGGACCTGGTTATAAAAAGTGGAGCGTACCTCTCGGCAGACAGCAGCTATCTGAGCCTCGTCCATACAGGTCTCTGTCACCACATCTGTCAGCGAGCCACCGGCTAGATACTCCATCACCACAAAGAGCTCCTCCCCCATCAGGAAACTGACACACACAAACACAAAAAGTCACACACTGGCGTCCACCTCCGCTTTTGTGACAACTTTTTGGAAATTGCTGCAGGTTTACTTTGAGTCTTACCTGTCCAAAAAGTTGACAATGTTGGGATTCTTCAACTCCTTCATCACTAGAATCTCATTGATGATCAGCTCCTTCTTGGGCTGCTTTTGTAGGTTGATTTGTTTAATGGCGACCTGTAAAAAGGCAGCGTGAGAGACTGAAGATTCATAACTAACCAAATTTGACAAATTACTAAAGGGACCATGTTAGTATAAAATGTTCTTATCTAAGTGTGAGCTTTACAAAACTAAAACTATTAACTTTAATGAGCCCCTTTTTATGTATTGAGCATCACTGCTCTACTCTCCTCCTGGTTTTTACAACATCCTCCACATCTCATCCATGACTCAGTCGCTCTTTACCTCCTGTCCTGTGGCAACATCAATGGCTGTGAATACTGTTCCTGATGCCCTGTGAGAAAGAGAGGAAGTTTACTTCAATACACATTTAAAAAAAAGCTTCTGCTCAAAAGTTTTATACAGAAATCATTTATAGTTAATTGTGACACAGAGTTTGAATATGAGTTTACAATAATCATGAGTGAAATACTTCCACCACTAACTGGCATCCATTTGATCTATTTTAGTGAAGCATACTCCTGGTGAAACACCTTTCTAGGAATCAGGGGGGCTACATTACACCCTGGTGTGGATTCTGCCCAGGCAGCAGGTTCACTCTGACTGCAGCTTAACAACAGTCAAAGCTGATATAGTGTGAGTACGTTGTGGGTGCACTTGGGAGGTTCGAAAAATGTAATTTTGATACAAAAATTAGCAGATTTTGTTAAATAAGTTGATTAAATGGATCTGCACTCACCCCTGGCCAATCTTTTCATATCTGGTGTACTTCTTCTTGGGATCTCCAATGCTGACTATGGTTCCTGTAAGTCAGGTAACAATCACATATGTAAAGGAAGCAGGTGATATTTAAACTGCTGTTTTGTTGTGGCGATAGATTTGAGTGATAACGATTTATTAATAATTTACTCAGTTTGTCCATGATCTCCTCATCTGACATCTTGCCCTTCTTTTTCTGTCTGTCTGCACCCTTGGAGGCAACATCTCCATCTGTACACGTGCTTGGAGCAGGGATGGGGTCAATAACAGAACGAGTGTACACCTGCACAACACAACAAAACAATAACATAAGACAAACAATTAAGTGAATAAATCACAAGTAAAATATGAAAAACTACTTTCACAGACAATCATTATGTTATCAACCCATTTTAAAGCAGGTGACTTACACTCTTTGTGTGTTCTGGTCTTGGTGCCACAACAGGAGGAGCTTCATCGTCATCATCAATGTCTTTGATATTCGCAGAAGAGGGTTCAGTGCCTTTTTTGACAGGCTAATTTAGAGCAAAATAAAATGTTGTTAGGCTTTATAAGAAAAAAGCATAGTGTAAGTAAAACAGCAAGTGTTTTTATAAGAGATGTGAAATACTTACAGACTGAGGCCCTGGGGTGGATGCATCTTTTTCTGTGAATGAAAAAACACAAAGTCAGAAAAAGATCTATGTGGTTTTTTAAATACCTGTAGTCACACATCAAAACAGGTGTTCTCAAGGGGTTTATTTCAAGGCTGAAACACTGTACTGTCCAGCCAGTTAATGTTTTACATGACACAGTATTGATTAAATTCCTCTTTATGAGAAATGAAGAACTGTTATTGACTTGAAGACACAAGGACAATTTTAGGAAATAATTACCTTGTACATGTAAACATGGTGGTGAACCTGATATAAATTCATAATGCCCTGCAGATAAGTAGCACTATGTCACAATATTACTCACCAGAAGATGAGAAGCTGAGGTACTTCTGCCGACCATTGCCTGTAGAGTCGTAGAATTTCAGAACGTCAAGCACAGCCTGCGGGTTTTTCTTCTGCTCTGACTTGGTGATGTTTGAGGTCTGGAGTAGTCGAGCCCATTGTTCTGGCATACCCTGTGTAGGACAAAGATCACATGGGTCAAACTGGTACAGATTAAGGTGTAAAGTAAATGTGTATTTTGGTTGACAGTCAAGTGTCAAAACGCAGGAGTTATTGTAAGAAAATGTGTGAGAATGAGTCAACAGTGAAAACTCACAGTGAACTCCCCTGTGACAGCATCAAACCCAACATGTATGGTGTGTTCAAAATCTGAAGGTGGTGAGATCTCAGGTCGTTCTCTGTCTCTATCTTTCTTTCTCCCACCTGAAAGAAACCAACACCTTACTGTTATTACACTTGGCCACACTTTGACAATCGTTCACAAATCCAAGAATAAAAGTATTTTTCTGCCAAACTCTTCCTCTCACCTTTTTCAGCCCCAGAGAAGATTGAGATGATCTTGTTGCGAGGTTTTCTCTCCTCGGGCACAGAAGGCAGTGGTTTAGAGCTGTGGTTGGCTGAGAGAGAGTCTTTGCCAGAGCCGGTGCTGAAGATAGTGCTGCTCATCCTGACCGGAGGGGCAGGGGGTTTATCCTCGGAGTCTCCGTTATCACACATCACTATAGCTTGTTGGGAGCCTCACGGGGCTGGGAGGACTTGGGGGAGGAGTGCGGTGGGTGAGGATGGACAGGGTGGCAAACAGAAAGGGAGCAGGGCAGCGCTCACATCAACATGAGGCACGGGTGTGCTCATGCACCACAGGAGGATGTGCCGGATGTGACAGCAGGAGAGAAAGATGGCACCTGGATATTCATAACACAATAAGAATACAGAAATAAAGTTACATGTACAGCAGAATGAGATGGTTAATAATCAGGGAACTACTTTCTACTATGAGAGTGCATAGGGGTATTGCGGTTGTATTAGTGAAGCTGATTTGGTAATTGAAAACCACCATAATCTTGGGCCACAATAATGTAGGACAGAAAACACTGAGCAGACAGATACCAAACACACTTTGATATAGAATTGCATCTATAAAGTATGAAAAAACAGACCATAAAGTGAACAAGATTTAATTGTTGTATGAATAAATCATCAGGAAATCAAACTAATAATGAGGGTGAATGCAGATAGTGTTTCATATAAAGACAGAGAGAAATCAGAGACCACAGCTGATTTTGGCACAACAAATCCTCCGTATTAAACCTTAGCTTGAGTTTGAGAAATGTTAGCAAAGTAGTTTCTTCTCTGATTCCCATCTGAAGACTATGAAAAGAGGCCAGAGATGAGAATAAAAGAAAAAGGCAAGTTGCTCCTCTCCCAGTGCTCGATACAGAAATAAAATGCTGACACATCACTTGTCCCTGCTAAGACAAAAAATACTAATACATCGACATTAATCCCTTTATTTCCCCGCATAACTGTATTCCTGTCTCTTCAAAAAATGCCCTTCAAATGAGTAACAACAGGGGCGGCTAGCAAGCTAACGTTAGCATCAACTACTTGGCCAACAAGTGTGCTAGCTGTTAGCTGAAGTTAGCATGACAAGCTACACCAATGCTTTCAATTTTGTGAGATCAGCGTTAAGCTTCCAGCTAAACCAGCCAGCAAACCAAAAGTCATGGGAAAAATTAGCATAGATCAGAAGTGGTTGAGACACAACAGAGGCTGGAAACTAGCCGGCAACAAACTGGTTTATTTGCAGGCTAACGAAGACGGAGCTCACCGGAGGTTCCACACCAGCTCAACTTGAACAGAACTTGAGTCCGGGACGATCCTCGACGGTCCTGAAAACCTCTGTAAATCCGACAAAAGCACTTCCTCCGTCACATGGGGGCCTTGGTGGTGAAGGACGCGGGCAAATAAGTTAGTAAAAACGTGACTACAACTATTTACAATGCAACTTTTCTTCTGTCTTTTCGGCCCTGGGATAATTCCGCTATGGCGAAGGGGAAGCGGAACTAGCGACCCAGCCCAACCTATTCAATACATGTTTCAAATGAATGGTGTCAAGTTTGTCTGCTGCCTGTGTCCAAAGATCAGAGATCACAGCTCCAACAACACGTCTTCTCACACTGATATGTTGAAAGTGTAGAAGTAGAATTAGGTCGAAAAGCATTTTAGGTAATGTAGTTCAAATTAGAGGAGGAGGCTGATTGATAAAAGTATAAAACCCACAACCTGCTGAAGTAGCTTTGAGACAATCATGCAAACTAAAATAGGATATAGTTTAATTCTGGCAGTGTTTTCTTTTTAACATTTTGAATCATGACACTTTTATTGTGAAAATCATAATAATACTGTGGCAGTTTTCTCACAGTATGACATATAAAAAATGATCCAGGGTTGACATTATAGATGAGGCAAAGTGGAAATCTGTCCTGTGGTCTGAATCAAAATTTGACATTGTTTTTGGAAATCATTTATAATTCTACAAGTCCAATGCGATGTACAGTACATTCACATGCCAATGGAATAGTCATCAGGGGCAATTTGGGGTTCAGTATCTTGCCCAGGGACACTTGGACAACCGCTCTACCTCCTGAGCTACAGCCACCCCTCCGTTCTAAAGAATTACATGAATAAAGAATTATCTTATCTGAAGAGGAGAGGGACCACCCAGCTTGTTATCAGTACACAGTTCAAAAGCCAGGATCCATGATGATATGGGGATGCATGAGGAGCTTACACATCTGGGAAAGCACCATTAATGCTGAACAATATATACAGGTTTTGGAGCCACATATGCTGCCAAGTAGATGTCATCTTTTTCACTGCTATTGCACAATTCAGGAAAACAATGCCAAACCACATTCTACATGAATAACAACAGCATGGCTCCATAGTTGAAGAGCCTGGGTGCTAACTGGCCTGTCTGCAGTCCCGCCTTGTCAGCCATTGAAAATATTTGACCCATCATGAAACGAAAAATATTCCATAGTATCTGATAGTATCATTATTTGTTGTATGTATGCATATATTGTATATGGGTGTATTAAGGATGGGCAGGAGGGGGACTACAGATTTGAACCTGTACACCTGAGATGGTGAACGACTTCAGGAGGAAGGATACACAGCCTCTGTGTACCCTGGGAGAGCAGTTGGACATGGTGAATGTATACAAGTACCTTGGCATCCACATTAACAATCTATCTATCTATCTATCTATCTCACCTAGATGGACCTCCCCACTGAAGCTATTTGATGTTTACCTTGACTGAAACATTAAAACCCTAAACCTAATTTTAATATACATTTGTAAATAATTCAGCCTGACATATTTTGTATCTTCTGATCTCCAACAGAATTTAAAGTAATGTTGGAGGAAGAATTCAGATCTTTGACTTAAGTAAAAGTAGCAATATCTTAGTGTAAAAATACTCTGCTAGTTTCATAATAACATATATCACTGTATTAGAATAAAAGTTACAATGATGTGTGAGCATCATTAATGTTGCAAATGATAAAGGTGGAGCAAATATGAAACTACTTTATATACTGTTGGGTAGATATAATCCATAATAATACATCATCATTTATTAGTTGATTAATATTTTGATGTTAATTTCCATATCATTCAACTTTGCTGCTCTGTAGCTATATCATGATCTCTTTCTTTGGATTTGAGCAAACTTGGGAAAAAAAACATCCAGAAAAGTTAAAAGAAGATTTTTACTTTAAGACATTTTTACAACAAGCATCTACATCAATGGGCATTCTCTGCAATGTCCAGCTGCATTATGCAAAATATCAGAATAAAAGATTTTATAAAGAAAGTACTATAGGGCTTGATATCAGACAAGTATGTTTTTTTTAACCAGCCTTGTCTGTGGTGCTGTGTTCATATACACTGTGGCTTTATGACCCTGCAATTATACTTTCCAATCTGACATTTCTCACAAAATAAAGTTATAACACAAGATGGAAAATGTCAGAATACCAGGCAGAAAGATCCTGGTATCAGACAGAACTGCATAATTAAAAGCTCATAATGTTTGTGGACCATCACTGTTTAGATGATTCGATGTTTCCACATGTATTTGGACAGTGCGACACAGCAGATCATTGTGACGAGAAGAGTTCCACCGCATACAGGCGTCACCAAAGACCCATCACCAACTGGAAGCCGTAAACCCACGGGGTCTTGCTCCTGCAGGATACAAGATATTTTTGAGGGATAAAGGAAAAGAAACAATAAACACATAGTATCATAAAAAGATGAATAAACAACCACCTGCTGATGCTGCAGTTTAACCCATAGACATGTGCTTGAATTGTCGGGAGTACAGGGGGCATCCACGAGAGTATGGGGCTCTACGTCGTTGAGCTGTGTGCCTAGATGAAAGAAAGAAGTTTAGATGAGTAAAAACAATCACTTAATTAACCAATATGAAGGGTCGTAATCATAGTCAAGTTATGGCTTTAACCATATAAGTTATTGTGAGCTAAAATGTTGGTTATACAGTAGGGAGGTATACAATTAACATTTTTGGTTACTTGTTTTTGAGATGAGAGATGTTCATGACTAAAAAATTAAGACAATCCACTTACATTTGTCACTCCTCAGCAGCAGCTCTGGAGCTTCTATGTCAACAGATGTAAATGTTTTCGCATCAAAAGATGGCTTGTGGTAGCGACCATGGAGGGGAATTGTTACTTTAAGTAGTCTAGGAGTTGGTCCATCATGAGTGGGATACACATAGGTGACAAATCCTGAAGTCTTGTGAGCAGGCATCTCTAAGTCTATAGATGAATCTAGTAATATCTTACAGAAGTGAATACACAGATAGTTTAATCAATACATACATACACACACAGTGTAGATGAATGTGCTTTGTAATAGTTATTTCCACAAATATGCTTTGTTTTGGCAGTGTCAGTCTTACCTGCCAATCTCTTTTATCACTCAGGGATGCAAGTTGGTATGGATCAAGATAGACACCTCTGGGCCATCTGTGAACCAGTAAAACTCTGACCCCACTGAGCACATCAGCGCTGAGCTCAACAGTGTTTACCAGTTCCCTAAAACACATCAGAATTCACTCATTTCACTCACAATGAGCCTTGAAGATGGTTATTGTACCATGATTGGAAATAGTCAATACCTGTGAAAACCCTTTTTGTTAATCTCCACCGAAACTGTTGAGGATTCAAGCAGCTTTTTCAAAAGACCACAATGTTTCTCATCCTTCTCCTCTAGAAAAAAAAACAGGTTGTATTGGTCAAGGCAAGACAGAGACGATTTTTAATTACAAGTGTAATATTACATTCATGTCTGACTTCGTTTGTTTTAGTCTTTGTTAGTTCTTATAAGGCATTAAAAAAGATGAGAAAAGTGTGTTCATAGAAACAGCCATAAACAAAAGATAAAACGTAAACTTTAAAATAGAGGTGTTTAAGATGTGGACATTAATATTGAAAATTAATATTTCAAACGGTACAAATATTACTGGTAGACCAACGAAGTGTTTTAATTTATTTTCCACGTATTTTATTAATTCTAAATTGTAAATATGACCTACATTACATGAAAAGTTTTGGTGAGGAACAAACTAATCAGTGACTGTCGGTTTTAGCTTGATCAATAAATCTTACCGTTTTCGCTCAAACATTGACATGTAGATAAACAAGCCAACACAGAAAACAGTACAAAATACATCAAAATGGTAATACTGAACTACAACAAGCTTTTTACAGCCTGTGTAGTTTATTTATTTGGCTACAACTATAGTACTCGGTGCTGTTTTAAATTGTTTACGGAAGAGGATCCTGAAGGACCCTTTTGTAGTTGCAGGGAAGCCGCAGCGCTACCTAATTAGAAAGAAAGCTAAATGGGCATTGTGAAAAAGCTGTGAGGAAATAATTGTGTAAAAAAGGAGATGCTCAGATAAGTAATGATTAATTTTCATAGTCACTGTGGGTGAAACAGTAAGAATATAAAACATTTACTAAAATTATAATCAGGCTTCGGCAAAGACAGAAAGGTCCTTCAGCGTCTAGCATTAAGCATCTAGGCAACCGCTAAAGCGAATCCTCTCTATAAGTCGTTTTATTCACAAATAAAATATCTTAATTATTATGGTTAAAATGTTTTAGTTTTCAGGTGGAGACCAGTTGAAACTAGATCACAAACAGAAGATGAGTTTCGAGGCGAAGCGATGTGGAGTCCAGTTCAATCCTCCGTCTATAGTTTTAATTTATGAACACAAGGAAAATAAGAAGGTCCGAAAAAGAATAATACCTGTGAGAAACTTCTCAAAATACTCTGGTAAGACGAGAAAATTATTTTGGAACTCATATATAAACACTCTAAGCTCTGTGCAAGTATAAGGGCCGTAAGAAGGATCCTTAAGTTTGATCTGATCCTGAGGCCTTGTCTTGTTCAGGTCCTTGTATTCATATAATTTCACTTATTACACTCCCATGATGCATATTCCTAAATAAATTTGTGCTATCAAATTATCACAAACTAACTTTTCTGGGGTCTTGGGGACAATGAATTTGTCACCTCTATTAAGTTCTGTTCACTGTACCTGATGGATACTTAAAGGCAACATACATAATGCTTACAAAGTAGGTCAATAGGGCCCCCTAGAGGTTAATCTGACCCTGTAGATTTTGCTTCCACAGAGCAGTTTGAATCCTTCATGACCTCTCTCGTTAACCTCCAGACTACAGCATGGCTGCTGAAAGGCTGAAGAACCACCCTCGGCACAGGGACTACCTGGAGGGAGTGTCCCAGAGTCAGCTGGAGAAGCTTCACATCATCCTGAGAGATCACATGCAGGGCTTCAGCCTGGAGCACAGCCTGGCCTCTTTCCGCCTGGACCCCGATGAAGACCTGAACAAACTGGACGATGAGGAGCTGGCTCGCAAGAAGGGCCAAATGGACGAGCTGTTTGAGAGGAACCGGAGGCACAAAGATGATCCTGACTTTGTTTATGACCTGGAAATGGATTTCACCAAGACCACCCAAGAAAAGTGCAGCTGGGATGAAGAGTCTGAGGATGGATTTTAAAAACTGTTTGTTCTGACATAGATACTACTAGCAGTCATTAAGAAAATCTGAATCAGGTGAAACAACCCCATAATATTTGTAAATGACCTGTGGTTATTTCAAGTGCACACATGTTCTATTACAAACTGCAATGAAGGAGATAATGCAGGTATAATAGTGAATATTTATTTGTTATAAAATACTGAAATTTACAAAATACAAAGACTTTGGCTCTTTTATTTTGTGGCTTACACCTAAACGAGTGATATTCACAGTTGGATACGAAAGAAGAGGCTAAAATCCTATTAAATAAAATTTGAGTGCACACCAATAAGTAAGCATTACAACATATATCTTTGGAAAAAATGTTCACAAAATATTGTTTCATATCATACAAAACATATATATTTCCATATGGTTTGAAGTGATGCACTATGGCAGAGTTTTGAATGAGATAAACTATATCATAAAACCAAGCCTGCAGTATGAAACCTCTTTCGGGGAAATTTCATTCAAAGTGCTTAAATACCTCATTCAGTTGACAAGAGACACTGACTGACCATTAAGTACCATAATACATTCAAAAATGTCGCTTTTTAAAAAAAGATTAACAATTAATTGACATTACTTTGCTTGTTTGGTTTAAGCTAATCAGAAGACATTTTTTTTTACACTGGTATCAATTGCAGTAATTTATGCAGTGCTGATGTGTTCCCTAAGGAGGTAGTAACTGAAAATCTGACACATAATTCCTTTTACCACCAAAACTTGGTAAGGATTTAGGTGTTTAAAATTGTAAATTTTCAGCAGGCTTTTAATTTGTTTAAAAAATATATCTTTATAAAATTGACATTTCAAGTATGCTAAAGCCACAATCCAGGATTTCTGAGTATGTTAGTAATAGCAATATATACACTATATGACTTATAGGAAGGACTTTCTGATTGTTAATTTGTGCAATTTTTAGGTCCACTGCCCAGACTAATTTACCCAGAGTACACAAATGAAATACAGGTGTTATACTTATTGTAAAGCTATTAGGCAAAGACCGCCATGTTATATCCAATGACACAGGCATGATAATGTCTATGGAGGGGGTCCAATAGTGTAGCTATACTCCAAATCCAGATTAGGCCTTTAAAATAGCTGTATGACCCACCATTTCTCTGGAGTTATAGGAACTGATATATATATATATATATATATATCTTACACTATTAAACTACACCAAAAATACATACATTATTAGTTAAGTACTTCTGAAAATAAATCTCATTTCTTCTTCTTGTCTTGGGTGCACCTCGGACAAAACCTGGGATTTAAGAGAGGGGAGGTGAAAAGATGTTAAAGGTAGAAGATAATCATGGGGTATCTTCATTAATAATTAAAATCTTGTAATAATAACTCTACATTAACATCCTTTGAACTAATTCAGAATTCTTACCATTTTCCTTTAGGTTTTGTAGCAAGATCAACACAAGCAAAGTGAAACCACTCAATCGGACACTGAAGGATGGAAAACAATTTCAGTATTAAGAATCTCTAGCTCAGACAGAATGTCAGGTTGTGGTGGCAAAGAAACCAAAAATTAAACCAATACAATTGATTTTAGGCAAAAAAAGAAGCACTGTGAAAACCTACATCTGGGTTATCGCATCCAATCATCTCTCCATATGACACCTGATGGCACAGGCAGTACGTAGGCTCATTGGGATCGACTGGCATATCCAAAACATCTGATGGTTGCATAGGCAGGAGAGCGTCACTCAAGTCCGGGCTACAAATCCAACATAACACAGAGAGCATGATTAGAATTAAACATGACTAAATAGGGAGCAAATTAATGAGTCGTTAATGAGCCCAAAGGTACCTGTTTTTTATCTTTTTCTTTCTGGGAGAATCTTCATCAGAACCTTTCCTTCCTCTTCCCCTGGATCCACGCTTCTCCCTCAGCCCCCTGGACTCACTCTCTGTGGAAAATATTGCAATGCTATAAACAATCAGTTTTCCAATGTCTAACAAAGGAAGCCTTTCAGTCACCTAACGTACTTTTCACTCCTCTTCCCTCTGTACTTTCGTAGCCGCTCATTTCCAGTTTCTCCTTTAGCTCATTCTCAAACCGTGCGAGATCTGCATCCAGTCTGCGGATATGTTTGTCCACCTGCAGTAAAGCATTTCATACAGATTAGAAGCCGTATGAAAGCCTATATAAACTTTTACAACACTGAAAGCAGATAATGCAGTCATGAAGTTTTGGACTAACCATTTCATATGTCTGCATTGCAAGCTGGACTTTGTCATCACTAAACTCTTTGCACTTGCTGTAGGCATTTTGAATCTTTTGCAGATGTTCCACTCTCTGTTCTGAGGCCAAGTTCTTCACAGTTGCAATGTACTCTTCAGCCAGCTTGTCAATCTCGCCTTTCTTTTCTGCACAACAACACATCACAATCATTACAGTGCAGGAAACCAAGCACTGATTGCAATACTTTTGCTAATGGTTTTAAATGGTACAACACAAGAATAATTGACATTCTCAGATGTTTTCAGTTATTGTACCTGATAAGATATTCTTCCACAGCAGACATTTTGACATGTTAAAGCAGGAAACACACAATTGATAACAATTGAGATAACAGCTTTAAGAGATTAAACGATCACCTTCAGTCCGATTGTCCAGGTCCCGCATCAAAGTAAAGTTTCTCTGTAGCTCACATGGTAGATTTTCAATACCTAGAGAGGAGATGGACATAAGGATAAAGCCAATGAAAGAACAAGGACAATCTTATATGTTTAATTACAAACTTATCAATAGTTATCAATACAATTATATTCTGAAATAAATATAATTATTGTAGAGAAACAAAATACTTGATTTTAAAATTTCTATACCAATTAAAGTATTTTTACTTTATACTATTGTGAAGTGAAGTGTGAAGACTGTCTTTGCATTGCAATACATTCACCATCATTTCCATTTCAGAGGCATTAGGATTACATGCAACCTGTGAGCTCAAGATTCTGCAAATAACGTGGAATATGTAGTTAAATATACCATTGCAAGTGTAATATTTACCTCAAAAATACAAATGGATCAGCTGACTATTGCAAATATTGATAACTGTGTTCACCCTCTGTGCCAGAGGTGTTTTATACAGTCTATGGTCAGAGCTCATTAAGTGACGCACTTTAAACCCGCCCCGGCGCGTAACTGGTTACTGGAAACGCGGTTACCAACAGGTTGCAAATACATGGTGTCTGCTATCATAAAGCAAACATATACATGTTCACCAAAATGGACATAATCCAAAAGTTTTATAATGCCGAGTATGACCATAACATTTTAAACAACCTTATACTGCTAACGCTGGTTGCTACTCACTTAGCTGCTAACAGTTATGTGTTTGACAGAGGCGGACACCAGCCAACAGCTAACTACAAACTTTAAAAAATGTGACATTTGACCGGCTACTATTCATATTAAGTTAGTATCTGAGTGAGTTTGACATCATACGCGGAGAGTTTGCTCAACTTTATTCTACCGAAGGCTACATCGTGATGCTAATCAGTTAGCAAACGAGCTAGCGACCCAACAGCTATTGCTAACGCGCTGTAATGCTATGTGTCACCTGCCAAGCAAAAAAGTCTTTGATACAGTTACAGTAAATCTCAAACAGACGTGAGATGTTCGAAATATCAATATAAAATGCAATGTACCCCGGATACTCACTGTCAAGGTAATGTTCCAAGTATATTGCCGTCGCCATTTCAGGTTAGCTATGTAGCTTCTGCGTTATTCTCGTTAGCCCTGAAACTGTTGGCCGGAGGGCTTGTTTTGTAACCCGGGGTTGCCCGTCGGTCAGCGGCTCGGAGACAGTTGACTCTGCCTGCAGTCTCTGGCTTCTCTGGGCGGCAATGAGACGGATCTCAGTCCTGCAGTTAGTCAGGATCAGTTTCCCTCCAGTACACATACAGTCGGAGTCCGTCCAGGATACAACTTTTCTGCCTGTGTGAGCTTGTTATTCGCATGCGCAGACAGATGGTGGAGTCTCATGCTGCAAAATCCAGATCAAACTTTTCTGAGATCAACCTATTTACTTTGTATTAATATCAGTATATGATGTTTATTCCTGATCTCCACGTACTAGAGTTTATGCACCTTATTTAATTATTTCAATGCCAGTCTCTGTTTACTTAAAAAAAAAAACTCGTTTTCACCCTCGAAAATAATGACTCAAAAGGAGATTAAATATATAACAATTATTTGATTAAGAGAATACATTAGATCTAATTCATCATCTTGCTCTATAAACCACGTTAAACACATGTATTTATTTTGCGTTGCGTTTGCTGGCACTTTCCAAAGCTGTCAGCTGATCGCTTACGTCATCCAAAACAAACGCCTCCCTGTCAGAGAGGCTAAAAGCTAGGGAAGATGCTGCGTGGGCGAGGCTAACGGCGATTACAGACAGCAGTCTCGTTCACAGCAGCTCAGCTCAGGTCTGCTGTCTGTTTATCGGTCAGGCTTTTTCACTCCGAGGAGGCCATTGTCTATTTTTGTGCATCTCACTTCCGCGTTTGCTGTCTCCTCAAGAGCGACTTCGTCTTTTCTGAAAACAGCGTTAGAAATAGACAAGTAAGTAACCAAATTAGAAAGTATATTAATAATCAATGTAATAAGGACTAACATTAGTGTTTTAGCTAATGATCAGTGCTGTGAACTTATAGATCACCTTGCTACTGACATAATTAATCAAACGTTAGTTAATGCTACCTAACTATTGCGTTTATCAGATAAGCTACACAATAGATAAACATGTGAATTTCCTCAAGCGATTATGGGATTATTGTGCTTGATTTTACATTAGTAGCATAATTTTCTCTTCATTCCAACTTGTATTAATAAGAAATGAGGATGACCTGTTCACACACTGGCCTGTTGTCACTTGAAGCCATTATCTTTTACCGTTAGATTAGCTAGCTAACATGCTAAATAACTGTTAAATGAGTTTTTGAAAATTAAAAGGACTGACTCTGAAAATTAGCTATATATGTAACTTTAGCTTTTACCGATGTTGTTATTAATAACCACATGGTGTGAGGCATTTCTCTTCATGAGTTTATATAAGTTATTAACGTCATGATGAAGCTATTTTTGTAGATTTTCACCTGAGACAGTAGCTAAATCAATAATGTCAGTCATCTGCAAAGAAAACCAGTTTGCTAACTTCTTTATAGTTCTTCAATTTTGTTCTGAAAATATTATTGTGGACCAGCTTTTCGTCACGAGGTTTGTTTGGCTTACCACGCCCAGTGATTGTGTCAGTCATAGTCATTTTAAGATAAGATAAGAAAGCCTGGTTGATGGCCTTCAGGGGAATTTCACTATCATTTCTTCATGTATGTTCCTTTACTATATACATATATATTTCTTTTAGGTGCTGCTCCTGAGATGGCTATGGTAAAGAGTGGTTGGCTTCATCGACAAAGTGAGTAGCCATTCATAATCCTCTATAAAAAGTTTTAACAGCATTTATTAAATATAAATATATCTTCTATCCAAATGTGACATGGTATGACATCCTGTATAAATTCAGGTTGGACTGAAATTGACCATAGCCTGTTTTCATTAAAGGTACCATACTGCGTCGGTGGAAAAGAAACTGGTTTGACTTGTGGGCCGATGGACGACTTGTGTTCTATAATGATCAACAACGACGTGACATGGAGGACGACATCCACATGAGGGTCGACTGCATTAACATCCGCAACGCTGCTGCATGTCAAGGTACTTGTCATCTGTTGCACAATCATGTCATTGGCTCACACATAGAAATATGATCCAACTTTTGTTTGTTATTTGTTTAAATGTGTCACCTCTTTATTTGTCCTGCTATTTGCTTCTCAGAGCTGAACCCACCGGAGGGAAAGATGCGAGACGCCTTGCTCCAGATAGTCTGCAGAGATGGACGGGTCATCAGTCTGTGTGCAGACAGTGCAGATGATGCTCTGTAAGACAACACTTATGTGCTGAGTCATTATATCAATTTGATGACTTTTATTTATTATTTACTTTCTCTATTTTACCCCCAAGATGACATTGTTATCACTTTATCTTGCAGGGCATGGACCATGGCACTTCAGGACGCCAGAATTAATACGGTGAGTTTCTGCAACACCTCAGATTACTTGAGTTTTGATTTGTTTACCAAAATAAGAACATAAGACTAGAGTTTTTGTCTTACTTGTTTCTGACTGTCTGAAACAACTCTCATGTTGTGTGATTTTGTCATACATCTATAATAGCAACCACAATGCAATAGAAGGGACTGTCTTTAGTTTCTGTTTTGCATTTGTCCAAATGTCATGTAGCTCAGTTTTGTTGGGTTCATTCTCAGTTTTCAGGTGAAATGCTCTCATTTATGTTGTTCTTTATTTTTAGGTTGTTGCAACTCCTCAGATCGGCTTTGCACAGGAAGTGATGGCATCTGCTCCTCCCCCCTACTCAGAATATGCCCCCCCACCTCAGGTAAAAGACAAAAACAGTATGCATATGACTAAAGTTTAGCTTAATATAGATAAGCTAGTGCCGATGCAACTTTTTATTGTAGGCTTCAACATTATTTTCCTCATTAAATCGTTCAACCCTTAGTTCTTCTCTCTCAATAGGATTTTTAATAAGGTTTTACAGTTTTATAGTTATGAGTCACCTTTTGATCTACAATAGCAGACAAGCATTGTTAAAGGCTTACAAACAGGATGATCAGATCTTATGGCCTTTTTGTCTGTCATTTTTCAGCAGGTTTATGCCCCGGGTCCATATGGAGAGTATGTTGCACCTCCACCACATGCTACACAGATTGTATACTCTGCTGATGGGCAGCCCTATGCTGTGGCTTATCCTTATCAATACCAAGGTAAATAAGTTTATCAAAGCATCAGTTGATGTCTTAATAAACACTATTAGACTTTCTATATTTTAGCGACAGTTGTTGAATGTGACAAATCATTGAGCCAAAAATGAATGATGCTAAAACTTCATTTTAGCTAATTTAATCAAGTTTAATGATCATCACTGCCAAGTTAAATGAAGCCTTATGTTTCCCAGGTGGGTACCCTGCTCCCGGAGTGAACCATGTTGTTATTCGCGAACGCCAGCGCGACGATGGTGGAGATGTGGCGTTGGGCATGCTCGCTGGAGCAGCAACCGGTTTGGCTCTTGGCTCTCTCTTCTCTGTCTTCTAGTGTGTTGATTAATGTACATGTAGTAGTACACTGTTCCCCTGTATTTGCAGCGTTTGGCTTCTTCTCTGTGCCATCACATGAGTTGGAGTTAAATGTGTCTGTTGGGCTACTTTCATCTATGAAGCATGATTGTGATGGGCAGTGAATTAACTCCATATGTGTCCTGTATATTTATATATATATATACAGTATATATACACAGTAAATACTGTTAGCACTTTCTCTTATGCCCTGTGTGGCAATTTCCTACCCCCTTTGTGTTGTCTGAATATGAATGTTCTTAACCAAAAAATATAACAAGTACTCACTTTTAAGTTCTTTAAATGACAAGAAACTAGTACGAACATTTCAGGTCCTTTCAGTGTTTTTCACGTTTGATTCTGTATCACGGAGCACATTTCTCCTTTATATTTGCAAATGTATCTTAATAGCCATGAATTGGTGTTTTGTTTTGTTTTTTACCGGTTTTGTTTCACCTCTCTGTGTACTGTACCTTTACTTTGTTTTACCTGCATTGTCTGTTTTGTTTGCGAACTATGCAGTGTTTCTTCAGCTCCTCAGGTTATTTGTGGTGGAAGCAGGCTGAGATGAGAGGTGTGTTAAAAGCAATAATCACTTACATTGTAGCATTTTGAAGTCCCCATTTGGTGGAATCTGGTTGTGATGGATGTCCGATGTTGTCTTCACCACAAGTAAATCCTTACATGAGGAAACACTGGCATTTACACAATGTGCTTTGAAGTGAAAAAGGGAAGTCACTCCTCCTTAATCTTATATCTGCATGCTTTATTTATGGCAATTTTTTTCATCGGCAGCTGTTGAATCACACTTTTCATTTCACTTGGAATGTGTTTAAATTGATAGTTTGGTTTTCATTTCAGTATGTTTTTTGCAGTATATACAAATACCAACCAGGTTAATCAATCTCAATTTTTTTGTGTTTCAATTGGTCAAGAATTTTGTTTTTCACTCAGATGACAAACTTGAATATTGTCATACTTCCACATTAATTATGTTGATTATATAGTAACTTCTGCTCAATAGTAAACACTCCTGTTCTGAATTTCAAACAAAATTACTGCATATATCTTTACCAATGACACTAACAGAACAGAAGAGACTTGTTTTTCCAAATGGTTTCATTTTAGCAAATGATCAGCTTGTGCAAGCAGCATAACATTGATGTCATTTTTCTACAGGTTTTAAATTGTTTAATGATGTGAAATTAAAATTATTATATTTCTCTTATCAAATGGACTAATTAAATTATGATATACCCTACATTTAAAATATAAATATGATGGTAAGAGATGTATTTTAACAATTAAATATTCACAAAGTTATAAACGACTCCAGTTTCTTGGTTTTGTGTTTTTTTTTATTTAACCCTGAGACTTTTGTTCACAGAACATGTCATGTAGGATACAACAAAAGTGCAAATGAACGCCTCACATTTATTTATGTAACCAGTAACTCACCTCTGTAAACCCTCACACAAACTCTTAAATAAAGAAATATTGCACACCCAGTCTGAACACGCTGACAGAATCTATAATAAGCACATAAGTAATTATAAGTAACTCAGAACATACAGTAATAGACTACTAGAGTCTGAAGGTTGTTATAGGAACACAGAAAATAGAATTCTCTTCCTCAAGTTGATCAGAATTTTACAATATTTTACATTTACATGTTTTAAACAAATTTAGCTTTTATACATTTTATTGTAAAAAAAAAATGCAATTCATGAAAACCCTTAAACTGACTCAGTAGTAAAATATAATCTCACTTTCGACTATATTAAGAGGTATGTTGTGTTGAAAATGTGCATTAACCCACTGTAGCATCACCAACTACTGCACATATTTTAGAAAAGTGATGGTGACACATTTTTCTTTTATACAAAAATCATTAAGGAAAGAAATATTACACCTTACAAATGTGCAGATGTACAACCCTGATGCTGTGTAAAATGTAAATTTATCCTGACTGCAATGTTTTTGGAGCATTCTACAACTTTCCCAATCTTTTGTTGCTTCTTGTTGTCAGAATAAACAGATATTTCCAAAAATCAATAAAGTTGATGAGGTAAAACATCAAATATATTGTCTTTGTACTGATTTCAATTGACTATATGTCAAAAAGGATTTGCATGTTATAATATTTTGTTTACATTTTACTCAGTGTCCCAAAGTTTTTGGGATCAGGGTTGTAAACATGAGCCTCAATGGACTGACAAATTAGTGATAAATAGTACTGAAGCCATCAAGAAGAGAATTGAGAATTTGACAATCAATTAATCAATTTAGTCAATGCTCCAGTGAGATCAGCAAACAGCTGATCAGACAACTAAGAAAAGTGGGCTCCAGTAGCCTGTGAGGGACATTTTCAATCATTTTAGACTTTTATTAGACCAAAAGATTAATTGAATAATCAAAAGCATAACTGACTGTGAAAAGAATTATTAGTTGCAGTCATGCTAATGAGTAGAGTGTGAGTATTATTAGCCTTCTTGACCAAAGTCCTCAGTGAACTGCCTCAGCTTCTCCAAGTCCTCCTCATTCACTGTCGGCTTGGTGTTTGTCAGTGACCTCTGCATGTCGGCCTACACGGAAAACAGGAGAGAGGTCTCAATAAATTCTGATCACCGCAGTCATCTGTGTTCATCTATAACATTGATAGACACATGAGTTCAACATGCAAGCATGTGTTTTCCTTTCTGGTGAATACTGGTTGTCTCTTCTAACCATGCACACGACTGGCTCTAGAAGTTTCTCCCCAGGAACATCCATCCACGTCATCTCTATGGCGTTGGGATCACCGGGCGAACACGGAGTCAGGAGGTCTTCCACCACAACACTGGGATTGTTCCATGATGAGCCGCGAACCTTAATTAGTGTGTATGAACAGGACACATATAAGAGACTATATTAAATAGTTCATTATGGAAATCTTGTCGCGTGTCAGCTTCATATAGTGCAATTGTACAGACTAGTTCAAGGTCTGAATGAGGAACTATTTGTTTAATGAATGACGTCTATTTACAGTCTTCCAGGGTTCAGGAAGTGCAGTAACTGTTCCAGCTCTGTGCGTAAAAGTCTACATTCATCATTTCTTTACAATTTAGAGAAGAAATGTAATTTATTGTACCTATTGATATTTACTACTTGTACTTGGAGATAAGAGTCTACAGCCGTGTTGGCAGCTCTGTGAGGCTCTGAAAGGCACAGTTGTGCTTTGACATTTAACATCACCGTGCTAATATGCTGACAATGACAAGGCTAATACTTACTGTGTATTCAGCTGGTATAATGTTTCACATGTTCACCATCTTATTTTAGCTTGTTACAAGCTGACACTTGCTAATTCACAATAAACACATGGGAATGTTATTAGTTTTTGCAGGTGTATAGACACAATCCAAAGACCGACTGATAGTGATGGATGAAAAATGAAAGGATCACCAAGGGAAATATTTGTACTTTGAAACATCAAATGCCCAATTAGATTCCCAAAAGAAACATGCTCTTTCAGTCTGAAGTAAGACGGGTAGGAAAACGAGTGCAAGTGAAATGTTACTGTGTATTTACCTTTTTGAAGTGAGTGGCTGACTGAACCTTCCTGACAGGCTGCATGAGGGCGTCCCGAACAATAATACTGACGTCCGCTCCAGAGTAGCCCTCTGTCTTTTTGCCCAGAGTGGTGAAGTCTGCGTCTGTCAGGTCATTGGGGGTGGAGCCCAGATGCAGTTTGAACATAAAGGAGCGAGCGTGCTCCTCAGGCAGAGGAATGTAGATCCGCTTTTCAAACCTAACACAGACAAAAGATTGAATCAGCAATTACTATAGATTTAACTTCTGATTGTTTTTCCAGTTTTCGATGAGAGCATCTGCATTATTTTTACACAGGTTAGTGAAACTAACCTTCTCCTGATTGCTGAGTCCAGTGTCCACGGTATATTTGTGGCTCCCAGGACCAGGATCCCATCGTTATCATTTCCAACACCTGAGAAGAGAAGGACATTTCTTACACTTTATAAACAAAATACTGCTCCTCAGCTCAGAGGTCATGTTTTCTTGCTCACCCTGCATCTGGACCAGGAACTCTGTTTTGATTCTGCGTGCCGCTTCACTCTCATTTTCGCTCCTGGAGCCACAGAGGGAGTCAATCTCATCAATGAAGATAATCGACGGCTTGTGTTCTCGGGCTAAAGTGAACAGGCTCTTCACCAACCTGAAGGGAGACAGAGTGGAGAAAGAATATATGTTTATGGTCAGTTTATCATAATCACAGTTTGATCATCATGTAAAAAACCTGGGCCTCACTTTTCACTTTCCCCCAACCACCTGGACACCAGGTCAGAGGAGGAGATGGAGAAGAAGGTGGAGTTGTTGGCCTCTGTGGCCACCGCCTTGGCCAGGTAGGATTTCCCTGTTCCTGGAGGGCCAAACAGAAGGATCCCCCGCCACGGAGTTCGCTTTCCTACACAAACAGATATTGTATTATTTACATACTATTCATTTTCAAGATTTAAAATTGTTGCTTTTGTTTTCAGTACCAGTGAACAGATGAGGGAATTTGATGGGCAGGATCACAGCTTCTTTCAAGGCTTCTTTGGCACCCTCAAGTCCAGCGACATCGTTCCACTTAATGTTTGGCTTTTCCATAACAATGGCACCTGAAAGACAGACGGGTTTGATAAACACTTTACAGATCAAAACATTTATGTATGTTCATTTGATGCAATGACTGTGTCTTTCACCTGAGAGTTGACTTTGGAACTTCTTTTCCTCTGCATCTTCCCCGTCACTACTGTCATTCCGGAAAATCAAATGACAACAGCCCAAATTGTTATTTATTGACACTTTTTCAACAGTGAACAATGAGATGTATTTTTTTAGGGGTATACAGTACACTTGGTTCTACAATTGTTTCCTAATAAGTTCTTTTAGCTGCTAATTCTTATTAAGGTTCTTAAAAATAACTCTGCAATTGGTTATTAATTATGGGGAAAATGGAGACAGTGTTCATTTAGTGCACTTTCAACCAATTAATTCCCATTGAGAAAAATTGGCTTTGCAAATGTTTTACGAAAGAGAAAATGCAGAGAACACATTTATTAGACCTAAAATATACACACAGTGGGTTTTGGTGACTAACACTTAATGTGAACATAAACCCACAGGGCACCTTTAACAAAACTGACACATCTCAAATAAGACTTAATCTCTATTTTGCCAAGAATTAGTACAACAATACAGAGTTTTTAATGATGAAATTACAAGATCTGTCCAAGAAACTTTCTCCAGACATCCTGTAGAAAATGGCTCTCATGAGGCTGAACTGAGTCACCACATCAACAAACACTTGGATATCGATTCCTTCCACAGTCTTATTGATCGGTCTCACCCTTTATCATCTGACCCGGACTCTTTGACAGGTTTGGCAGGAGGCTTCTCCTTCTTTTTCAGATAGTCCTTCAGCTGCTCGGCTCTGTCCAGGTAGTCTGCACACTTGGCCTTGATGCTCTGTGCCGCTCGATCGCCCTGGGTCTCATCTACAACCCAGTAATAGATTAGAAGTTGATTTTAAGCAATAAAATTCACATGGATATTGTAAGAAATTACTGATGAGAGTCACAAGCCAAGCTCCTTACACTTGACAACGTGAATAAAGTACTGCACAGCACTCTGATAATATCTGAGGGCCTCCTCGTAGTTTTTGGCTTTGTCCTCCGTTGCAGCTTTGTTGGCGAGATCGATAGCTTTCTGAGAGCAACAGACAGCATGAAAAAACGAATTTAGTATTTAGGAAACCAACTTGGAAATAAGGCATCATTTAAAGGTGTATATGTAGTAACTACTGTGCTTATTAATGGTTAATAACTAATTTATACATGTTTTACATTTTAAATATAATTAATTTATAATATAATTAAAAATATAGAAATAAAAAATATATAATTAAAATTAAATAAAATATAATTTCAAAATAATAATAATACAACTTTTGGGATGCCAGGTTGTGAAAAATCCTTTTGACTGGTGTTATGGTTTTTATTTTTTGGAAATTCATTAATTAATTCACTAGTTGGTCAATGATTTATAAACTATTAATAAAACTATTACTTGCAACCTTTGGAGCTTTTGTTTAGGATGTAGTGCTGAAAGGCCAGTGATTGAAAAATTAGTCTGATCATTTACTAAAATAAAAGTAGGATACTACGAAAACACTCCATTACAAGCACACTTAGGTTCTCCTTTTACTGACTCTTCTGTAATCTTTAATTCTAATCAAATATTGGATCAACTGAACTCTTTTTCACAACCTGGCAACCCAAATATTGCTAACTTCTAGTTATCTGAGTAATAAAGTATTACTAAATTATTTAATAACCATTAACAAAGCCATTAGTTGTTACTTTTAGTTGCTCTTTCGGTTCAGGCTTCGACACCATGAATTTTCCATTGAAATGATTAAAAGTTGCTGGTTCATTAATCAGCCATGTTGTTAACGTCTCTTCGGATGAATCCAAACAACTAACTTAGTAAAAGTGAAAAACTCACCTGTAAATTACCAGTAGCCATTAGGTTCCGATTTGTCGGTCAAACTAAACTCTAAATTAACTGTAAAACCGCTGACTTTGTCCCCGTTACCTGTTGCTTATGTTTAATTTTAGAACTTCAACCGTAAAACATCCTCAACGTTTGTCTCTTCCGCATCAGGTCGACTGTCACTTCCGCGCTGGTCATGTGACATTGTTATTGTTTTCTTCATCAGCTGACGTCAAATTATATTAATACGTTTATGTGCATTTCATTACTTTGAGAACAGATTTAATCATCAAAGTTACTCTAGAGATGTAAATATTTTAAATTGATTATTTTACTTTGTAGAAACAAAGGAAATTAAATTAAGTGAATTACAAGTGAGTTAGATGTGACAGATGTACATCAGATAATATACTGGCCTCTAGTTAATATTAGTCATTATAACTTTAAATCATATTGTTACTAGAATATGTAATAACATATATATAGCTAATATTCTGTTATTAAAATAAAAATAAGGACGTCTATGACTTTTCAAAATAAAATAATTAGTGTAGACATACATTAAATAAAAATGCACACTGCCATTTAAGGATTGAATAACAAATTTACACTTTATTACATCTATTAAAAAGGCAAATAAAAAGTGTGCAAAATATCTAAAAATCTTACAACACCTGGGGTAAACAAAAATAAATGCATATACTGTAGAACAAGGGCGTAAAGGAGATGATGCACATGGCAGATAAATGCATTTTGGCTGCACACTGTGTTGCTCTAGATTTAGTCCAGATTTATTCAACATATGACAGCTTCATTTCAGCCGCAATCAAAAGCAAGCACCGTGTACAGTACATATTGTAGTTAAGGAGATTTGACACTCTGTTGTTTTCTTTCCCCCTCGGTCCACTTCATCAGTGTGGTACAGGCAGGCATGAAGGCAGGAGTCTGGGCGGTCATCAGCTGTTCCCATTTAAGATTTTTGGATGTAAAATCTTTAGGATGCGATCGCTCTTTGTAAGATCAGCAGGGAGTTCATTATTCTGCAAAGCACACATGGAAAAAAAGTTACGTTATCTACTTATGATCTGTCTGCTTATTATATTGTGGCTCGTTGGTCTAGGGGTATGATTCTCGCTTTGGGTGCGAGAGGTCCCGGGTTCAAATCCCGGACGAGCCCATGTTTTTTGTGAATTTCCCCAAGGCTTATCTTATTTTATCTTATCTTATCATTCAGATGTAGGTGCTTTACTTTGTTGGGTAGTTGAGGGTCTGCGTTGGCCTCAAGCAGCAGCAGAACGGTTCGAATATTTCCACCCATGACAGCAGCATGAAGGGCAGAAGAGCCATTCTGGAGACAACAAACAAAGATATGCATTTATAATGCCTAAAAGTATTGTATTCTGCAAGTATTAACAAATTTAGACCCACTCTTTATCCAGTGCTGCAGGATGAGTATTAATGAAATAAATTGAGATTCTAGAAAAATCCGCCTACCTGCACCTCTAAAGTTCACTGATTAAAATGTTATATCTGTTTAATCTGTCAGAAAACTAAAGTGTAAAAGCGACTTTATGGGAGGTTATGTGTCCGACTATTTCTATTTCCAGTGAATTCCTGGAGTGTTTTTTTTTTTTATGGCAAGCTAAACGTCTCCTGGCAGTAGCTACATATTCACCATACAGACATGATGGAAATATGTCAAGAAAGTGAGTGAGTGGGTTTTCCCAAAATGTCCACAGCAGCATTCTGTACCTTGAGAAGGCCAAGTGAAGGAGAAAACTTGAGAAGTTCTTCGATGACGCCATTGTGTCCCTTAAAAGCCGCTTTAAACAAGGCTGTGGATCCATCCTTGAAAGACAACAGAGGAAACATAAACTCCACTCATGAGGCTTTCAGCATATCAAGTTTGTTCATTTGTCATGGAGATGTGGATGTTAAAGGGGGTCTGTACAGCATTTGATTCAACTTGCCACAAACAAAAGTTGCAGTAGTTACTTTAACACTTGAATAGGAGGCCTACATACTAGTCAGTCAATACTCCCTGTGTGCGCACGTCAGTTATTCTAAAAGAACAACATACTTGTCTGTCAGCATCTCGATCTGCACCACGTAAGAGAAGCACCTTCACCGCTTCACTGTGACCCATCTGAGCTGCCATCCACAGGGGGGCAGTGCCATCCTGGAGAACACATGGATTCAATGGGGATGCAGTGATGAAGGACATATGAAAGATGAGGTGAAAATAAAGAGGAATATTAGAGTCTCAATTCTCCGGCATGAGATAATCTGGAGCCATGAGAAAGAGGACATAAAGAGGGAAAAGCTCTGTGATCTCTAAATCTCTAAATATGCAAAAGAGGTGAGGATATTACCTCCCTCGCTTGGTTAACCTTGGCACCAGATGACAGTAGCTTACGAATCACAGTCACATGACCTTCCTGGGCAGCGAGAAACAGAGAGGTGGCACCATCCTGAAACACAAAAGAGTCATCTCATCCACTTTTTCTGCCGTAGATGGATTCTCAAAAACAAGTCAGTAAAGCTTCCAACTAAGCAAAAAGCGTATTTTTAACATATTACTATATGATTACTATTTTATAAATGTATGTTTGTGCAGTCAGGTTGTTTTCCTCTGCCTAAGGACAGAGACTAATCCTGCCTAATGTCAGTCGTGTCTGACTCAGCAGTCTGTAGAAACCTGAGAGGCTGGATTCCAGCTGCTGGGACATTGTGTGCTAACTAACCACCATGTTCCTGACAGACAGAGGGACTAACAGTCTGAAAGAGGCCAAACATGTGGATGTAAAGGGAAGCTCACGTTCAGCTGGTCGTGAACGTTGGCTCCATTCTTCAACAGCGTGTCCACCACCTTGGAGTGTCCGTACTGAGACGCGACGGTGACGGCTGTCCCACCGTCCTGCCACAAAAACACAGCATAAAAAGTGACCAGTGAGGAAAAATGTTGTCTGTCTTACATGCTGCAGAGAGAGCAACTCTCAACTCTCCAGTGGTTTAAAAAGCAGCGTGAGCATGTGCTTCAATTTTAGCTCTGCAACGCAGCACTCTGAATCACAGTCTGAGATGATAGCATCGCAGCACTCTCCATCGCCCACTATTACAAAGATCGTGACACACGTCACTGTGCCCTGCTGCATACCTTTGTCTGGAATTCAGTGGAGGCACCGAATTCCAAGAGGAGCTTCACAACGTCATTGTGACCGAGCTGAGAGGCGAAGAACAGGGCGGTGGAGCCTGTCTGGAGAGGATGATAAAATGTCTTTGAATTGTACAATACACAAGAAAAATATTCAAATAAAGGCCTGGATATTGCTTTCATCTTGCTGCCCATGTTGCAGACTGTTCTTATTATCAAACCCAGGACTGTGCTTGTTCTCTTGTGTCATGTGCCAGAAGCAGTGACCTCCTTCCTGTCTGCAGCTAAAAAAATCAGCCTACCATCATCTCTAAAACTCACCCATTAACACGCTGTATCTCATTTGCTTAATCCAGGCAAAAAGTGTAAAAGCAACAATTTATGGTTTATATGTGTTGGGCAGAAACTCCCCTGAGTCTGTATCCTCTCAGTGACGCCAAGACGACAGAGTCACTATGACTTTCAGTTTGCAATCTAGAAAAATCTCGGGCCAGGTATTTTCCCATCATACCTCTCTCTGGTAGTTGATGTCGGCTCCTTGCATGATAAGTTCTTTGACACACTCATAATGGCCGCTGTAGGATGCCACCATCAGCGCTGTCGTTCCATACTGAAAAGAAACATAAAATAACCTTTTATTGAGGATGACTTGCTGAAAAGTGCTTTACATGTGGCGATGAAACTGCTAAACTCTGCAGATTTTACTTAACAAAAAACCCTTTATTATGATAAAAAGCAAACATAGAATGGTCGTGAAGTTGTGATGGGACACATGCACCAGAGGTGAGGCTCGAAGCTCTCTGTCTCCCTACCACAGGTGGGTTATGGTTAAAGCGTGCAGCCGTGCAGCCGGGACATGCAGCGTCCGTACACTGTCTCTGCAGTCCGCGTCCACACGCCCACTGTTGAGCAGCAGCTGGAGCAGAGCCAGGTTCCCCTTCCTCGCTGCCCAAAACACAGCATTAGCCAGGGGTGTTTCCTTCTGAGGGTAAATACACACAACATCCAGTGACCTCAAACCACCATTATAGTATTATACACACTGACAGGACAGGACAAAATAGAAACAGTGCAGAGTGTTGTTTGCAGGTGTACAGGTTTATGGGATTAAAGTGTCTGGGTATGAATGGCATCAGTCACGTGTGCCAATTAATCAATAATCAAATGAACACACACACACAATTTCTCATGCTTTCAGAATGGACTCAAGGGATTTGAATTAAGTTTGCATCAAATAGCAAGTGCACAAATACACTCATTAATACTGTGCAGATGTGAAATTGAAGTAGGAGCACAGGATAAGGATATGCTATCACACACACACAGAGCTAGACTGCATGATTGCATTACAGTCCATAAAGAGGCAATTCAATTCCAGCTAACACCAGCTTCCTTGACAATCGAATGCACCACACAGTTAAATAAAGCCTGAAAATGAACAAGTGCACACTTTGACAGGAAGCAGGTCTGATCTGTTTCTTGAGGCCCTGCAGGCTGATCTGTAGGCTGATGCATGCAAACAGCCAGTTTACCTTGAAAGACATCACGCAGACCTCAGAGGTGACTCATGTTTCTTCCTGCGGACTCGTTCATTAGACTGACTGAGCTCCTCTCGCCTGTTTTGCAGCACCGTGTTAAGGGTGTTGGCGGCGTCCGTCCATAATAACAGCCGGAGAGTCAGCTGAGCTCAGCCACTGCAGTCAGTGTTGCACGCAGGAGCGCCGCCGGCCGCTGGGGGGCACTGCCGAGCACACAGTGATAAGTCAGGTGGATTGATTCAATTTAAGTGACTAAGTACTTTTACTGAACTGTGCTTTACCCTGCTGTTGTGTTCCGGTCACATCTGACCGATTTACAAGTTTCTCATCTAAAAAAGAGCAATAGATTTCATCCGTTTGTTATGAGGTTCCATGCCTTTGTTCACATGTGGCATTTGAACACAGAAAATAAATCTGAAATATTTTCCACAGAAAATTGTGTTTTTCATGGAACTTGTATACAACCATGATGTTCCTGATCAAAAATGACCAGTCATCAGAATTGAATGGGAAAGACTACAATTAGTGTCTAAAACAGAGATCAAGCACATACCACCCAACAAAAACCTAAACCTAACCCTAACCTTAACTGTTGACCTAAAAATCACAGTTTTCCAAATTGAGGGCACCACCTTTTGTTCCCAATTGCACCGCAGTCCTGAACCAACTGGTCCTGAGTTAGTCTGGATCCCACACTCTCTCTCTCACTCACTCACTCACTCACACACACACACACACACACACACACACACACACACACACACACACTGACGCATCAGTATTAACAACAGTGGAAAAAAGTAAAAGTACATTTAGTGAAGTGCTTCACTTCAGCACATATTAGCAATACTTGAGTATTTCTATTTTGTGCTACTTTATTCTCATCTCAGTTGGAAATATTGTACTTTTTACTTCACTGCAAAACGTATAGATACTAGATACTTTTTAGATAAAAAAATACATTAAAAAAATACAACAAGCTTATAAAATAAAATGTGTTCCTAACAGTGTTTGTCTATAGTGTCAGTCCAATTCACCCAGTAGCTAATCCAAGCTCTAGACACTGATGTCTCATTAATAATCTTATAATATCACATATATCACTCAGAGGAGCCACTTTGCATTATGAGTGTTTCTAGTTTGGATACTTAAAGTACATTTTTACCTAAGTAAGTGATCTGTGTACTTCTTCTACTGTTGGTCTTGGAAAGTTTGATGTCAGGTGTTATGGTAATTATAAACCGGTATTTGAAGGATTTACAATATTGCAGCTTTAGGTCTCTCTTAATGATAATAGAGGTATTACCGCGGAGGAGCAGGGAAAGCATCTTATTTTTGTTGACTAATGTCCCTCTCAGGTGCTGCTACACGTGTTGATTTAGGGATTCAGCAAAGTATAGTGGAAACATGTACTATATAAGGAAGGTTGACAGCGAGTCGGTTGCTGTCCAGAGTCACTCTCAGACCATGGGAACAAATCAGATTCACATCCATGCAGGTAAGCCCTCCAGGACTTTTTATCTCATATAAGCATTTGTAGAAAAGAACAACTGAATCCTGACAGTGCACCTTTTATTTTAAAGACAACTTGCTTGGTTTCATTAAATTTAAGAAGGTGACTACAGATGTTGATGCTTGCTACTATGTTAACTTTTTGAGTCTGTTCAGTAAACACAACAAGACAGAATAACCTCTGCCAAATCAAACTAAGGAGAGTATATGAGTTCACTCTGTTCATGCAGGAAAACACATCATATTAGTCCTCAATTTTTGACAGATTAGATATCAGACTTATCTTATTATTTCTATGTCAAACTACATTTTAGTGCGAGCTCACAAATACAAATGAGGTATTCTACAGAGAATGGTTCAGTATAGAAATAAATAACATGTTTGTTACATTTAGAACAAACCTGGATTTTTAAAGCAGGCAGTTTCTTTGTTACTGTTTTTTTCAGAGCATTTTTAGAAGTGCTGCAAAGTTTCATGTCAGACAGTTGATTAGCAAAAATGGGACATTTTGGACTTGACAGAGGCTTTCAATTTTTTATATCATAAAAATATAGCACATATAAGCAGTTTTATATGCAGTTTGAGTTGGAAAAACTTCTGCCACCCTGTGTGTAATTGCTTTAAAAAACACTGCACATCTATCAGGATGATATTGCTTGAAATGAGTTTGTTTCTCTGGCGTCTCTCTGATGTTTTAATCTGTACTGAACTATGTGCAGACTGAAAAACAAACATTTCATACAATAATTATCCACTGACTAAAGTCCAAATTTTAGTGTGCAACAAAAATTCTACGCAAGCCACAATCAGCCTATGACGGAGGAGTTCTCAAGCTGTGATGCCAACACATCTTCAGGCAGGTGCAAACACAAGGTGTGACTCCGGTGTGATGCTCTCATCCTCGTAGTGCAGCAGAGCGGCTTCCTGCTGAGAGCAGCTCTGCTCTCTGTCCTGCTGTTTGGGCCACAGTTCACGATGTCAGACTCAGATGAGCTCGTCCTGACCGAGTGGGAGATCTGGAAGAGCAGCCACGGCATAGCCTACGATGAAACGGTGAGTCCACGTCTGAAGAGCATGTATGCTGAGATTCACCTGAGTCTGTGTGTGATGTGTTTTGTGTTGTTGTGCAGGACGACATGCACAGGAGAGTCATCTGGGAGGGGAACAAGAGGATGATCGAAGACAATAATCAAAGGTTTTTCATGGGCATGAGGCCGTTCACTATGGCCATGAATAAATTTGGAGACCTGGTAAGGATGAATGTTTTCCTCTCTGTGTTAAAAGCTCCACTGCCAACAGTCTCAACTCAAGGTCAAACACAAAGCTTTCACAGCATTTATAATCTTAAATTATAATTATTATCATAACTTTAGTGAGAAAACAATTATTGACTATATTTGAAAATCCTATTTTGGCTGAATTGTGAATTTCCCCACTGTGGGACGAATAAAGGCTTATCTTATCTTATCTTATCTTATCTTATTATCGATGACACACTTAAAACTGATAATTGATCTAGATCTGTGAATGAGCTGAGCTGAGATTTTCAATACCAATCCAAATGAGTGCATTGCAAATTAATACAATAAACAGTCTCATTACATCACATAGTGTTCATTTACACTATACATCCAGAGTGACTATCCAAACTTTGAACTTGAATTGCTTCTTAAAGCAGGTAAAGAGTTCAAACTAGGATGCTGGTGAGGACTGGAAAGAAATAGTTTAATCATTTGGGAAATACAATTATTCAAATGTTAGATCAGCAGATCAGTGCCTCCATTATATCTGTCTAGTCAAAATTAAGTTCCAGGCAGCAGTCAGTTAGCTTAGCTTAGCATAAAGAACTGAAACAGAGGGAAATAGCTAGCCTGGCTCTGTTCAGAAGGTCACTGCTCCCGGCCAAGAAATAGTCCAGCACAACGTTCCCATCAAACTGTGAACTGCTATTTCACACTTTGTTTTCTTTTTCATTATACAAATGTGTTAATTTAGGTGTTTTACCACACAGACATGAGAGTCGTAGCAATGTGTGTATTTCCCCAAATATTACACCATTCCTTTAAAATTCTTTAAATAAATAAAGGTAAGTTGGTGTTATTGACTGATTTACCAAATTGTAGATATCAATAACATGAATCATTGGAAAGTGATGTTAATGTCTTCCATGTGTAGACAAGACAAGAGTACCAGGTTTTGCAAGGTGCTGTGATAGACGCCAAATACGTGAAGAGAGGAAAGACCGTCTCGGCCCGAAGGTTGCGTTACAACGCGAAGTCGTCAGACAAGTGGATGGTCGACTACAGGAGCATGGGTTATGTTACTGAGGTGAAAGACCAGGTAAGTCGTTCCTAAATTTGCTTTGATTGAGTTCTGTCTAGACCAAATTGTGACCACCTTCAAATCTACTGCCATTCTCTTCTCAGGGTTACTGTGGCTCTTGCTGGGCCTTCAGCACTACGGGAGCTATCGAGGGACAAATTTACAAGAAGACGGGTCAGCTCATATCTTTGAGTGAACAAAACCTGGTGGACTGCTCCAAATCTTACGGTACCTACGGCTGCAGCGGTGCCTGGATGGCCAACGCCTACGACTACGTGATCAGCAACGGGCTGCAGTCGACAAACACCTACCCATACACCTCAGTGGTGAGGCTCAACCTGCTGGCTCTACCTCCATCACAACACTTCATTACTCTGTGTCCAGCCTGCCATTAACTCCAAGCTTCTTTCAACAGGACACTCAGCCCTGCTACTACGACAGCAGACTTGCAGTTGCCCATATCAAAGACTACAGGTTCATACCCAAAGGAGACGAGCAGGCTCTGGCTGATGCTGTAGCCACTATCGGCCCAATCACTGTAGCCGTCGATGCAGATCATGCAAGCTTCCTGTTCTACAGCTCAGGTTAATTATCTTGAATGTTGTCTTGAATCTCATCTAGATTAAGTGGACTCAAATGACCACATCTATGTGAATGATGTAGAGACAAACCCGAAGATTATTATCTGACGATTCCCCTCAGCTCTTCTGAGCATCATCGTTATGGTCCAAATCTTTACTGATAGTTCAGCAGCAAACAAAAACAGACACAGTTTGCAACCATCTGGTGAACATAGAGACGCATTTAGCAGCTAAAGAGCCAGATATTTCCTTTAGGAGTTGACCCAAACAGACAGTGAAGAGCGGATATGGAACTTACACTCATTTGGTGGATACAAGTATGACTCTGGATGAATGATAATGTTGTGGCCAAAAAATTAATTAATGCATGTGAAAATGTTCTTTATAGGAATATATGATGAGCCCAGCTGTGACCCCAACAATCTGAGTCACGCAGTGCTGCTGGTTGGTTACGGCTCAGAAGGAGGCCAAGACTACTGGATCATCAAAAACAGGTCAGAAAAGCCTTCTACATATAAAGGAGCGCATGTTTTCTATTCCTGTATATATCACCTGTCCAAGTGTTTCATGCATTTTGTTTGAATGAATCGTGCTTTCCTTTCAGTTGGGGCACCAGTTGGGGTGAAGGTGGCTACATGCGACTCGCAAGGGACGGCAGCAACACCTGTGGCATCGCCAGCTATGCTTTGTACCCTGTTCTATGATTCTGAGACGACGCCTCAGCTGAGTGTTAATGCTCTTCCACTGGACGGTTGGTGGGTCTCAGAAGACAACAGCCCATGTCGTCTTTAAAGCACTTCTGTCATCCATATTTTCTGAACCTCCTGCTGAACCTTTCTGACACTGTAGATACTGTTTTGTGCAAATATTCATGTCGGCCTTTTACAGTGAACACATTGCTTCTCTCAGGGATGTAGTACAGATGCCAGTCCTACAAGGCCAGAGACTCTATTCGCCTTACAAATATTTACATTTACATGATATTTACTCAAAGTGAGACTATGTAACTTTGGACACAAGTAAAAACGTATTCATTCACTTACAAATCATTAGCCTAATAGCATAATTGCTTAAGTCATTTTTTGGCCAAATTGTGATATCTGCCTAACTTTACTCTCCTACCACTGCTGCATCACCCTGCATTATTGCCTATATATATATATGCCCAAATATGACTTAGGCAACTATGCTATTAGGCTAACGAAATGCAACGTTACTTTTGTAAGTAACTAAAATCCACTCCCGATTTTGCAAATATAAAATTTCTTAGCTAATTTTTGCTGATATTGGGAAACTGGTAGTGTATAACAGACATTACTGTTACTCTTCTTCACTTTTTAGAAAAATGTTTAGCACTGTTGTTAGCAATGTTAGCATTAAGCATTGTCCTATAAAGGCCTGGTCACACCAACATTAACCCTTTATCTACCTGCTCACCCATATGGTAGAAATCAGATTCACTATAGCTCAATGAAAGGAGTGAGGGCAGTTAAAGGGTTAAAATGACTGCATTAAAAAGTGAAATCTAAGATGTAATTACTAGATTTACACATAATAAATCTTCTAATTTTGAGTTTAAGCTCCCAGTGATGAACTAGTCCTCAAAGACCATATTTGTTGACAGTTATGAGACAGAAGTCTATGGTACAAATATGTAACAATGTGTTAACTTTTTTCCCTTGTCAATAAAAGTCCTGATGAAATGATGAACAGTCCCGGGAACAAAATGCCAGTGGAAGTAAACGACCCAGGACAGAGGAAATAGAAGCTCCTCTGGCTGTCGTGTCTGACCTCATGATACCCATATGATACCTCAAAAATGATTAGAATAAGTTTGCTGGCTGCTGTTCCACAAGTTACATAGTCCTGCTTTAACAAATGAGTAATAATTATTCATTCTCATTGTGCGACCTCATTGATTTTGTAGACTATACCAAAAGAAAGTAAATCACGCAGCCATGTTTGTTTTTAACTGTGCTGTTTTATCTTCAGACTGCAAATGTTTTTTTTTGTAACAGCAACACTGTTGTACTTGGTAGAAACTGAAATGCCATGTTGAGATGGGGAGGGATGAAGGGGTGATGGGAGACACACAACACTCAGAATTAAAATCTGGTGGCCTCAGTGTTTCAGGCCTGAACGTGAATGAGACAGAACAAATAAAATGATGCTTTGTATTTTCAATGCAATTAAATGTTTCATGTTTTTTTTTCCCTGTGGCATATTCTTGCATATTTTTCTACCATTATTTTCTACCATACTTACTTACTGTTCTAACTCCTGTACTGATAATAAAGTAATATGTTCTGAGTGTATTTGACACTTTGTCTGCATGTTGCACGATTCACGTACACGCTCCACCGCCTCCTTTTATGTCTGCAAGTTAGACCGCGCCTCATTGACCCTTGAGCCTGTGCACTGTTTGCAGGCATACACTCCAGCTTCCCTTCATTTGTCCTACATTAAAAGCTCCAAGGTTCACCTGCTCCAGGTTTACCTGTGAGGAGGAGGAGGAGCTTTCTGAGACACTCACTTCTACACTCTCATGGCTGAGTAGCTTATAATGCAGTGGAATATATCTTTGCTTTGCAGTGTTGTGTGGTTGATTTTGCTTTACTTTGCTCCGGCATGTCCCTCTAATGACAGGCATTCAAAGTGCAGGTATGACAGACACACTCAGATCCACCAGAGGACACATAGCTCGAAAAAGTTCTGTGATCCCTCCTTCAGCAACAACACAGCAGGTGCTCTCACTCAGGTAAGGCAGCTCTTGCGTTTTCTGCTGCACGTTACTCTTTATTAAATATTTGCTTTTTGTCAGTGAGGAGATTACTGCACATGCTAACTTAGGTCAAGGAATCATTCAGTGTCACGCTTGAAATCGTTCTCTCAAAGTTGTTTTTTTTTTCTGATGTGAGTTTAGAAAGCTGCTATCACTGTTAGACATGCATTTCATTTTGTCCCAGTAATACCAAATATAGCATCCTAAGCTTATTCCAAGATACCTGAACCTCATCATAGGGTCTTTGTGTATTTCCATTTCCACACACACTCTCAAAACAAGTGTGTGGAAATGGAAGTGTTTTCTCTGTCTCCATGTCACACCCTGATTTACAACTCTCACCAGTGGAGTGGGTGTATTTTCTCGGTGACAAATTCATCTGATACTGTATGAAATTAATCAGATTGAATTCACGTGCTCTTGTAGTTAATTATATATCATTATATGTTATACAGAAGTGCAGCTCTGGCTTCTACAGAGAGCGAGTCGGACCACACAGGGGTCAGTGTGTGCCGTGTAGCTGCAATGGACTCTCCAAAGAGTGTGATGAGCGAACAGGGAACTGCGTGGTTGGTGTTCATGTATACACACACACATACACATCCATTTGTCATGAGGTTCCATGTCTTTGTTCACATGTGGCATTTGAACACATAAAATAAATCTGAAACATTTCTTTAAAAATGTGTGTGTTTCATGGAACTTAATACACCAATGGTGTTCCTGGTCAAAAATGACTGGTCATTGGAAATGAATGGGAAAGACTTCAATTAGTGGTTAAAACAGAGTTCAAGCACATTCCTGCTCTCCTTTCTCGCATGACATGCAGGTGTCTTTGAACAGACAGACACACACACGCACACACACACACACATACTCACACACACACACACACACACACACACACACACACACACACACACACACAAACTTTACTTATGTCATTTTTGGGGAATTTACATAGACATACATTCATTTCCTTGAGACTAACCTAAAGGACTACATGACCTTAACCTAACCCTAACCTTAACCTTAAATAACCTTAACTGTTGACTTGAAAATCAGATTTCCAAATTAAGGACACCACTTTTGTCCCCAATTGCACCGCTGTCCCAAATCAAATAGTGTTGAGTCTAGTGTATATCCCCAATTTGGACGTAAGCAAACCCACATACACACACACATTTTGTCACTTTTGGGAAATTTACATAGACTTACATTTGTTCACTGGAGGCTTACTGTAACTCTTCTCCTGACCTACAAATCTCAAATTTTACAAATTGTTGTGTATGTTGTGTTTTTTAATCTACCTGGCCTCCAGAACTGTCAGTTCAACACCACCGGGGATCGCTGTGAACGCTGTAAAGAGGGTCACTATGGAAATGCAGCCAACAGGACCTGCCGTGTCTGTCCATGCCCCCTGGCGAGGAACAAGTCAGTATCTTTTTCTTACCAGCTCAGCCAAGCTCAGTCATCAGATCAGTCATCGGATCTTCTTCTTTCTCTCTCTAGTTTTGCGTTGGCCTGCATGGACATCGGCTCAGGAGTGGTTGAATGCTTGTGCAAGCGAGGTTACAGTGGAGCCAGATGTGAGAGGTGCGTCTGCTGTTCATGAAGGGATGAAAAATATTATTCATTTTGCAAGACTATATCAAAGCTTAAATACATCCCTTTCCATCTTGTCCTCTCTTAAAGATGTGCATTTGGATATTACGGGAATCCAAATGTGGTTGGAGGGAGCTGCAAGCCCTGCAATTGTAAGGACGGCACATTGAACGTTTGTGATTCTCTCACTGGAGGTAAATCATTTTCACACAAACACACACAAATAAAGTTTTCAAAGAAATGGCTTTCAGATAAATAGAAAGTCATTTACCCATGTTATCCCTATGCTGTAGTTGGTAACGCAGGCTTTCAGGTATAAATTTCTCATCTCTGAGCCTGAGCTGAGAAAATAACCTCTGATGGAGCAGAGACTATTTTCTGAGACCTTAGAATCACAGAAAAATATTCCACAGCAGATTTCACAGGCTGAGTAGTTCTGCTCACGACCAGTAAACAGACCCTAGTGTGATGAGATCCCCTTTAATATCTTTAACAGAGTGCATCGCATCTGGCGACAGCAGCTGTGGGGATCAGTGCCAAGGTAAGTGTGAGTTTAAAATTCATCTCACGATCATGTTTTGATCAAGAGTTGCCTAAAAATTAACCAGAATTTATGTTTAACCTTCTCCTTGTGTTGACTGGCAGGATGTGACAGCTGCAGTCTCACCTTACTGGTCGACCTGGAAAAGACGGAGGACATCTTGGCCCAGCTGAAGCAGCAGTCGCAGAACGTCACCAATGGCTCTGTTTCGCTCTTCAAGCTGAACCACCTGGAGGCTAACATCTCTGAAACCAAGGTGCGGCTCATGCAGGTTGTATATATCTGCATTACAAGACAGTGTTTCCTCACGTTCAGAGAACTTCTCACCTCCCCTGTTTTGCAGATTCCTTTTCCAAAGGTGGAGGAGCTGGAAGAAGATGTGGACGTTGTCAGAGATGGTGTTAGTCAGCTGATTGGTGAGGTAGCCAGAGCATTTTGTTCAGTTGATAAAACAGAAACTCCATCAGGCGTACAGCAGGATAATTGTACTAAACTGTAAATGGGAATTATTGTTTGAATTTTGCATGAATTCATCTCAACTTTCCAGGCACTTAAAGCTGTATTAGACCTGGAGAAGCTCTTGCAGAATGTAAATGGAACGAAGTTAAAGACCGATGATCTTCTCTCTGAAGCTGAAGCTCTGCTTAAGGATATACAAGGTGCATCAGTTAAACATTCATGTTTTTGCATTGCTGAAACAGTGCATCATTGTCCTGCAGGTGGGCTTTGAGTGTTCCCTCTAAATTTAAAGTGAGATGTGTGAAATTAACAGAAAACATAAAAGCAGATATTAATAAGCAAGTATCCTTAACCTGTCCAATACTTTATGGAACTGAATGATTGATTAAGTCAAACTGAGTCTTCACCACAGATGCATCATTAACAACAGTGCCTCTGTTATTGTGGCCTCTCAGATTTGATAAAGCGTCTAACTGAGGCGAAACCTGGAGAGTCAGCGAGTCTCTCCGAAAACAACAGAGCCGGGATGATGGAGGAGGCTGAGCGCATCGTGCAGGAAATGAGAACGAGAGGCTGCACTGCTCTGAGAGAGAGAGCTGGCAGAGAGCAGGAGGAGGCACACGCATGTGAGATCTTATCTGTTTATTGGTTGCTTTCTGGCCGAGACATTATGTTCAGTTCATGGATGAAATGCAGTGCAGAGGCGGGTTCTTCTGATGTTTGGCTCCGTCACGATGATGTGAAGATGAAGGGTCTTCGATGAGAGGAGACCACTTTCGCAATTCACAACTCTCCAATTTTTGAGTAAACAACCACAACAAATAAAAATGGTTTATCACGTCTCTTCTAGGTTTGATTAACAACAACAAAACACTTTCTCACTGGCACTTGAATGCAGGAAAATAACCGTAATTTAAAAAGAAAAACTTTGATTTAGAACTTCTAGATCTAGTTTGACATTTTAAAAAGAGTTAGATAGATAAGAAAATCACTACCACTTACGTTTCTATGCGTTACCACAGGGTAATGTTTATTTAGCTATGTATTTATGTTTTTTATATAAATGCCTGCATTTGATGACCAGTTTAATTTGTTATGGAGGGCAGACTATTTCTTGGCCGGCCTCAGTCTCATATTGAACGAAGGGAGATGACCAAACATTAAAGTTAGTGGATAAAAGGGACAAAGATAAAATTTTATTACGGGTTAATATTTATTTTTTTTATCCAGGTCAGGTTCATCATATCAGAGATACAATAACTGTGATATACAGCCCAAAAAATGAACCCGTGTGACTTGTCTCCACATGTAAAATTCAGAATCTGTATGTTCTCCTCAGTGTTGGACATCATCAGAAACATGTCAGCTCCGGTGAAAACCCATCACAATGTATTAAATCAGACGCCAGACTCTGTGATGGAGTCTCTGAGGAAAGTGGCTGAGATGCTGTCGGACGCAGAGGACACGGTCGACAGGACTCAGGGCCTTAACCTGAAGAGTCATACTACGCTACAACATCTGGAGGTGAAGTGAAACAGCTGGAATTTCCTGATGTGCTGATGTTTAGCCTCTCCTTATGATTTCACCTCTCTTTGTTTGTCATTTTCCAGCATCTTCACCCTCAGCTGCAGAGACAACAAAGTGCACTTCATCCTGTGACTGAAATGACTAAAGATCTGCTCAAGAATATGACAGACATCTTTTCAATGCTGGAGGAGATTAAAAAAGTAAGCAGGCATCTTTTTACCATTATCAGACAAGTTTTTGATTGTGCAAACTGAGCTTATTCTGTGTAATTTGCAGGAGTTTGAGAATCTTTTAGCTCAGCTTGATGGTGCAAAACCAGGACTCATGAAGAAGTTACACAACATCTTCCAAATTATGGCAACGGTGGACAAAGCTGAGGAGCACGCAGAGGAGCTCGACAGAGCAGCGGCAGAGTTTCAACAGTGAGTGTGAAGCAAAGGAAATGAAGAAAATGAATCAATACAATTTCAATTGCTGTGTTTATATTGACATTAACAAGCTGTCTGTTATTGCAGGATGCTTCATAATGCTACCAATGGTGCTGGCCTGGTCGGTTCCCTGAGTGGAGGAGCTTATAACAACATCATTAATGCAATAGAAAAGGCCAAGAAGGCAGCAAATGAGTCCAGAGAGGCTGCTGATCAAGCCTTAAAGGTAACTTAGGTGCTATTAGTAATACTTGATGGAAGCCTGAATGTTTGTTAGTGATGATACTAATCAAATAATTTGACTCAAAATAAATTAGGATGTGAAGGAGGGAGGTCTGGTCAACAGGGCTGAAGGACTCAAAGAGAACTCAACTCGTTTATGGATGGAAGCCAACAAGACTCAGAGTGACCTTAAATGTACAGTATCATTTGTGTCAAGTCACATCCATTATATTAATTTTGAATATTCAAGATCGAAGAGCTTTACAATTTCTTTTTGAACAGTGCTCTTACATAGAGTTAACGGCCACAAAGTTCGTGTGAATGCGCAAAAGGAAAAAAGAGAATCACTGAGAACGGGCATCTCTCATGTGAGGGATGACGTTGAAAAGATCCAAAGAGGTCAGTGGATCAGTTGAACTTTGCATGAGGAGAAATGAAATGACAGATTACGCTCTGTACCTGCGTCACAGTGGATCTTTGTGGCTTTTTTTAATTTCAGGTGACACGGAAATCCTGATAGAGTCTGCAAAAACAGCTGCCTCGGCCTCTAACTCCACCATCAGCAACATAACAGAGAGGCTGAGAAACATCAGCCAGGAAGTGGAGAGAGTCACTTTAACTAATGTCAGTGTGAATACAGGCGATGTGTTGTTTGACGCAGACCAGGCAGGTGAGCATTTCATGAGAACAGCCACCTTCTTTAACTATTACGCATTTTCCCTGTTGTTAGACTTTTTAATTCACCATGTAGCAGCTGGTTAAAAAAACTCTACAGTTTGATTTGTTGTTTTTGTTTCAGTGAACAACCTGAACGCAGCCCTTCCTGCGCTGAAAGACAAAATCAAACAAGTTGAGGCTCTCAGTGGGAAGGCGCCCCCTAGTGCCAACATGACAGAAAGCATCAGCAGGATTAAGGACGTGATAGAGGAGACAAGAAACTATGTTAACAGGGTAAACTCTTCCTTTAAAGTTGAGACAATGCAGTTCATTATTTATTAACAAAATCAAAAGACTTACTGGATGGACAGGCAGGCAAGAGTCAAAAACTGATGAGGCTGTCAAAACAGACAAACAAATCCAAGGCTGCAAACAGGAAAGGTCCAAGAAAGGAAGCAAAAAATACAAAAACTCTTGAAGAATATGAGGAATAAACACTAAGAAAGGTTGAAACGCTTGACACAAGGTACAAAGGCGAACTGGCAAAGAGAGAAGTGAACATACACTAAACAGAGGAGGAGGATCACAGGTGAAACTAATCAGCAATCCCAAAGGTGTGAAAAACACAAAGGCAGAAAGTAAAGTCAACCAAAAAACACCTGAGGACATACTCTTACAAAATAAAACAGGAAGTAACTAAACTAAAACCCACAAATCATGACAGATAATGTTGCTCATATCTTCTGAATGTGTAAAAAAAAAAGTCATATCAACTTAAAATGTGACGTCATTTTCTAATCAAAATCAGTTATTGCACATTTGACACAACATCTTTTCCATGAATCTGCATTTACAACCAATAATTTCTACCATGACCTGATCTTCTCACAGCTCCCACTTGCCACCGCTTTCAACGGGAAGGGTCATGTGGAACTTCGTCCTCCGAGAAACCTCGAAGACATAAAAGCGTTTACAGCAGTCGAGCTGCTTCTCAATCGGCATGATAATGGTCGAGTCAAGGCTGATAACAGACGCAAGCGTCGCCAGGACAAACACAGAGATGCCAATGCCTTTGTTTTCTACCTGGGCAACAAGGATGTATGTGTGCCTCCTTCTTATAATACAGAAAGAGAAAGTGATTTGATTGACAGATGTCTGTAATACTAGTCTTTCATTTTCAGGCTTCGGGAGATTACATTGGGATGGCCATCAGAAGCAATGTGTTGATTTGTGTCTACAAGTTGGGTGATGTTGTCCATGAGGTGGAAACCAGCCAAATCACAACATCTACCAATGTGAACTCCTCAGTCTTTGACAAGGTTGTCTTTCACAGGTACAGACGCTTTCTACCTAAAATGGGAAATGTCCTGCCCTTCAAGTTTCCTCTTCCGCCAAGCGTGATTAACAAATTATCTCTGTGTGTCAACAATTTCTGTAGAGTTTACCAAGATGCTGAAGTTGACATCACGCAGAAATACACATCACAGAAGCCCGTCAGCCTCCCTCCGAAACGCAACCTTCCAAACACGATGGCCAGCATCCTCAAGGTGGATCCAGACAGTCTTGTTTTCTACGTGGGCGGCTATCCTGTGGGCTTCACGGTAACCAGTCACAGTGCTGTGAAACATGAATACAACAGAATGTGATCATTTGCTAATCCCTTTGACATCAATAGAAAACAGTACAAAGACAATATATTTAATGTCTGATCATCAAATTCATAGATTTTTGTAGATATCTGTTTATTCTGAATTTGATGAATATGTGAAAGTTGTGGACTGATCCAAAAACACCTGTTTGGATCAGTCCACAGGTAAACAGGTTCATTAGTGATAGTATCATGACTGGGTACGAAAGGTTCATCCTGGAAAGACTGAGTCGCACAAGCGAGGATGGAGAGAGGTTCAACACTTTGTGAACACAGGACTGGATAAAGGATTTTACTTCATGAGCTCAGTAACATTTTGTAAACCAGAAATTCAAGCAATCACTGACCTACTGCAGAGGAAAACATGCTTGTCATGAAAATGTGCTGGGTGAACTCCTTTGTTCACGACATGTTGGCGTTTCAGTCCTCTTCTCTTCTTTTGGTTCTTCCAGCCTCCAGTGGAGCTACATTACCCCAGATACAGAGGAGCAATGCAGCTCCTCTATATCAATGACAATCCTGTTTGTCTGTTCAACTACAAGCATGCAGTCAATATGGATGCAAAGCAGCCGACTGTGAAGTAAGGATTTAAATATGTATCATGCAATTTAACACTTTCTAGAAGTGAATGATTAATGATTAATTTTTTTGTTGTTGTTCAGGATTCCCAGGTCAGAAGTGTCTGATTATTTCGATGGGACAGGCTACGGGATGGTGTTGATGAAGGATCCAGACAGGATAAAAAGAAGGCTGATCAAGTTTCATATAAAAAGCCGAGAGACAAACACCTTGTTATTCTACATTGGAAATGAAGTATGATGCTTCTAATTGAGCTGAAAAGATCTGCAGAAGCACCAGTTGAACATTTCTTTGATAACAACTTTTACACTCTACAAATTGAAAATGAAATATGGCTAGAAACAGTAGAAGGAAGCACTTCACTGGCCCCATTTGTCTTTGTGCTGCACATGATAGATTTTGTGCTTTATCCATTACAGGAGTCTTTTTTCTGTGTGTCTGTGGAGAGAGGCTTCCTCGTGCTTCAAGGACAGCAAACAGGACGAGGGTTCAGAGTCCAGAGTGCTGAAAAAGCCTCTCTATTTGTAAGATGATCTAAGATGAGTTACTTTGCAAAATGAACATCAAGCTGTGCAAGTTTTTGGTTTCAGCTGTTCTAATGAAAAAATGATGTTACGTTTCAGGACAAACAGTTTGCCATCGTTATTGCAGACAAGTTCATGGTGTACTGTGGATCAGTGCAGATCTCCACAGGTCACAATCAAACAAGCTACATGAGTTATTACATCGGGGGTCTACCAGCAGAGCTCAGACAGAGGTAACACATACAGGCAGCATTCAGCCCATCAGATCGTGCTTCTGTACTGTTTTCTGTCTGTCTGTGCCTTTGAATCTCAGACACAACATCACAGCTCCGTCGCTGAGAGGATGTGTGGATCACCTGACGGCGGACGCTGAGAAGGTCGAGTACGAGAGGACGATTGGTGTCAGCGATGGATGTCCAGACTCGCTACTGGTAAACTGACAAAAAGAGATGCATATGATGGAATATCGCTTATAATATCTATCAATGACAACAACAACAATGATTTTAACTTTTCATTTGTAAAAGGAAGATTGTGTTATTTGTGATATTATTATTATTATATTATCATATATTGTGATATTTATTTGCTGCCAAAAGATTCACCTCACTTTTTTTCATCAGTAGCTCATAAGATGCTGTGTCTCTTGTTTTACACTCATAATAAAACTATTAAAATGTTTATCTGCTCAAATATAGAGTAAGAGCAAAACTGGGAGAGAAGAATTACAAAGCAAACTGAATCAGAAATATCAGTTACACAGCCATCATGAGTTTGATGAATTCAATTTTTCATCATAAAAGGAAGAATGTGTAATTTCATAAGTCAGTCACAGCTTTAACGCAGATCATTGAGAGAATAGATTTTAGTTACATTAATCGAGTCCTGGTGTGTTTCTGGCTCGTGCAGGGGGTCCGTTCAGCTACGCTGCACTCAGCTCTGTCTATTGATTCCCTGCTTGTGTCGGCTGAGCAGCCACTCAGAGTCTCTCTGGGCTTCAGGAGCACAGACACACACGGTTCTCTCCTCAGGAGCAGCTCTCAGGTAAACTCTGCACAGCTCTCATCCAGCTGACAATCAACAGCTAAAGATTAAGATGACTGTGAGTATTCTGATGTTCTGCAGGGCTCCACATTGGCCCATGACCTCCAGCTGTCCCTGGCTGATGGCTATGCAATATTTAATAGTGATAATTACACCTTGAGGTCAGATAAAAGGTACAGTGATGGAAGCTGGCACTACCTGTCTGCAGTGAGGAGGCCAGCGGGGTAAGACATGTCCTCCTTTCTCTTTATCTCAATTGAAATTCAACAGCATGTTACTGAAGCTGTCATGATTTCCTCAGGTTGGAGCTCAGCATTGATAATGTGAAAGTGATTCAGGGACAATCGGCCGACAACAAACCAGCGGATCAAAATATGCGAGGAGGGAAATTCACAGGCTGCATCGCTAACCTTTACACACGAAGGTCTGGACACATTACAATTTTTTTCCACAGCTGCTTTCTCCGACAATAATTTATGTTTTATAAAAATGTAATGTGACACAGGTCAGAGCAGAGCTTTATACCTGCCGACCTGAGCTCCTTCTCAGCAGCTGCAGATGTGCTGCTTGGCCTGTGCAGTCTCCCTCCTCCACCGCACACCGAGCTTTCACAGGCAGCTGTATTAAAAAAGGAACACAAACCAGTGAGTGCCACAAGCCATTACTTCTAAAGCACAGTCATAATTTGTCTGTTGCTTTTAGAATGAGTTAGTGATGCAGGTCATTTCTCTGCTGTGTGTCAGGTCCAGGCTCCGCCAGGCGCCCGGTGCAGACGCCAGGGAGTGTCATGTGATCTATATGAACTCTCTGAGGAACACAGCTGGATCAGTTACAACCTGCCTCAACGGGACCTTAATCACAGGTAATGCTATTTAAAAATTAAATACTTTGTTCTTTCCTGAAAATGTGGAAATTATGAGAGATGAGAGAGTGTTGTTTCAGTGTCCCTTTACATATGGTGGCTAATGTAAACCTTCATCACCATCATCATTCACTCAACTGTTCATCCATCTAGTCATGATTCATATGAACAGTAAAAGTGAATTCACAGCTTCTTTTGTGCCTCAGGCCTCACTTCTCCCTCGACATCCGAACCGAGTCGAGCAAAGGGCTGATCTTCCACGTGGCGGGCAGAGGAGTCGTCCCCCTGCTGGCTCTGTACTTGGCCAATGGCAAGATCAAGTTGTCACTTGGGCAAAACAGAATCATCCAGCACAAGCAGAAGAGCAACGACGGGAACTGGCACAGAGTAAGTGACCATTTATAATAACCTGTCCACAGACTTAGTATTGGTACGCCAGTGAGGCCCCTGCTGAAAACAGTATCACTCGAAATTTCCATTTCATATCATGAACAAACTTCACTAAACCAAATAAAAAGCAGAACATCTCAGGAATGTTTTGAGGGATTTTCTTATTTATTTATTTACTACAAATGTCCTTAATGGACTCAAGGGTGAACTGATTAGAATTTGATGATCAAAGGTCAAAGGTCACGGTGACCTCACTAATCTAACTCAAGAATTCATGACAGATTTTCAAACGTCAGGACAAAACCATGAAGTGAGGATGTTTTACATCTAGCCTTGGATGTCCTCCCATAATCTGTGATGACTGTGTAAATCTTGGGAGCTGCCAGGTTGAAATTGTATGTGAAGCATCCTGATTTTAGGATTTGCAGCTTTATCCACATTCGAAGCATCATAGTCCGACACAAACTCGTTGTTAAGGAGGCAGTTCTCTATGAGACCCAGAAGCAGACACAGCAGGAGTTGAAATGGTTTTAACAGTTTATTAAAGACAATTGAGTATTGAGATGAAAAGGCTGGCGTGGTCAGGTGGAGGTGGAAGTGTTGAGTTGGGCTGAGCAGGCAGAGGAGCTGAGAGGGAGGATGTCCAAACCAGTAGCTGAGGCGAGGCAGGAGAGAATGTGTGGCAGTCTGGCTGGCATGGAAAGTCTGAGGCACAGAAGGAGAAAACAGGTAAGCTGGGGTCCAAGACAGGTATCAGGCAAAAAACCAGAGGATCAAAAAGGACGAGTTGAGAAAGAAGGCCTGATGTAAATACCACTCAAAAGATGGAACGATCTGGCGGGGTCTGGTGGTCTGGACCGGAGTTAAATACTGGATGGCTGATTGAAGATGGAGTGCAGGTGAGGAGGATCAGCAGCTGCAGGAGATCAGAATGGGCAGGCAGGAGGAGGGACCAGGAAGGCGACGCCCAGCACACACAGACAGAGACAACACATGACACACTCGGGAGGGAAAACAACAAGAAACACAAGGGAAAGAGGAGGCAGAGCCCAAATCCTAACACTCGTTGGTTTTACTGACACTGATCTTCAGGTGATCATAATTGAAACATGTGATGTAGCTCGTCATCAGACCTCTATAATAGTAGTTTCTGAATAAAGACCGTTTCTCATTGGAAATTGTTCATTTGAATCGCACTTGTCAAAATAGTGATAACGTCCATGTCACCAAAAAAATACACTCAATACCTTTTATAATTGAGGTTGTCTCTGTGTGTGCAGGTTGAGTTCAGTGTGGAGAAGAGCACTTTTCATCTGCTAGTTGATGGAGTCCGTGTGACCGATGGACATCTGCCAAGCGATGAGGGATCATCTTTAGACCTGCAGAACCCTGTGTATCTGGGAGGTGATCCGACAGGCAAAACCACAAAGGTCTGTATCGCACCTCCATCAACATTTTATTTAACAGCCGTGTCAGTTTTTCACCCTCTTGTCCTCTCGTCCTCAGGGACACAACATTCCCACCAACAGTGTTATCGGATTCATACGGGATTTCAAAATGAATGAAGAAGTTATTCGGGAACTCGTGGACAGCCACAAAGTTTTACCCTGCTCGAAAAGTCTCACGGAGATGGGGACGTACTTTGGTGGCGGTCACATCGTCTTCGGTTTGACAGATTTTATCGATCCTGATGCATTGCTTAACGTCCCTGTTGTTTGTGTATGAGTCCAGGTTACATCCAACACTGACCTCAAATCTAACTAATTCTGTTCCAGATAATTATTTTACCATCGGCTCCCACTTTGTTTTGGCCTTCGAGCTGCGTCCTCAACACCTGACAGGTCTCCTCTTCCATGTTCAAAGCCAGAAGACCAGCCTTAATGTTTTCTTAATGGAGCCACAGGTGAACATTTTCACTCTTAAAATTACAGCTCATCAGACAGCAATTTAAAAAAAAAGAAGTGTTAACTGAAATAACACTTTATGTTTGTCGACTGTAACCTTTCACCAGGTGAGTGTCCAGGTGAATGATGGCACCGCTGCTGTCAGTGTCTCAGTGACTCCTCCTGAAGGCCTCTGTGATGGGAAATTTCACCTTGTTACAGGTAGGACTTCTCATGCTGACATGACACAAACAAAAAATACATGAGTGGCTCTAACTTTCATTAAATCATATTATTGACCCCCAGTGTCCAGACAGCTCGACGTTATCAAACTAGTGGTGGATTCAATGTCTGAGCAGAAAACCATGCCCTTCACATCCACCTCATACTCAACAACACCGGGTTCACTTTACATCGGAGGTAAATACATCAAATATTTTATTGAATATCACTGATATTTTTTTTCTTTTACCATTGTATTTATTCTGTTTTGAATCTATGTTGAACAAACGAAGCAGGATCAAAAAAGGATCTACTAATGCACACACTCATACAAATATATAGTATACATACATATTAATTAAAGAAAAGCAAATGCACCAAAATACCTGAAAGAAAATTACTGATAATGTACAAATCAACTTATTCTGCTTTTTCTTCTCTCCATTCAGGGTCAACAAAGCAGAACCGAGCCTTTGTGTCCTCACCATTTGTGGGCTGTTTACGAAATGTGCAGCTTAATGGACGGCCTGTTGCACTTGAGACAGGATCCAGGCTGGTTGGTCCTTTGAGCCTCGATAGATGCTGAGGACGTGTAATTAATGGATGATGCGCCAACTTCTTTGAGCCCACAGTCTCTGCGGCACCATTACAAAGTCATATTGTTCAGATGGGCTTTGTTGAAGCTCACAGAACTTCATTTGAAATTCGATTCTGCCTTAGTCACGTTGATGATTTCTGATTTCATGTAGACAAAAACAGGCTTCTCATTTGCAGGTTTGTCGGCTGAAATGACATCTATCACTAGCAAGTGTAATCATCTATAGGGAGCTGGTTAATTAAACTAATGTCAGCTCCATGAGTCAGTTGAAAAAAGCCATTTTTTAAAGTCAGAATCTTGTAATTCTTAAATGCACTTGATGGCAATATCAAATATGTTGTTAAAAATTGGAAAAATGTCTTATGTACTTTGAAACTAGCTAAAGAACAAACAATGAGAACATTTATGTTTAAGCAGTGACTGACATTTATGAAGTGCTTTGCAATTAACACTGTCCAGTGTAAAGAAATGAATTGAAAAAAAAAAATCAAGTCTTTTTGAACAGGAAACCGAATATTTGTTTGCAATTATCAGTTTCTGTTTTTATTATTATGAAACTGTGATCTTTGGGTCCTGAGAAATAAATCCACTTTAACATGCTTCTTGTAGTTGTTTATTTAATCTCCCATGATTCAATGTTTTTGCAGGAAACAATATGAAAATAAAAAGTCAGTTTAGTAGTTTTCTGTGATCAAGACAATCATAGTACAAAATCTGCTTCTGGGGCACCTTGAAAGAAATTCTAAAATATATGCAAAAGCTATTTGACCCGTGTCTATCTAGAAACTATTTTCCGACATGCTTGGTCACACCTCCTCAATGATGGGACCACAGCAGCTGAGAATGACTTATTCAAGGCAGTCTGTCATCCATCATTTTGTCATATTACTGTGTGTCTGATGCGTATCTGGTCTTTTCACTTAATCAGCCCGTGCAGAGCAGACTGGCCGGCAGTACAGGTTTATTAGGTTTATTTTTACTGCCACTGTTTTTCATACCACACGACTAGAGACACTGACGATGTTCTCAACCAAACTGCATAGCACCGTCAAACCAAGTTATACAAGTTCACAGACTGAGGACATAATGTACAGCCCTTTGTGTCAGGTTTAAAGGTGAAAAACATTTTCAGTTAACCAAATTTAAAAACACAGCATTATGGGTTAAGCATGATGTGTTGTGTAATCCATAACTTCTAGATGTCCTCAAATATGTCTATTTATAGAAATTGAATGCTACCAAATTTGTACATTTATTATAATGGATCTAATGATGCAAAAATGTTGTATTTCTTTGCAATTACTCTACACATAATTTAAAATCATTTAGGCCATGTTAAATTAATTTTGGGTGGCATGATATGTGGATCTAAAATGTATAAACACTATAAAGGTTTAGATTAAGCATAAAGGAACATACTGCAAAACATCTGTACCAGTGGCTCAGAGCAGGATCTGCTGAACATCAACTCCCTTTTAACAGGTGCAAGATTCAATCTGTTATTCTACTTTTGACCATGAGATGGAGTTCTTAACCTAATGTATTCAGTCAGTCTCTCTCCAGCAGAAGTAGCTCACATGGCTGCATATGTGACTTTCTGTGTCAGCTGATAGTTTCCCTGTACAGATCATTGTCGCCTCGTCCTCGCCTTTCTTAGAATCATATCAGCGCCTCATTAAAAAGCAGTACATCCTCTGTACGAAACATCTATTCGAGTATTTCAAGGGAACAGCAGGTCATGCACAATGCAAAGTGAATTTGCATTTACTAAATATTAGGAATAAAAAATGAGGGTGTCTGCGTTCTGTCATTGTAATTACCTTCCAAACTGTACTTAGGTCCCTATAAGTTTTGAATTAGTTCTGTATTGTACTTTTTCCAACCCTCTCTTCTTTTTCCTAATCGATCTGCTAGGACAGAGATTTAATTTCAGTTCCCCTCATTCACATGTAAATCCCACCTTCATTCACACATATGCTTTAGTCTCTCTGTTCTCATATCTCTTTCAGTGGCTGACAATGAAAACATTTCAGCTGCACCTCCTCCTCTTGTTATTCCAGAGAACACAGCCTGCTTCACGTGTCACTTCCTCTCGTCCTCCTCATGTAGCATCAAGAGCTCTACCGAGTCCACATCTTCCAAAATGAGCTCCAGTGGATCATCATGGGTCCGTCCACTAGCTCCACTCTTTAGAAACATCACGTTGTTAGAGAAGCCTTTGGGTCAGATTACACTTTATTTTCTGTTTCCTCTGAACTTTGTCTTGTATCACATAAATGGTAAAAACATACACGGCTACACTGGAGTGTTTCATTTCTGTTTCCAATAAAATACTTTGAATGATCTATGTGGAGGTAAAACAATGTTGAATTCAGTGGTTTCTACATCTGATAACGCCCAGGCAACCTTGTTTACTCTGACAGGTTGAAGAATACATTTTAGATTTTCAGCAAAATATTGGAATAAACTTCTTTACAAAGCTCAAGTCTTGTGTTTGTTTTATGAAATACTGAGCACAACAGACAGAGTTAATGGGACAAAACAAGAGAAACAATCAAAGGCAGTGCCAGACAATTCCAAAATAGTGTGATATTGGTATAGAAAATATACTGCATGGTTTTATGAATATGATTTGTTTGAAGGCAAAAAAACAACATCAGGAGAAATAACATCCACATGAACTTAACATCAGGTATCTGCTAGTGGTTTTGTGAGTCCAGAGGAAATGTGAACAATGCGATGAGGTCACTGAAGTTTGAATCTGTGTGAATCGTATATATATACAGATATACATTTAGAGTCAAAACACGATTATGAACATTTAAAAGAAGACAGGACACTAAAATCATGAACCTCTCCACTGTGCTAAAAGTCCATTATGAAGAGAAACAATCCTGTTTCAGTGTAAATACAAATGCTACATTTAAAAGCAATGTCAAACATTACATTTCAGAACTACTAAATATTGATTATTGACATTTTTTTATGCACAGTTTTATGATCATAAAGTTGATAAGGCCACGCAGTTTTTAAATACACTGTTTGCATATTGCTTGTAGTTACTGTAGCTACTCAGTAAAAAAAAAACAGCATGATATTAATGCTGCTCTGGACTGAGGACACTGTGTGGTGCATATTTCCCTGTGCAGGAAATGTCCTTTAGTAAATGTCCGGCAGCTGGCTGTAATTCCTGTCCCAGTATCCACCAGAAAAGAGCCAGTCCTGGGAGCTGGTGTGGGGGTTTTGGCCCTGTTGAAACCACCTGAAACCACAGCAGAGACATGTCAGCATTCATCAAACCGACATGACAGCAGATGGTCATAACTCAATCAAATCAGAGACAGAGAGGAAGGCATGCTTCATTATAAAGTTTTAGGGGATTTGCATGCGAGTTGGCTGTTTTCTATGATTGCAAAAACTTTGTATTGTTTTATGTTTGTTGCATAAAAGGAAGGAGGGAGATGAGTCGAGGGGGGAGAAGCCTCCTGTCGTGTTTCAGTCATTACATCAAATGCCAGGAAGTGAAGCTGCCAAGATGGTGGAGGGGAGAACGGAGTAATCACACTGTCTCCAAACTGTGATTCTATCATCAGCGATTCTCATATGGTAACAGCAAGCAGGACACAGCAACAGAGATAAGATTAAAATTTAGTGTTGGGAATCTGAGATTGCGAGGTCACGCGATCACATCACACATTTCAGGCACACATCATTGAAGCAGGCAGGCAGCTCTAACCTTGGACCCAGGGCAGAACTCCTTAACATCAAAGCCGGGATGAGACAGATAAACAAGACACACGAAAGTAGAATGGAGATTTAGCTTGAGCATTTCAAGGCAACAGAGCATGAAACAGTAAAGAAAGAGATGTGAAACTGCAGCATTAACGGCAGAACTGTATATGTACCCACGACAAAAACTGCATATAAAGTGAATGTAAATAACAACAATGCCAGAAGAGTTTAGCAGCATAAAGTAAGTAAGTGTAAATTATATTGATGCCACATCAGTTTGCTATTGAACAAAGAATAATATGACACTTCATAAATACTGAATTTCAATCATTGCCATTTTATGTACACTGATGACTCAGTTTATCCTTTCAGTACATTGCTGTCACTGTGCAAACACACTGTGTGCATTAGCTGGTTACACAATGTCGAGTAAAGCAAATCAGAGAGGACACTTCTCCATCAACCTCACCTCGTCTTCCAGTCTTCATCCCCTTTGGAGCGGCTTTTGCGAGCAGCTCTCTGTTTTTCCTCCAGTCTTTTCTTCTCCTCACTGGCGAGATCTGTTTGTATAATATTAACATTACAGAGTTGAACATCGTAGCAAGAGTATTCTTATTTTTTAACTTCCAGTGTGTTAATAACAAATCCTTACCGATGTCACCGTTCTCCATGGCTCGTATATCTGGTCTGAGCCTGCAGTCAGTCTGAGGGATGGCTCCCTCCATCTCCTTACTCAGCTCGTTCAGTTGCATTGCAAAGCATGTGAAGCTGTACATCTGCAATTAAAGAAAGGGCTCATTTTCATCAGAACAATACAAGCTGATTTTGAGACTAATGAAAGCTGCATTAATCAGTCAGACCTGGGTAGAGTTGGCCGGTCTGGGTGCGATTCTCCACAGCAGCTGGCTCCCAGGAATCACCTCCACAGTGTCTGCAGCTGGAGAGGGAAGCTCCTCCTGACCTTCACTGCAACCCTGAACACCAGGAACAGGAATGAAACTGCACTGTCAGGTCTACATGTTCATCATGTTTGTCTGCAAGATGCATTATTATTATTTACTCGACTTCATGTCTTTGGGCGTTAAAACCGCTTCCATCAAATCAGTCGTCAAATTGAATATTCATATGCTGAATCACAATGACAGACTGATGTGATTCCCTGCTGTTCAGTGGGAGACAGTTCATACCGCTTTGCTGCCTTTCTTCTCCTCCGCCCTCTTCTTGTCGCTTTTCTTATGCGCTTCGAAAGCAGCGGGGTCGACCACGTACAGGCACTCGGTCCACTTCCCGTAGAGAGCGCACAGCTTCTTTTTGCTGCGGAGAACACGCACGCACACTCAGGCAACAAACACTAGATTATGACTTTGACATAAAATCTTCCCCGTGTGTCGCTACGATGCTAAAAGGCTCATGAAAACGAAATAAGCACATTGATGTGTGGCGTCACACTGAGAAATTTCGGCTAAATGAACATTATCGGGTAAAAAGAAGCTGAAAGGCCAAACTCAGCTCAGGGGACGTCAGATGTCATGCTGAGAAAACAAAGTCAATTTTCTCATTTCTCTGCTTGTTATCAGCCTTTGTGGTTGCTAAATAATTTCCCTCAGTATCATTGTCATGCTTCTGCACTGTGTTCCATATTTAGCCTTGTCATCGTGGTCATGCACACGACTTGTGTCCAGTCATCTCTGTTGAGTCATTGGCTCTGTTGTGTCAGACACATCTTGTATTTTTGATTGAGCCATCTGGTCTTTATCTTTATCTGCTTCAGAGGCTTTGAGTTAGCTACAATTTCCCTCAGTCTTAACTTTTATTTATGCACCAAAGTCCATTTAATTCAAGAGCTGCTTTTGATGACAATCAATTATTAATCGTGTGAATTGTTAATGGATCATTTGCATGGTGTTTTGATTTTGTAACGGGTTCTGATATCACACTTAAAAGTTAGAAATGTGCTCAGCGGAGTGACCCCAGGAAACCTACTTGACTTTGTAGGTCCTGATTTACAATTGAAGCATATTTAAACTGCTCATTGAATCATATTTGTTCAAAAATGTGGGAGCTTGAAGTGATACATTTCAGAAGGAATCGGCCAGATAAATCAGTAAAATGAGTCTTTTCCTTTAGTTGTCTAGTTTGTTTCAATCTGGAAAAAGGATCCAAAGAGATGAATAATCAAGTGTGCACAATTTCCCTCAACATTCAAGACAAGAACAATGAAGCTTCATACCAGAGGTGACTCTATTTAAATGACTTTTCTCATCATTATGCATCCATGTAAGCCGTACCTTTTATCCAGAATATAGCCTTCAACCTTGTGCAGTTCTTTGCCAAAAAGGCCACATGGTTTGAAATTGAGGCAGCACTTTTCCCCAGTTCTGGGAGAAAATAAAAGAGAAGAACAGCAGATCATCCTCTCACTCTCTTCTGCCTGAGTCACACAGGACTTCCTCATCTGCTCTGTCCATCTTCCTTCTTGTTCATCAAACTTCCTCAAAATATTTTCAACAGTTCTAAATGCATTGTTCTACTCACTAAATATGCAACTTTGCTGTATATTCCTATAATAAGTAGAGTGATAATTTACTAGCTGTGTATTTTTTTGCCCTCTCACCTGTGGTTGATCAACTCCATATTTCCATACTGTTCAATCCACAGCTGACCCACTATGATGTTGTGAACGCAGCATGTAGGATTCGTCCAGGTGTAGGCTTCATTGTACCTGGAGACAAAACAATAACTTTAAGGGGAACTTCACATGTAAAGTCAGATATAAAAATCTGGTGGTATGGAGTTAAAAAGAAGTGGGTTGACCAGACCTCTCGAGCTTTCAAGGCTACATTAGGTGCTACCAGCATAACACACCTGAGACTGACTGAATGATCAGCGGACGAGTTGCATTGTGGGTATTGTAGGTACCACATTTTAAAGGAATGTGCGGAATAAATAAAAAGATATTAGAGTGCTGAACTTTATAAACCTCTTCGTGTAAACAGTGTCACAGCTTTTGCCAGTTTAGATTTAGATTTAGAAAGAGTTGACTGATTTTGTAGTTTTTTTGAGAAAAGAAAAAAAAAGCCATTATATTCTTTTAAATGAGCTCGAACTTCTTACTTGGGCAGCTCCAGCGTGATGATGCCTTTCGGCTCCGCTTCCACACTCTTGCCCCAGAACTTGAGTTTGGGGTAGATGGATCCATGAAACACAAAGTCTTGCTTCAGGCCCTCGGCATGGAAGGCGCTGACTGGAGGGTGGTGGCTCACCTGCTCCGATATGAGCCTGAAACCCAGATCCTCTCTGGGGCGAGAGACAGCAAGCATCAAAGAGTGAATGTTAGAGGACGGACAAGAACTCAGCTGTGATGTATCAGGTGATGTATTTAGTTGAAATCCTTATTGAACATGTGCTGTATGATCCCACTTACCTGACCAATTCATAGGTTTCTCCCAGTAGAGGGTTGAAGGGTTTGCCTGTCCGCTCCCACTGGGAGGCCACAGCCGACACGGCAAACGCAGCCACACACTGCCAACAGCAGATAACACACACACACACACACACACTCCAGATCATACACACTAAACTCAAAAGTGAAGGTATAATCCAGAGAAAATATGGCTATATTTGAGGCAATTTATGTCATTTGCAGGATGTTAGAAAAGGCACTACCTTCATCCTCTCGATGGAGTCGGAGGAGGTATTGGCCTGGTGGATGAGGTAAGTGTGCTCCATGTACTCTGTCAGACGCTGCAGGAAGCTGAGCGGCTCGTTGAAAATCACCGGCATTGTAATCTTGGAGAGCTCCTAAAAGAGACACGAGGAGGAATTGAGGCGCCAGGTTTCATTAGGGAGAGAAAATACAGTCTCTTCACACAGAAAATCTTAGTATAATATTCATGGCGATACTTGAAAAGGCTGAAGGGAAAACTGGCCATCTAATATCTTGTACATGCACATCATTTGTATGTCACTGTGGATAAAGGTGAATAAATGTTATTTTAGTGTTGTTTCTACTGCGTCCTTTCTCAAATGAGGAGCAAGAGGAAGTCAGGTGATCACCAAAGTCTCTCTGGGGATCATGAATGTCTGTACTAATTGGATTGAATAACCAACACTGACACGGTGCTAGCACGACTAATACATGAACATCATTCTCACCATTCCAATGCAGTTCCTCAAAATACTCCAAATACTGAAGTCATTTCTTGAAAACATCGGCGCAGGTAAGCTGGATCTAAAACAACACACACACATTAAAACACAGTGGAATAACTTATATAAGATGATGCAGCGACTTTAAAAATAGACACTTTTCATTAGGTTAAATGCACCAGACATGTAATAGCTGCAGGCATCATATCTTATTCAAGTGAATATGGTCAACAAAAGCCTGTAATGTATTGTGTGACATTCTGGAACAAAGCCCAGAGAGACAATCAACACCCGTATCAAAGGTGGTCAGTGGCCTTGGAATCATCCATCAGCAGCATTTATATCTTGTGCGTCTGACAGTGGACCAGACGGGTCAAGTTTACAAGTTGGAGGTTTTCACAACTCATCATATAAGCTATATAAAAATAACATGTGCGGATCATGTAATAATAATAATAAAATGCAAACATCCAAATATTCTCAAGTGCACTCCAAAGCTGCCTGCAGGGATTAGCCATGGGATCATACTGCAGGCTGATTATTGCCTTGCACTTATCAATATTTAACAGCTGCAACACAGAGCTCAGTTCTTTCAATACAACTCTTTCTTTTTCCTTCACCAGTCTGGGCCCAACTCTAAATTATTCACACTACGAAGTGGAAAGACCTGGGGGAGGACATGAAAATGAAAAACAAAGATCAGCGGGAAAACAGTTGGAGCAGGTAGGGAAATATCAGAGTCTGACATTAATATAGGATACATGACAGCGAGAAATAAACTGCAGCAATAACAGATTGGAGGAGGTGGATCCTTTGTTAAGTTTGTTCATCTTTTGATGGGTGGTGGATAAAAGCATGGGAGGGGGGTCAGTGGTCCATTTGGGGAGCTGACCTATGCTTTGCGATGCCGTTGGGTTGAGCCTCATCTTTAACTCCATCGTGATCCTCCTGCGACATGCTGGCGGGGCTGCTGCAAGGGCTGCTCAACATGACAGAGCCTTCGTCCTCCTCCTCGTCCTCCTCACAGGAATGGCTGGCCACCGTCTCAAAGCCGCTCAGGGAGAGCTCCGAGTCTGATTCTGATGGAGACGGACACATGGAGGTGAATTAAGTCTGACCATAAAGTGCTATTAAAGACTGCTTCGAAATGAAGAAAAGGCAAAAGTAATACACCTCTTAATGAACACAGACAAAAATGCTGTTAAAGCAGCTGACATCCACTTAATAAACATATTTCAGTATCGTGGATTTAGTACGTTGTCTGATAAATGACAAAAAACTGCAGTTCCGAAACGCCAAACATACTTTATGTTTGTCAGAAACTCATTACATAGTTTGTCCACCAGAGAGCAGTGACAAGATTATTTTTCTAATGTAAAATGTCCTGGGTCATAACCCATAAAAAAAAAAAAAAATCAATCAATATATTGTTACTTGATTTTTTAAGAAAAACTCTTAAATATCAGTATCGGGATCAAAAAAATCTAGATTCAGTCAAGCTCTATAATAATTACAATAATATCAATACTGTGTAATGACAAAAATAAATTAGTTGCTGAAAAGCATCAGCTAATCAAATGTAATGCAATGTATTATAATGATAGTTATTAAATTATTAATTTATTAGCATATTCATTCACAAAGCAGTTTAAATGTTATTCTATATAAATAAGGTAAAAAAATCAATAAAATATACAAACAAAACATTTACAGTCATGCTCTGCAACATCAAATGCAGATCAATATGAGCATTACATTCTATTGATCCTTGGAATATCAATTAACATCTCTCATCTATAGATGTCATAAGATAAAAATATTAACATGAAATTAGATAAAAAGTTTTGATTAAATCTAAATATATAGAACTAAAAACAAGCACAAAGTTCTGTAAAATTCTGTTTTGTGTCAGCTCAAAAAAATATCCTAAAGCATCCATTTAAAAAAAAATGTGACTCCACCATGCAGGTTTTTCACAGCAAAACCACTCATGTGAAAAGGCTTCAAGTTATTTCAACACAACCAGGCAACACTTGCTTACGTCACGCTTGAGGAGCGGCAAAACATACCAAAGACATTCAGCTGCAGGTAAAAGTATTCCAGTGTCCTATAGGTGAATGACAGAGCAGCGAGTGTGAACGGCGGCCTGTCACAGAATCTCCTGCATCTCCCGAGCCCGTTTGATCTCTTGTCAACTCACCAGACACGGCGTCGTGGAACTCATCCTCGCTCAGGGCGCTCCGCGGTGAAGATCCCTTGACGACGGATTGCTCAAGTTCGTGGTGCTCGGTGGCGAGAGTCTGCAGCGCTTCGGAGAGGATCTTATTCTTCTCTACCTCCTGCTCCAATTTCAGGCTGCGCACCTGAGCTCCACACACACACACAAACACACACACAAAGAAGGCCTAATCACTCACACAACTCAACACCAACATGAATTCTATCTTCCACATTTGATGGCTGACAAATAAATGCAGGCATGGCTACCAAAATTTTATTCCGTCTCTTATTAGAAGACAAATGTGTGCGACTATGGGACCGGCTGCGATGGCAGTGGGCCTGCAAATAAACAGCCTGTTGACTGACTGGTCCTCCCCTCAGCACTATCCTTTCATTATCAGACCCATGGAGAGAGAGAGAGAGAGAGAGAGAGAGAGAGAGAGAGAGAGAGAGGACGAGACGGAGCTGAGAGAGGATGAGCCATGTTTATCTGTAATGGAGGACAGCTGCCTCGATCCCGCCTTCTCAGATGGCCTGTCGGAGAACATGACTCCCGTGGAGGAGACGGGATCAAATGACGGGTAATGGACTCAGATGTACACCATCAGCCAAACCTCCATTTTACACAAGGCATTAGTGTTGATAATATGAAGACGAGCTCATTTTTCAGCTGCACCTTTCTCAAAATGTCTCTTTTACGCAGATGATGTGACTGTGTGAAAGTGTCGATCAAACGAAAGGCAGTGTTTTACTTTAGACTGTCACAGATCCAGGAGCAGGTTTAAGAACACGGATCACTCGCCATCGTTGTGATATGAACTTTAAAGAGGAAATTCTTGACCCCAACACAGGTGGTGTAAAGCAGCGCTGCGGGAGCTGAAAGTGATTCAGCATCTACCCCTCGCTGGGCGACTGAGCGCAGACCCCGCTGTTTCATTCAGACTGCACGCCGTCATGTGCAGGCTGAGATACACAGTACATGTTTGAGTTAATCCTATTGAGACCGGGCCTATTCACGGTGAGAGCGCTGAGATCCTGTGAGCCTTTTATCGTGCGCCGTGCCACTGCAGACCGAGGTTCAAAAGGCTGCACAGCTGAGCGATGGAGACCCGGCACGGGTGGGGGCTCCCAAAGCTCTGGACTGGCTGTTCAACTCAAACACTCAAATGGGTTTTTTTGGGACATGAGCGGCACCGTCCCTTCTCGAGATCCCAGAGAAATTCAATCTTGTTTGTGAGATGATGCCGTGTTAGTGAGCGGGAGGCGATAACAAGAGAGGGAAAAGACCCAGCACATCATAACTGATCGGACTTTCTGATTTTAAGAATTCAATAATTACCTCCACCAAGGAGGTTATGTTATTGCCGGCGTTGGTTTGTCTGTTTGTCTGTTTGTTTGTTTGTTTGTTTGTCTGTTTGTTTGCAACATAACTCAAAAAGTTATGGACAGATTTTGAAGAAATTTTCATGAAATGTCCTTTCTGGGACAAGGAACAAATGATTAAATTTTGGAGGTGATCCGGAAAACCGCCATTACGGAAATGTGGATTTTCAGGTATAACTATTAAACTAAAAATTATATTGATGCAATTCCAATTGTTAAGGGTATGTTTTTATGGTCCAGGAATCAATTGAAATAGAGAAATCAAAGGTAGGACTAATATTTTGGGGTGTAAGTCACAATAAGCTGGGGGAACCGTGCTGCTTGGCGGAGGTCTGCGCTCTCCAAGTGCTTTTCTAGTTTTGTCCATGTTAGTATGCAGATTTGTGAGGGTGAACATGTTTCGATTTACATATTCAACAACTCAAGTGTGCATTTATCACTGCATTCAAACACTGTGGTGGATCAAATACATATCAGCTTAAATAATCAGCAGAGAGGACGAAGTGATGAACTGTCATGGGGACGTGATGTTCAGATGGTTGCCTGGTTCAGAAAGTGCCACAAATGAACCAAAACTGTGATTGCGCAGAACGATAATTTCAGACACTCTTAGATCTCTGGTGCTGGGCGACATAATTTTGTCCAATAGTGTGTAATTTGTGTTAAGATGTTATTAAGATAAGGGATTATGATTTTAATGAAAATCAAATCAGCCCTCTTTGATCTACCCTGCACTTCATATTCAGCTGCAGCGCAAAGACACAAATGAACATCCTACATTTCCTGTTTCGTGTCTTTTTTTTTTTTACTTTGGTTTTACTTCCATCACATTTTCATACAGATGTTAATGTTCCAGCCATACACATATTAACACATGCATACATACATCCACCGTTAAAGTAGCATTGAGCAGTAGTGGTGAGCCATATCAAAATACAAAAATGGACACGATATAATTTGTCTGAGATTTTGTGATCCTGTTTATACTGTGGTAAGTTACCCTCTTTGCAATGTTGAGAATAAATGAACAGGATTGATTTATGGCAATTAGGTATTCTGCCACGTTGGTCCAGACTCGAAAATCTCAACAACTCTTGTATAAATTTCCATGAAATTTAGCACATTGACCTCAAAGGATGAATCCTCAAGACTTTAGTGATCACCCAACTTTTTCTCTGTTGTTGTGGATGGATTGCCGTGGGATTAAATGTAATAAGAGAAGAAGCCTCTAACATCATTTAGTGTCATTATCAATATTTATGACGACTATTATTACGGTTTAATTAGGTGGATTAACCACAAACAGACATTGCTGTCCAGTCACTTTCTCAACTGATTTTACAGAAAATGTACAATATCACAACAACATCACAATGTAAAATGTCTCATTATTTGCCAACATTATTTGTCTGCTGCTGTCTCTGCTGGGCTTGAAGCCAGTGCAGTAAAGTCTTGTGGTTTGCCTCCATGTTTACATTTACAGTTTGGTACTAATTCATTTTTACAACTTAATGCCTGAGAGAATTTCAAGTTCAAGGAGGAAAACCTCCTGCAGCAGGAGCCAGACCTGGCTCTTATTCTGTGACCGTGAAAACACTGTGTTTAGTCGAGTGCTTTATACTTTTTACACTATTAGAGAATTTATGCTTAGGGTTGGCACTTGTTATGAGCTATAAGTGGTGCCATCTATTTTCTCTCCTCCTCTAATCTATACACTGAATCCTTCCATTATAATCAAGTCCATTGAATCAGATACAAAGAAAACCCATCTGACAGCTCATAGTCAGTGCACTCCGCTGAGCTGCCGTCATGAGGAGGTGTGAATTGCCGCTTTCTTAAGAAACACGTTTTGCTTTCACACTATTCTTAAAAAAAGACATCGCTATATCGTATCTGAGGGTCACAGACAGTAAGGATGCTGCTCATTACAGTACATTACAGAAGCCATGAAGAAGTTACACAGTTAATGTGTGTGTTTGAAGAAACAACTTCCTGGTTCAATTATCTACAGATATCAAAAACAAGATGCAGAGTCATTTTGGTGAAATTACACAATAAATTGCTACAGCTTGTGGAGATTAAAATGCTGATAATCAATGGGATGATAGACAAAACCTGACAATCAGCTGCTGACAGGCCAAGGACACGAGCCTGTGACAGCAGACACTCACCCCTTCCTGTCTGGAGAAGAGGCTGAGACAGATATTGAGATTGGAACTGGTCTGGCTGGACAGCTCGTAGATGTCTTGCATTTTCTGCAGGATGGTGGATGGAAACCCTGGAGAGACAAACACATCAGTGAGGGATCACTTACACAGCGTAATGACTGACATAAAAAAAGTCAAGAAGAAGCTAATATGAAGTTTAAGTTGTTTAGTGTTTTTAATGTTACAAGCCTCTAATGACAGAAACAGACGTCTCAATTATGAGGATTTCACAATACTGTTCATTTCAATCTGCTTGATGATGCCTGAAATGTTAATCACCCAATTTTCATTTACTCTCTCAAACGGTTCATATCTACAAGGTTTCTCATTACAATATCTAAAAATACTTAATTGACAATAAAATAACAGGTTTTACTTTCTGCCAGCCCGTCATTTTTCAGCATGGACAGGAAAGCTGCCACCTCCGCTTCCAGTTTCTTCCGGCTGGCCTCCGCCGCCTGGTTTCAGAGAGATGAGACCGCGGGTGAACAAAAGCAGCGGCGGGTGGGAGGACCGGAGGCTTTCTACTTCTCCAAAAACACTACCGATTATTACGCTGACATGATAATTATGGATTTTCTTGTTTAAAGCCACCTGTAGTGAGTCTGTCAGCTCCCCGAGTGACATCACTTCCTCTTCCTCCTCCTCCTCGCTGCCCTGCTCTTGGGAGCAGTAGTGTGTGCTGTAGGCTGAGTGCTCTTCCAGGGCGTCCAGCCACGTCTGGAAGACAAAATCCACATCACGAGGGGGTCAGGAGATTTTTTAATAAAGTGTTACAACCAGGGGAGAAATGAGACGTACTTTTCTCGTCGCCTCTGGGTCGTTTTTAGGTGATACTTTGAAGTGATGCACGCTGTCGTCGAAGCACTTGAGGGTAAAAAAGCAGCTATCTTTGGCTCGGATCTGGAAATGACAAAAACATTCCCTTGTGCAAAAGTTTTGCTCATGCAAATGTCAAAAATGGAGTGTAAATCTTAAGTATCGGCTTACCAGACAGTGAGCATGTGTGAGGGCCTTACAGCCCTGTCTTCTGACATTAGCAGCTGCATCTGACCTTCGCATGAAAAAGAAAGAAGTTAAATTTTCCTTTTAAGACAAGATTTCACTGGCGGTATTGAAGAAACAAACCCTTGATTTTCTAACTCATCTGTGTCTTCTGGCACCTTTCTAATCAATAACACACAGGACTTCTATCTATCTGGTGCTCAGATCCTTTCAAATGTCTGATTAAAGGAGCAAAGCCGATGTGGAAGATGGCACCTACTGTTTCGGGTACCAGGATAAAACCCCATCCTGAAGTACGACCCAGTAGGAGCGCCAGCCAAAAAATCTGGAGCTCTGCGGGACGACGCAAAGAGAAGAATCAGCAGCCTGATTTTCAGTGATTTCTATTATAGTTCAGGCTTTTCTGATTTTAGTGGTGGATGAGACAGAGAGAGCAGCAAACTGGAACAAAAAATCATATATTTGCCAACACGTGTGCTGCATTTAAAAACATATCCTAAATGCTATAGACACAAGCACATACAGATGAGATGAAATACACACATGAGCGAGCTATGAGGGCTTATGTGATAACAATCATCTCTTTGGCTTCAATGACAAGAAGATCAAGACCTCTGGGATCAATATTCTTCAAAGGCACATTTTCTTTAAAAAAAAAGCTTTATGAGCCTACGAGAGAGTTTCATCCTCTGTTTGCACAAATACAAAATAATTAAGACAACACACACATGACAACAATCATCTTAATAAAAAACACACTGACAATAAGCAAAAACCAGCTGTACTGTACAAGACAAACAAATTAATAATGAGGTGCAAAGGCGAGGTTAATGTGTTGTTAAAATACATATTTAAAGACACTGTTGTCATATATCTTATATAGATCTAGTGTAATTTTTCAAATGTTAAGGTTTTGTGCATTTAACTTAAAGAATAAATGCTCAACTGAGAACTTGTCACATCATTAAACGTATCGCAACATTAAACTGTTAATTCTGTTTTTTTTACATTTTACACAGTGTCCCAACTTCTTTCAGAATCAGGGTGTAGATAGGAACTCCTAGACTTTACCTTAAAGATGAGTCCCTCGAACTTCTTGACATGGCGGGTCAGACCCTGAAAGGGACACCGATGGGAAACACGAAGAAAGTGAAAAACAAATCAAAGAACAAATCGAAGTAACTTTAAGAAGCCGACTATTAGCTGAGCACTCACTCGATGAACGCTGCCTTCAAGGACCTGCTTCATTGCTGTATCACTAGCCAGGTCAAACGCTGTCTGGCCTGTGAGTTATGGACACACAAGACAAGTGGGGCTTTAAAAATACTGCTTGATTGAACAATATTTAAAGACTAGTGACAATAATAAATATCGACTGAACCAGCCAGAGGCCGTGCAGGTTTTGCATTGATGATCACGTTTAAGTCACAGAAATAACCACAAAAATAATGAGAGGTTAAATTTTCTGCTGCTTACTCAGTCAGTTGCTATTCTGATTGGGTGAAGGAACAGAGACTTGTGAAACGAGTCACTCAACATCAGAGGGAATAATTTCAGTATAAGCAGTCGTCTTGAGGGAACATTGAGAGGTATGGTTTGTTAAAGGTGTTATTCTATATTTTCATACCTAGATTTTTTATGACTGATTGCAAAACCAGTGAAAAGGAGTCAGTGCTGATTGCCAGCTTTGGCTGATGGACCTCACCGTTCTTGTTCTCGATGTGGGGGCTGGCTCCGATCCTGAGCAGCTTCAGGGCACACTGCTTCTGGCCTCGATAGGCGGCAGAGTGCAGCGGAGTGTTACCCAGCAGATCTGTGCAATTGATGTCTGGAGGCTTTTTCCTGCTGAGCTGCAGCGAACACACACGACAAAAACAGATGGGTTGTCTCGTCCCAAATGTCCTGCAGGTCTATATCATTCTGCTAAGAAGAGAAACACTTTGATTTCTAACTCTGTGTCCAAAAGCTGGAACAGTTAAGGTTGCAACTTTTCACACTGCCAGTTTTGTGTGTTCCAAGACTCTTTTGGCACATATTGCAAATGTTGTTTATGCCAGAACTTGTCCTTATTTAAAGGGTGTAATCAGCTCCATACTCGTCTGGACTTGTGAACATGAGAAAGATATTTGAGTCTTACTGTCATGTTCATGTACAAAAAGTCTATTTGGTCTTGTTTATTTTTAGCATCTTAGTTTAGCCAAATTTCATTAAAATCCATCAAATATTTGTCGAGACAATTCACTTAAAAACTCTATTGGCAAACTCGTGGTGGTGCTCTAAGAAAACCCAAAGGACAGGATTCTTCCTCTGGCACCATGAATGTCCAAAAAACATTTCATGGTAATCTATCCAATGCTGTAGTTGTAGAGATATTTCCATCTGGACCAAGGTGGTGAATCAACAGGCTGATGTATCTTGGGGAATATTAACTCCGGTCTGGGACTAACCAGCTTAGTTAGAGTTGAAAGGTCTCCTTCTCGTGCAGCTTCCAAAAGCTCCTCCTCCAGTTTCCTCTCCTCTGTTCTCTGGGCCGCTGGCGTCAGTACCAGGATGGGATTTACAAGAAAAAAAATACAGGAGAATTTTCGAAAATCTGAATATTATTTAAAACATTTATAATGGAGATTGTTAAAAATATATTTCCATGAAATCTCTTAGATGACGACGTGTCTCTCTCACCTTCTAACATGCCTCTGATCTCGGGATTTTGCGTGACATCTTTGGGAATCTGTGCTGTCCCATTGATGACAGTTGCACATGCATCATAGTGCAGCAGCAGCATGACAACCTCCTGATCAATACGTGATTGATTGATTGATTGATTGATTGACTGAATGGATGAATAAATGCATGCACAAAACCATACTATCAACCAAGAGACGAGAAGTGCAGAGAGAAACTTAAAATTGATGATGAAGGTACCTTTCTTCCTGTGAAGGCAGCTTTGTGTAGTGGTGTGTCTCCGATATTATTGGGCAAGTTGACGTCAGCCCCTGCCTGCACGGGGTGACAACATGCTCATGTCAGCAGTTGTTCAAAATCTAAAGCATAAACATTTAAAAGCTGAAATAAAGAAATCCTACCTTCAGTAATTCCTCTACTACATTTTTGTGTCCAAAGTAACAGGCCAGGTGAAGAGGCGTCCATCCCAGGTTGGACTTTTTCTTACCTGAGAAAACACACATGCTGTGTTACACCACACACTATGACTGATATTACCCCCAAGTGTTACTCAGGTACCTTTGCAGTTTATGTTGATCTGTGCCTCTTCCTTTATCTTGGACATGAGGAGCCTCTGAATCCCCGGCAGATCTCCGTTCCGGGCGTATTGCAGGAACTGCTCCTCAGGCTCCAGCTCCTCCATGGACCCCTGCGGAGGAAACGCAGCGGAGAAACAGCGACGGCATAAAAAGATTTTTCTTATTTCTGTGACTCAACTGTAATTAAAAAAGATGCTTTCAGGAGCACATGTGCATCTGAAAAGAAACCCAGAAGCTATAGGAGGCTATGTTTGTTACTAATCAGAGCTTTTAGCAAAACGGCAAGAAAGCTGATGAGAGTGTGTGTTTATCTGTGGCCTGTGTTATTTAGCCTGTGGCAAAAGCCTGGTTCAGTACAGTCAGATTGCTGAAAGGACTAATCTATATTCGTAATTATCTTTCATGCTTTTAGGTTGTAGGAAGTCCTCTTTACAAATTGATGGGTTTGCGAAAAAATAATAAATAACATTTCTGGATGGAGAACACAACTCTGTACACAACCCTGTACACAACCCTGTACACAACCCTGTGCAATGGTTGAATCAGACAAATCAAAAGGCACAAAGAGACAAAGACAGTTAAATAAGTTAACAAGAATATATGAAATCAGCAGTCACTGGTTATGAAAACTGGAAGCTTAGCATGAAAATCTGTGCAGATTTAAATTGGAGCAGGTTCTTGTTTCAGTGCCAAGGGCACAATAATGCCTCTAACAAGCTGGAATTAACAGGCGTGCTGCTTTAGCAAAGCTATACTTAAAACTTTGAACTAGAAATAAGAGGTTGGTCTGGAGTTAGTACTGTTGGAATTGGATCATTATTATCTAAAAACAGCTGTTCAGACAAATACACCAGCATGGATAAATAAAGACTCGAAGCAGCCGAGGCCAAGACCTCCTCACTTTAAGTAAAAGTCACAGAAACACTGGATCCTACATTTCCCACAATGCAACCAGAGTCTCCCTGCCTGTTAAACACCCATCTCTTGCAAACCTCCAGAGTTCAGCTTGGGAAACTTGTCGGTTAATATTGCTTAATCAGTCATCATCTGTCATTGTCTGGGACATGTGAGGTCACGAGAGTCTGTTTTGTCAGACAGGGAAGATAAAGCATATGGGGATATATGAATTCTGACAAAAGGCGACAGTCACCAGACCAGCCTTACAGGAAGGAAACAAGTCCTGCCTTTTCCCTTCATGCAGCCTAAATCCACATGACTTTCTACATTTGTAATCAAAAACGTTGGTATGCAGTGTCAACAAAAAGGCAAAGCTTTAAGCAAAGTTGTGGCAGCTCACGTGGTCATGAACAAGAGATGACAAATCAGAAATGTGCAAACAGCTGAGATGAAAACCTTGACTGGCACTAGAACAGGTTTACCTGGGACTGAAAATCATGTGACACTAACGGTAACTCAGCTCAGCCTGTCTGTCTGCTTTGGTGTCTGGGAAACATCCTTCATACAATCTGTAACAGTACAATCAGGATTCACGTCGAGTTTTTATTTGGTGTCTCTGTTATCATTTATTTAAAATCCTGATTTAATTTCCATATGTTTACTAAGACGTTTAACCCTTTGACTCCCCAACCCGCTCTGACAGGTTTTTCCTCAACTGCAACATGTCACGCCTCGTACTGAACTTCATCATAAGCCCTTAAAAAACGAACTTTATGGGAGCCATTAAAAAAATGTTTGATAAGCATGTATGTAAATATAATAATGTGTTTTCCAATTTAGAGGTGAAAGTTGGGTAATCAATTATTCTATGATCAAACAATTAACAGATTAGATTCTGTTGGTGCATTTTGGAAACTGATAATAAGTATCTGAAAGTATATTATTATTATTATTATTGATGATGATGTTGTTGTTGTTGTTCCGTATTCCCATTTCATGTTACTGTACTTTATACTTCCACTCCACTACATGTCACATGGATATATTCCACTTGTTTCCACTAGATGTATTTGACAGCTCTACTAGTTACTTTTCAGAACAAGATTCGACATCAAAAACACATAAGCTTAAAAAAAATCCAACACATTGTTAAAAATGGGACCAGCGGTTTCCCCCTTATTCCACTTGTAACCCCATCACATTTCAGAGGTGTATGAGTTGTCAGCAGTTTCGCCAAGAAGACATTTCCCCTCTACACTTCTCATATTGTTTTATTTGAAAAACTGTTTGAGGCCCAAAAGCATCAAACCATCCGGCATTCCCTCTCCCATTAATCATCTCATGATCCCTCACATTTATCTTGTGATCCCATGAAGGGGGTGTGACCCACTGTCATTAATGTCATATATAACATTATGAGTCACAGGTGCACTTTTCTTCAGAAAGATTTTGAATGCAGGGCTTTCACTTGTAATGAAGTATTTTTTACAAGTACTGGCATTTAAGTAAAGGAATACTTCTTCCACCACTGCTTTTACACTTTTATATTTCCAGATTCATAAAGTCCACTTATGCATCAGTATTAACAATCTATTAATGTCACATGTAACACATTATCATTCACAGATGCATTTTTCTTCAGAATGAGTATTTTTACTTTTGATATTTATGCATTTTGCTGATTAAACTCTGTACTTCAACTTAAGTTAGATTAATTGCATTTAACTCTCACATGTCCAGATTCAACATAATGACCATAAGCATGAATGTACTCAGAACAGTGTGAATGTTGCCAGGTTTGATTTATCAGCAGAATAATGAAGCAGCAGAGGACACTTACTGGTTCGGCTGGTCCAGGTTCTTCACTCAGATCTGCTCGGGCCTCTGTCAGGCTGCATGTGATGCTTTAAGCCCCTCTGAGCTGTTTCCTGCTGCTCGACTGCAACAAAAGCAACAAAAGATCTCACATGATCCGACTCATCAAAACGTCTCTCCCAAAACACACATCCTCCATTTATCGTCCGCAAATGACGCCGAACGGAGCGACGGTGAAATACAGCTGCCTCAGTCTCACCCACATACACTCACACATACACACACGCCTCTGTTTTCTGTTTACACTGACATCAGCTGATCTTCACCGAGCGGAACTCGCCCGGACATATCGTTTACGCCTTTCAAAATAAAAGCATGAATAGTTATTTCAGAGTGAATTGTCCACTGACGCTTCAGTCACCCATCCTCTTTCACGTAAGCAGAAAATTAGATTTATAAAATAACAGTTTTCTTTACAGTTTGTTCGCTATCTTGTGTCTTTTTTTCAATTCAATTCTCCTTTATTGAGTAAAGAAAGCGGCGGAACCCGGAAGTCAAACCACTCGCAGCCAATCAGCTTTGCCCCGGAAGCACTTACGCTTCTACACATGCAGGCTGATCTCAACATGTAGTTCATCTTATCTGTGGATCATGTGCTTTAAGTTTGATATAATCTGTTTTTTTGGACAGACTTCTATTCGTTTTTTCTTTTGCTGACACTTTATGATGAAATGAACAAATGGCCGACATCATAAATGAAGGAGATCTTCAGGCTCAGGTAAGCTTTGACAGCCTCTCTGATAAAGTTGAGACAAGCTGACAAAGTGTGTTTAGTGTGTGTTTTGTTGTAGTATTTTGATGTGGCCTGCAGGGAGCGTAGGACTATCAGCCAAATAGAAACTGATCTCAATTTACTGTTTGTCATTGAGCTCAAGTATTAGTTAGAATAAATCCAGGCAGATTGACACATCTGGCACAAACACACTTTTTCCTTTATCTGGCTGACAAACATAATAGGGATATAATTAAAATGCTTGAGCATCTGTGCACAGACCATAAAATATAGAGGAATATATACACATGTTTACTCTGGTCACTTCTGAGGAGATTACATAGATTCATTACCTGGAGACTTATCCCAACCATAACCACCACTTTTCTAATCCTATCCTTGCTCTAACATTAACCTCTGAGCCAAGAATAAGCTTTTACTGAGCCCAATTAACTTGTCTTTATTCCTAAACGTGTTCCTGAAAGTGACCTGTGAGAAACACACTGTAATGGAAAAATGTATTGTTGCTTCCATGCAACTCAAACTTGATGAAAAATATATGCATATATGTTTATATTGTTCCATGTTTACTTTTCATATTTTATACATCTTTACTGAACATTGCACTTGACAGACTAGACACCAAGGTCCTGTCACACTTGATCTTTGTTGTTTTCTCCTGACTAGATCCTTGCTTGTGTTGTATCTACTCTCAGATGTATGTCGCTCTGGATAAAAGCCTTTGCTAAATGAAATTGTAGAATATAACTTCACAGTGTTGAAGTGTGATCTGTGTCTCATCTCCTGTTTGTGCAGGCTGGCTCTCAGGTCAGTTTGATCTATGGCGTGTCCTCCTTCCATTTAGAAACCTTTATCTTTTTGCTCTCACGCCCATAAATTAGCCAGAATTGTCCTTGGAGGAAAGAAGGAAGAACGATAAGACTTCAGGAGTAACTTTGTAAAGCAAACAGACTGAAAGAATTACTTTTACAACTTTCACCTTTTGTAACTGCTGGGAGGAGACAGAAACACAGATCCAGTGTAAAGTTTGAGTGCAGCTGTATTCTTTGCTCTTATGAAGGCACAAGGCCCGTATGCATACATGAGCTGCAATAAAGCCATAAAAAGGTGTCCTCTGTTTTGCGAGTACTTTATTACAAGAAGTGCCACCACACAGATACACAGACACACTGGAGGATGCTTCCACGGTGTCTGGCTTCATTAACACATATTCATGTGATGTTTGAAGCTCAGCAGGTGCAGCATGGCACACACAGAGGTCGCACATTAACACAGTGCAGCCGAAACAGCATGAAAAAGACAAAGGTGGACACAAATTAACACCATCACAAGTGCTCATTATCAAACTTGTACATTTTTCTAAAACAGTGTCTTTGGAGTTAGTGCCTCTCATGTGTTGCCATTTCATGCTGCTTTTGCTGTATTATTGTTTCCTGTCATTTAGATTGAAGAGGTCGAGGCTCTGTCCTCCATCTATGGGGATGAGTGGTGTGTCATAGATGAAGCATCCAGAATATTTTGCATCAAGATATCCAACGACTTGGACGATCCAAAACTGACAGCATGTTTGCAGGTAGAGAAAAAAAAAAATCATATTTATCATAGTGACCCAATCATAAAAGTCTGGCAGTATATTTATTTATTTTTTCTTATTGATCAGATAATTCTCCCACCTGATTACCCAAGCGCATCACCCCCCATATACCAGATCAAGTAAGTCTATTTGCCTTTCAAATTTAATCTTGCAGTGATGTGCTGAATTGATAGAGCAACATCCCACTCAAAAACCCACTCCTCATCCTACTCAATAACCCTCTATTTGTTCTCGGCTTTTGTAGTGCAGCGTGGTTGCGAGGCCCCGAGAGGGCTAAATTGGCAAACAGCCTGGAAGACCTCTATGTGTGAGTGCTTCTCGTAATTTCTGACTTTGCAAGGAGGTACTGTCGAGTGATATTACCCACAACAAAAGCTTTTCATGGTTGTTTCCACGGTGCAATTTCTTTGCAGTCTGTGTCTGTCGGAGAACCCGCCTTCATATGGAAATGTTTAAATTTCAACAGGGAGCACGTGGGGGAGAGCATCCTTTACCTGTGGGTGGAAAGAATTCGAGAATTCCTTGTGGAGAAATCCCAGAGCTCAGAAACAGGTGAGGTGTGAAAAATGAAATTCATGCTTGAGGGACACACTTGCAGCAATTTGTAATGACTTTAGATTACACATGGTAGATTTATCATTCCAGAAGAGCTTACTGTTATTGTACTACACAGGCTTTTTTCTTGCACCTAAGTCTTGTCGCTTTTAATAGTTGCTCCGTTCTCATATGGCACATAAGCATTTTAATGTGATAACAAGGACTGATTCTATCGCTAGAAATTTGCAGTAGTTGTTAAGCAATGGTTCATTCAAATTTTACACTGGAGTGAACAAAACCAGCTTTCTCGTTTCCAGCCGATGCCCATGAATCTTACATATGCACATGATGGCTACGTGCATGATAAGCTAAAAGAATGAGGCTAAAGCTACATGTTCCAGGTCAAAAGTTATCACCAGGCCTCTTGACCAGATGAAGATTAGATGTGAAAATATTCTGGCTCTACCTGTTTTCCACTCGCTGCCTCTCAGATGCCGGACCTCCCTCTCACTCCTCTCCTCATACTTTCACATCTAACTCTGTGAATGAATGGGTTATTTTCATCTAACCTCATTTGAAGCCAGTGAGAGTAGTAGGTTGGATGCCAGCAAGCTCAGCTAGCTCCTATACAGATGTGTGATGTTGCTGTGTATTTGTTTTGGAAGCTGTTATTGTGGTTATATTCACAGCCGAAGTGTAGCTTGACTGGGATTCCCTGACTGCAAACACAGACAGAGCTGAGCTGCTGTACCTGCTCTGAGCGTTTCAGACAGAGGGTGAATAGAGGTGCTGCAGTAATGCACAGATTGAAATTAATAATGGATTTATAAAGGAGGTAAAGTTATTCAAGTAGACCCTCCCAAAATAAAAGTATGAACCTGAAGCATAATGTGGCCTCTTGAGATCGATATCTGTGTAATGCCGTCTGTCACCTTGGCTGAATCTTATGAAGTATAAAATGAGTCAATAACACCTAATATTTAAGATTTGCTACAGGTGTCACCAGGTTTTTTTGGGGGGAGTCTTGGTTATCTATAGCTGAGCCCAGCAGTGTCTATTATCGAGACTGTCGACTGTCTCTTTTAACCGGCGATGCTGAAAAATATTAACTGCCCTCCCTATTGTTGTGTGGCATAAATTGTCCTCTCTCTGTCATTCATGTGGTAATAAGTGTAACTGTAACGCTCAAGTTCAGAGGAGCTGGATTGACGGCTTATTCCCATTCAAATGACAGGGGCTTGGCAGAGAGAGAGAGTGAAAGAGAGGCAGAAGTGAAAAGGCTGAAGATGCACATTTCATAGAAAAGGAAATGAAAAGGAAGCAGACATGACAGAGGCGGCATGAAAAGTAAAGATGAACTAATGGATCTGATCATCGACTGTATGTGAGGATGGATGATGCATCTCCACTTCCTCCCACTGAATAAAAATGAAGTCATAATATCCCAGTTACTGGTGCTGCCATCTTGGCCTGGTGACATAATTTGGAGTCTGTGCAGTCGTGAATTGGGGGGTGGAGGGGGACCATGGTATTGATGGCCTGCCCATACACCTGCCTGACTGAGTCGGCATGAGCTGTTAATCTTGATGCCACACCTCCTTTTTATAACATCAAGTAACTAATAACTCACTACTAAAACCAACCGTATCAGAAAAATGAACACTTGAACATATATCAGGATTAGGAATAAGGTCTACCTAAAATGACAGAAACCATCTTTGAGAAAAATGTATTTGACATGTTAGTGTGTGTCCCATCAGAGCTGTATTGAATTGCTTATTGTGCTTTTCATTTTAATCGTGGTAGAACAAAACATTGAAATGCTCGATAAACCTCTGTTTGGTGAATGCATTCATTCTAAATGTGTTTTTGGTTTCCCCTATAGATACAGTATTTTTATTAGATATTAAGTTGGTAGCACTGTTTTATTCCACCCTGAGTTTTGCCTGCAGGGATTCTGTTCAAGTGACATTCATCCCCACATCCGTCGCCTGAAGGGCGGCCTTTTCTGGCAAAACTCACAAAGGTCACAAAGCACTCGCTGCTGCTTGAAATCAACCTGAAACTATAAAAGTGAGGGGGGAAGAATTAACATTTTGAAAAGTGACTCTGCAGCTCCATTGGAAATGATGCTTTTGATTGTTCTCCAAAAACGATGAAAAACATATCAATGAGTCACTCTGTTACTCTCAAGCACCAAATGTGCCTTAATCCACGGCTGAAAATAGTCCCAAGCAAATCCACTGATTAGCATTTTCCCATGTTTGAGTAACATTTTCTAAAAACTACAGTGCTCAGCTGCTGTAGGAAATCATTTTTTCAAATGGAAGTATACATTACAAACCATTTCTAGAGATCTTCAGTGGGAACCCTCGGGCCGGCAGCTAAGAGCCACAGAGGCTGTGGACAGTATTAAAAGATGGACTAACACATTGTTGGTTTTGGTATTTTCATGGGATTTGTTGACAGTAACAAAAATATCTACAGCATTGTACTTGAGCTTTGTCACTGTATTCTTCTACAGAAATGTTAGCGCCTCACTGACATTTCATCAGTAATGTGAGCAAACAAAAATGAAACTAATACATGATATACTGCAGAAAAATAATATTTGGTTACAATTACATAGTCGTCCAAATTTAGTATATTATACAAACTAATCAAAATGTGTAATATATTTAGTACATATGCATATTAATACACAGCTGATTTTAGGCTGAGCTCACATGCAGCTCACCTTTTGTTTCCATAACAACAGAGCACAAATTTCAGCTCACCTGTTGATCTTTTGTATCTCATCCCGCTGCATTCGCTTACAGTTGACACTGGACATAAAAAGCACTCAATAACTAACATGGACAGTTTCTGCACTGGCACTTTTTCGCCACACGCTTGTTGTTAAGAAATGTGAAACTGAGCATCAGATGTTGCGATTAACTGTGTGAGAAAGAAAAACAACGACGTCACTCAGTTCAAACATTTCTCTATTAATGGCATTCTGCTCAGTCCAATTTGTGTTAATCCTAAAAATAATATCATCTGCTTTGGTCCCAAAAATCTTGTATTAGTCAGGCTCTGGCAATTGGTTTCATGATCTATTACAAATTGTCTGTCGTGGTCAATAGGTCATGAAACCATAATGGTGTCAGCGTTAAGGTCATGTAATGGTAATGTGGTAATAAGATGCTCACTATGTGTCATTTTAATGACAAGCAGCATGAGTGAAGTGGAGACCTTTACAGGCACCAGGTTAAAGATGAATAAATAAAACAAGACATAATGTGTTTTTTTTGTCCTGTTTCAGTGGATCAACCTGAAAAGGTGAACATGACGGCTGAGGAGGAAGTGGATGATGATGAAGACATACCAGACTTCACGACTTTGAAACTGAACACAGAAAATGCCCATCTCTTCATGGATCATGTGAATGGTACAGCTCATGACATTGTGATAGACTTTTTGCTTGTGATCAAACACAGATGAGGTTTATACTGAGCAATGAAACATTTTGTCCTGTAGGTGAAGAGGTGCCTCCTATAAAACATGGAACTACCATCACAGACCGACGCAGCACCTTCCAGCCTCACTTAGCACCTGTGGTGACTCCCAGACAGGTACACAACATAAATGTTATTTTACATTATTAGACAGTACAGCAAATAAAACTCCTATGTATGAGCAGCAAACAACAGCTCAGGCAAGTTTCAGTAGAAATTACTTGATGAGGGTCTTGTAGCGCAGAGGACAAAAATGTGCTAATTTACGCAGCAGCTTCACAAAATGAAACATCACCTGGCTCCTTCCCGCATGTTAATGTCACTCTCCGGCTCTCAGGTAACAAAATGGCTCGCCTTAAAAGCTTGCACCCACCATTTAGACAAAAATATTTACAGACGCAGCTGTACTCCAGAGAACAGATCAACTGACACCTGCAGGCATGGAACGAGGACACGGACCCCCCTCAAAAGAGGAATACCATAATGACATTGAAGTTTAGAGCTGCTCATTACAAAGACATGCCTCGCAGAAATCTGCCAGCCAAGGCTCAATTTATACTAATAAAATTGATCATTATGGCGTCTTCAATTTAGTGGAAATGACATTTTTTAGGGAAAATTTATAAACATATGTTATGATATGAAATACAGATGCTTTAATGAACTGAAATTGTTGAGCTTTGTGTGACCAGAATGAAAAACAGCAGCCATTGCTTCAAAATCCTTTGAAGATCTTTGGTGACCTACAGCAACTGGAAACATGTCTGGCTGTGAAAGTATCCTGTAGGGGAGCAAAAACTAATTTAGATATTTGAAAAAAAAAGTGTAGAGGTGGAGGAGTCCTCGATCTAAATCCTATTATGAAACCATGACCTGTTCTTAAAACATATTTTTAACCATTTAATATATGAAATGTGATTTTCCTGATGCTGTTTTGCGCATCAGTCTGCAGCATGTTGGCCTCAGAAGTTGTCATCTGCACAGATACAGCATCATATTCAAACTGACAAGGTTTTTAAATTGACTCTTTTTTTTTTCCCCAACGCGCCCCCACTCAGGGTTTCAGCATGAAAGCGAGACAATTTGACAGAGAGTGCAGGAAGAAATCCTTGCATCAGCACTTTTCATTTACAAAAGAGTCCATGAAAAGGCGTGTGAGAGTGAAATGAGGAATGTATTCATTGATCCACCTGTTGTGTGCCGCAGGTGAAAATGGTCCTGGAGAAGCTGTATGAAAACAAGAAGATTGCTAGTGCCACTCACAATATTTATGCATACAGGTCAGTAATTTCATACAGTACCAGTCAAAGGTTTGAACACACCCTCTCATCCAGTTTATTTTACTATGTAGATCCATAGTGAAGACATCAAAACAATGAAAGAACACAAGTGGATTTATGTGGTGAACAAAAAAGTGTTAATTATGACACAAATCCATTTGTCACATTTCATACTATTGATGTCTTCAATAATTTACAATAAAGAAAATAAGAATAAAGAAAAACCACAGACTGATACATACTGTACATACAGCCTATATATACTATATACACATATATACACAAAATCTAAATTCATCTGAATTTATTATGCAAACCATGCTAACTCCCTCAGGTTGGTGTTACAGTGTGTCTCATTAGTGGAGAAGAACATGAGATAAGAGTCACAGCCTGCCCATCTTCTCTAAAGGCCACATTACTGCATTAAAGGTCAAAAAAGGCACCAGAGAAAATGAAGGCTTTTTGATAGTATTGTGTATTGTGTGACTAGGTGTGTGTGTGTGTGCGTGTGTGTGTGAGTGTTTGTGTTTTCTGCCTGTACGCCGGCGTGTGCACGTCTTTCAGCGTGGCCTAATGAGGTCGATGTCGAGCTGCTGATGCACTGTCTGGGTGGTCATTACTGTTGACATTTAGACAACTTAAAAAAAAACTTTGCCGGTGAAGAGGCTGCCGGTGTCACAGCGTCATTCTCTGACCGAAATGTCTCAATGCTCTTCCGCCTAATGCCAAGCTGTTGCGATTCTCTCTGTCGTAGGATTTACTGCGAGGACAAGCACAGCTTCCTGCAGGACTGCGAGGACGACGGAGAGACAGCCGCAGGGGGGAGATTGCTCCATTTACTGCAGGTTATTATTTCATTAAGAAAGCACTGACCTCGACCCAACATACCACTCTTTCAGCTGCATGCTAATCGTTCGCCAAAAAGGAAGAAAATGCCAAAAGAACTGATGAATGAGTCAGTGCAGCACACAAAGCTTTGGCCCTGAATTCATATTACAAACACACTGTTAAATTTTCTAGCTGCATCCAACTTTTTTTTTGGGCTTCTGCCTGTTTAATTAGTGTCTCTTCTAAACTCTCTTGTTCATTTTCACAGTCTGCATAATTTGGCATCTGCTCTGGCTTTTAAATTTGGATTGTTATGACTAAGCTGCTTTCCACACACCGACAATATACAAGACACGCTCCTCGTGAAACTAACGCAAAGTATGCGACATCAAAAATCAAAGTGGTCACAATTGTGTTCGAAAAATACAGACAGCAAGTGTTCAAAAAAGGTTCATGTTAATTGTACATTTTACAACATCATGGTGACACTTTACTGTCACTTTAATATTTACTGTCCCTCCATGCTCCATCTACCTTCACGTCCATAAAGTGACAGTAAATGTGAGTAATTCTAAGCAGGTTTTTAGTATGTAATGTCTTCATATTGGAAAAGTGACAAGTGACAGCTGCAGAAAATTTAAAACTTATTACAGATGGTGATGAAACGACTCCAGCAATATGTCAGAAAACACACACACACACACACACAAATTCCTACTCACACAGTTTTTGGAATAAACATTTTGCTGCCTCTTGCAGTTAAACGGTTGTGGAATTTTTAAAGTCGCTGTTTGGTTGACAACTAGCATCGCAAAAATTAGTGCAGCAAAGTATTGTGTCATTCCCTGTTAGTATAAAACAGTTATACCATTATAAAGAGCAGTGTATTGAGTATATACTGTGGTCAGTTAGTATGTGGTACAGAAGTGAGACACAAGGTGGCTTTGCAGTTATTTGGTGATTTGACCTGATGATGGCGCTAGACAGACCACCAAACCTTCATTGCCATCCCTAGAGCTCGTGAGAGGTGATTCAATTTAATTTGCTTGTGTTGTTCTACCAATAGTTCAAACCCCAAAGAGATTAATTTACAGTCAAATAGAACCAACAAAAGCAGCAAATCATCATTTTTTGAGGAACTGGATTCAGTAAATGCCCAAACAAATCAAAACAGTTGCCAATTAATTTTCTGATTGACTGTGCAGTTAACGGACTAATTGTTTCAGCCCCATGAGAAGAAGTGCGAGAAAGTGCTTCTGTTGCAGGAATTTAAATGCGGCCTTGAATCAATATCGGCTCCACATAAAGAATTTCACTGCATCGCGAAAGTGCCGCCGGTAATCAAAGCAGCATCCTCGAGCGTTTACAGGTTGTTTCATTAATAGCTTTTAGTCTGTTAGGGCTGATTTGATTGTGGCACAGCACCGTCATTATCTCTTATGAAGTGATGATCATCGTGTGAAAATGGTGAAATTGTTCATCCTGAAGGCAGAGACAGACGTTAATTAAGTGAAGTGTACTTCTTGAGAAAAATATGTCCACACAGAGATTCAGTTTGAATGGATTTACATGAGGAAATGACCCCACTAGTATAACTCAGCACTACTATTTACATAATGTGTAAATTTCCACTCTGTCGCTCTCCAGAGAAATACTTCACGATAGTAATTTCACACAATTATTAATCTTTTCATTCCACATATCAAACAGCCACTTGTCGCTGCCTCGTGCTGTCAGATGGCGCCGTGATTCACACACACACACACCCACGTCACGCTGAAATGTGCAGTCGTCCACACACTTTTTTGTCTCCGCGTAATATTGAATGAAGGCCAGTGAAAGCTTTGTGACAAAAGGAAAAGTTTGCCGTGATCGCGGCACGTCGGTGAGCTCTAGCAGCTCTGTCACATTCATTACCAGCAGGTGCCGAGTCGTGTTAGAGCCTTCCCAGATGAGATCCATGACTCATCAAAAGTTCAGATTCATTCATACGCTGACAGCGGCGGTCTACGCCAGCGTGACCCTGTTGGAGAGAGAGAGAGAGAGAGCGGTGTGAAATAGAGCTGTGGATTCAAACTGTAATCAGCTGCATAGAATTCAGATTAATCAAGCTGTCTTTGACTAAAACAGTGTTAACATCCAAAACAGTCTTCGCTCCTTAAATTACCTGAATTGAATAAATGAAAAAAAAAGGCCACAAACATAATGTTGAAGCACTGTAATCATTAAATATCTAGAAACCTATAAAGCACTATGCATCTTTTTTAATCTATTCTTCATTGTTAATAATGAGCAATATTTTTAACCTCTAACAAATATTTTTTAATAACGAAGGGTCAGAGGACTGTGTGTAATGTGAAAGGTGTCCCCTGTAGTGATGTACCCAAACATAATTATCCACATTTGCCCTTAAGCTCCAGAGATATCACATCCACCAGTTCATTGTTTTGCTGCCTGAAGCTTTATTGTGTAGGTCTTCAACTACATTTGTCTAGAGGGCAGGATTTTCCATGCAGCCACTGCGGGGGCGGGACTTTCAGAATAAATACATAAACTGACTAATTAGCTTGTTATTGTTGCATATTTTCACTTACAAAATTAATGGTATTTTTCTTCGACTGTGTCCTAAAAACATGGAAAAACCACAATGATAACTTGATACTTGACTTAGAAACAGCTCTTTGTCTTCCACCAAGAAAGCAGTCAGTTCAAAAACCCACAGTTCAACCACCAATGAATGGGCTGTTATCTCAGCAAAAACTCGGGATCTGGGGAACGGAGCGAAGCGAGCTGGTGTGTAGCAAATCAGAGCGATAACGAGAGCGAATGCTGGATGGAAACGTGACTCTGAATGAATGCTAATGCTGCTCTGTTTTGGCTGGATGTTTAAAGATTCAACAGTTTGTGAACATGTTGGCAGAATCGCCTTCATTAAGTAAAATACAAAAAAAAAATTATTACAAGTTGTCACTATTAAGCAATTTCAGATGGCTTGATTACATTGATTAAAACAACTCTGCAACCTCCTTTCATTTTTGCTCTACTTAACCCATGTGGACACACACAAGAGCAGATTAAAAGACGTGCTATCAGGTCACTTCCCGCGGCCGACTGACCTACTGTAAACGGAGCGATAGCATCAGGTCCATTTTCCTCCAGCTCATCCTTCTGAGCAACTGATTAATCTTCTACTTGTCACGCTCCCAGCGTACTGAGCAATTTACATGAAGAGCTTTCTCCTTAATCTATTCTTCTCTAATCTCATTCCTCTCCACAAGCCTTTCTTCCCGTTTCCTCATTTAGATTTGTTCTTTCTGCCAGTGAATGTGCAAGTGTGAGGTGATGAATAATGAAAAAAAAAAAGGATCTGATTAACAGTGTCGACAGCCAGATGTGGATGAGCCCCCTCAAATGACAGATTGCACTTTTTGTGTGTGGGCCAAATGTTAAAGGAACAGACCGGCATTTTGGAGAACTGGCTTATTTACTATTATCTCGAAGAAGATTAATGTCAATTTAATCTCTGCGTGTTCAGTACAGAGATGCAGGATGTGCTTTAGTGAACTCATGGTAATATTGTTGTCAGCTTAGCTCAAGTAAAGTAGAGAAAACAACTAGCCTCATTTAAGAATCTCTTTAAAGAATTCAAACAGAGAGAGAGAGAGAGAGAAAGAGAGAGAGAGAGAGAGAGAGAGAGAGAGAGAGAGAGTACTACAATGAGATGCAATGTCTCTCCATAGCCACAACATGAGGAGGCTGGACAGCCGGACTCTCTTGGATCTGTGTGAGCTTGGATCCAAAGGGAGGCCTTTGGTCCAATTTTGGAAGAGCCACGAGTACAAGGCCCAGCGGCCCTACTGGTGTCACTGATATCAACCAACCCACCAGCTTCAGAAAAAGGCTGTACTTCAACCTCATGTTCTCCAGGGGTCCAGGGTTGGTCCAATGAATGCTACCCTTTGGCTGGCTGTGAAATAGCTTTTGGCATAAATGACAGTAAATGTGTCACATGAAATAGCCTGGAAGCAGCGTCCTGCTCTGCCCATCAGCCACTCGTCAGAACATGGGCGGATTTTCATACCTCTGGCATCAGGACCTGTGCTGCCTGCATGCACCTAGTGAAAAGACTGAATGAGAACACCTGAGCTGATGCAAAGTGCAGGTACTGGCTGTGTGATGTATCTCTAATACGTGTCCTTCAAACCAATGGACGTGACCCAATTTGGCCCTGTCACAGCTTGGAGCACATCTGCTGCTTCTGAGTCTGACATGGATCTGCTTCCTGTCCGCTGGGAACAGGTGTCAGAAGCAGGGGTGGAAGCCTCTGCTCGGCTAGACATCAGTGTAGCTGAGTCTAATCATGGCCCTTGGAGGACGAAACTGTCGCTCTGTTTGCGGGGCGAAAAAAAAGTCGATCAACTATCTACTTTTCAGCCTCCATTCGGGATGACCCTGGAGAAGATGCAAGGGCCATCTTTCATGATGACACGCCCTATGCCCTATGTCAGGGGTATTCAACTTAAATTTAAAGAGGTCCAGTGGGAGAAAATTTCTTGACGCAAAGGTCCGGGAGATCATAATGTCTAACTATATAATGTGATATATATATTTAATATAATGATAATAATATTAATAATAATATATTTATTGTCAAGTAACATAGAACTGAACTTTTATATGATATAGGTCCGGTACCGTATGGGACAGCTTCTGGGTCCGGACCCGGACCGCGGGCCGCCTTTTGGTGACCTCTGCCCTATGTCATCCCAGGTCACATGTGACTTTATTGCCTTGATCTGGCAGTTGGGAAGAATGAAATTGAGCAATATTTTACACACAGTGCACACAACATAACACTTAGAGGAACTGTAGCGTTGGATGATTTGGTTTGTCTCTTTCTCAGACACATCATTTGATCCAGTGTTAATATAGAAATATAATGACTTTTTATGGTTCTCTCTCTTCTGCCTTTTATTGCTTTATTTCTCATTTTTCAGAAACTGTTGCTTCATTAGTTGCTTATTGCTTTATTTATCATGGAGTTACCGCCATGATATTACGGATGATTGAAGTTTTTGTGCTGACCTCAGCTAAACATATCCCGCCGCCAGACATTGACAAAGATGAAATTAATATTAATTTTCTTATCCAACTTTGTGGCAGACAGCAAAATATCCCAACATTTCGTCAGGCTATCAGCTTTAGACTGACAGCTGATGGACCGAGTCAGATACGTTTAATAAAGATTCATCCACCCCATCGCATCTGGTGTGAAATATCTGGCTGCTTGAGAACGACAGCTAGTATTGTATTCGTGCCCAGCTCTCCCAGATTCACACCAATTTCACATTGACCATGTGTTTGTCTCTCACCACAGATTCTGGACGTGCGTAATGTCATGGTGGTCGTGTCTCGCTGGTACGGAGGCATTTTGCTGGGTCCCGATCGCTTCAAACACATCAACAACTGTGCCAGAAACATCCTGGTGGAGGAAGGATTCACTGCCTCCACGGTGAGACGATCTCTGGGCCTCTTACGAATCACTCTGTCATCTTCCACTGACACATCATCAGTCAAATCCCACTTCTCTGTCAGTTCTCTGATGCTGGGAAACACCTGGTGTCTTGTAGTCTAATTGACTGTTACCCTCATGTTCATGCAATTATGTGAAAACAAACAGATTTCTTTTGCCTATTTGAGTCCAAAAGTCAGAAAAGGAGATTTCATTCAACACTGTCAGATGGAGTATAGTTACAGCTTTATAGTGAGACACATTTATTATAATAATACAGAGTGTGTTGGGCTTGCCTTGTGCTTCCACAGTCACCCTTCAGTAGCTGTCACATTAGGGATATTGGTTCATTTGAAGTGTCTGGTTGCCACATTTTCTGGAGATCAAACACTCTCTCTGTGCTTTCAGCGGCCTGAAGTTAGGTCCAGTCCGCTTTGAAGTCGTCTTTGTGTTCTACGAAGTTATTCCATTGATAACACGATTGACCTTTGCGCTGCTGCCACACATAGATTAAAGGTACAGCAAACCTACTCTTAAAAGTATCCTACTTCAAAACCCCATCAACTCGCTGTAAAAAATCGCTTGATTTCATTCCCGTCCTGACACCAAAGGCTCTGTTCCACCTGGACGAGAAGCCTGGACTGTATGAAAACTAATTAGAGGCCACAGGTCTGTGGACGGAGGGACTTAAAACCTCTAGAACAGCTTGTTTCCAGTTCATGTGGTATTACATTTTCTGAAGTTAAATCTTAAACTTGCATTAAAGAATATTACAATATTACAAAGAATATTACAGCAGGATAAACAATATAGTCCATATGAGCAGGAAAATCTAACTCTGCAAGAAGCTCAATCAAAACTGCAAACAAACAAAAAAATCATTAACATATAATTCAGAGAGGCTACTTACTTTGTGTGGTTTCATTCAACAATAACAATGCATCGTGTTTCAGACACTGCAGATGTCCATCATGTCTGTCCCGAGAATCAACAGCTGTCAGTATTTTCTCTGCACAGAGCGTTCGTTCTTCGTACCTTCACAGGTCCACAGCGGGTTAGTCGCTCTGTGTGCACAATAGATTCAGTTTCAGCAAAATAAGAAGACGAAGGATTTGTAGGATAAAAGCTGCAAGGCAGTGAGAAATAGTGTAAATTCTGCACAAATGCATCAGGGGATGTACAGAAAACATGCAGCGTATATACTCTCTCTGCTGAGTCCCTTTTTTCCATAGGAGCTATTATTTACTATTTAAAGTGAGGAAATATGAAACGCAGCCATTTCGGGAAACTTAAGAATAATGCATCCACAAGCACATAACGAGAAACTGTTGAAATATATTTATTTTTTTATCAGAGATTTTTAAAATTACTTCCATTGTGTGGCCCCACAGCTTCCTGTGTCGGAGGATCAGCAAAGTTATTATAGTTCATCCTGAGGCTGGCGTGAATGTCTGAACCAAATTACTTTCCAACAGTTGTGGAAACATTTCATAAATGTGCTAAAAAATATCACGGCAATCTGTCCAGTAGCTGTTTTTTATTTTTGGGGGGCATGTTCTGTGCCTTTGTTGGACAGCTGACAGCGCAGAGATGACGGACAATAAAAGAAAGTGGCGTGCAACAAAGGTCACAGGCGAGACACGAACTGGGAGCGTTGCATTTAATGGTCGGTGCTTTAACCCCATCAGGGCGCCGCAATTCACCCTAAAGATGTTTCAGTCAAAGTGGTGGACAGACTGATTGGCATTGACATCACTAGAGTAACACTTCTAACTTGTGAATTGACTAATTGACGAGATAATGTGACAGTGATTAAAGTTGCAGAGGACGCATATACAGGTAAACAAAACTGGACCCAGAATTGACCCATGATGTACACCACTTTAATCTGAGGAGATGTTGATGCAAACCCAGAACTTTCTATTGTCCAAGTAAGAAAAAAAACACTTCAGGACAATCTATTATTCCCTTAAAACAATAACTTGGCTATTTCCTGTTGGCCAAAACTGTGAGAAACATCAACCCAAAAGAGGAGGAACATGGTAATTAGGGGTTGAAATAAAGCTGCCAACTGTTGGAGAGTAACTGGTTTCTAGCCCCAAACACCATGAGATATGAAGGGGCTGCATGCAGATTTAAATTTTCCACATTTGTCACTCGGCTGTAAGGAACAAATTATCATTTATGCTCGCTTTTTGTCCAAGCTGTTAACGTGTTGGGAGATCTACAAGTTGGCAGCCTGGATTGTCAGAGCAATAATTAGTGGAGGATGTTTTATAAGAGTGCTTAAGAATGCAATGTTTAGTTTGATGCAATTATTGGAATACATTAAAACAGTATGGTGCATGCCAATCAGTACATGTAATTTGCACATTTCAGGAAGGCAGGGAAACGCAGCAGGAGCTCAGGCAACAATGTCTGTCAAAAATTGAGTCACGAGCTTTAAAGCAGCACTCAAACATGGGAAAAGCTTTGGCACCATTAAGTGGAGTGCTAATGTAAGATACTCATTAGTCTGTTCATTCTCTAATCCTTTTGTCTTGTTTCACAGGATGAGGCCACCAAATCAGGAGCGAAGGCGAAAAGGCCCAAGAGCAAGAAAACGAAATGAATTCCAAACAGAAAATGAGACTTTTATTAAACACCTTTTCACAGTGTTGTGAAAAGGTTGTTTTTAGCCAAGTGTGTCTTAATACAGACAAACAGGGGCTGCTATTACAAATAATTTATTCGAACTAATTACAGTTTTAAAAAGGTCTTTGTTATGAAATTGTTATTTCACCTGACTGCTTTAACTCTGGAACTGATATCACATCAGTTTGACTGAGAAATTAAGTGTTTACAGTACAACATGTTTTCAATAAAACAAGACTGACTTCAGCGGAATGTGGTGCTTCTTTATATCCATCAGTCCCACAGTGGGCTTATAGATCCACTTTATTAGAGAAAATAATCATCAGACAATTAAAGGTTTTGTTAATGAGAATATGAATTACATATGTTCTCAGTCATTAACTTCAATGTTCCATTCTGGCTCGCTGTTGAAGCATGGATTCTTGTCCTTAGAAGCATTAATTCAACGTTCATCCTAATCCACGTGTCAATGAGATTCATGCACAATTCATTCAGCGTTCCCAAGAAATACGACCAGACATCGCTGCTCGACAAATTGAAGTTCACCGACACTAATGTTCTCACACTCCCTCACGTGATTCCCATGTCCGTTTTCCCCAAAGCGTTTGACATCCACTTGAAACCTGCTAAATATTCAACTTTTCACAGTTGTGTGTTTTCTCAGAATCACACATCGGCTCCTGTGGGATTTTGCCTCACCTCTCCATTTTGGTGGCACTCGATCCCTGGAAAGACACGGTCTGCATATTAACCGCTCCAGGGTTGGCTTTAGGCAGCAGAGGACTGCTTTCTAAAAATACCCCGGGTTCTTCTGTGCACTTGTCAGTCCGGTTTCAACCAACACAACCTGACTACTCTGATGTTAACAGGATGACTTTTATCTGGAGGGAATGCGACTGATGGCTCGATCCAATAAGGACGTTTCATTTGGATTAGAATGTAAATGACACACGAGAGGCTGAGATTCCTGAATTTCCTCCATGTCTGTGCACAGAGCTGCCTGCTCATTTCACCCATTCAGGGTAATTACAGCTAATTCACTTAGCAGAGACTTGTTTCTCCCTGACAAGCTATGATCACGCTGAACCCTTTATCTCAGCCCTTAATCATGTTTTTTAGAGGCTTGCGAAGAACTCATGGAGCTAAATTCATACTCGAGGCTGAGGAGAATAATTAGCCCACGGATTTCAAATTTCATCCATATGGTTTTTCCTGCTGTTGATTGTTACAACACACCATAGGAGAACTAGTCGGCTCCAGACTTTCATTGCTGCGGCAAAATCCATCAATGTAAACATCCTTTCAAAAAGTATGTTATAGTATGACATTATGAAATAAAGAGTTATATGAAGAGTAAAATATACAAATATAAACCAAATGTGAATTTTGAGAAATGATTAAAAAATAAGTTTTATCACATATAACGGTAGTTATTTCAGATAGTTTTTTTTTTTTAAAGTCAGGTTTTATTCCATAGTGGCATTTTCCCAATGACTCTTATTCCCTGTCATTTTTTTTGGTCTATTTTCATAACGTCATATTTGATGACAGTTATCGCTGCGCTCTCACCTCAATCATGTCCCCTCAGCTTCTCTTAAGAAACCAGAAACGGAAACTAAAATCTTTATGTGACACCTGACGTCTAAGCTTTGATGCAAATACAGGTGAACTTCAACAAAGAGGCCAAAGGTCACCGTGGGTCAAAGTGCCATAACAGGCTGGTTTATCACAGTCAGGGTCACTTACATCAATCCTGTAAAACAAGTTAAAGAGTCACGCTGCACCAATCAGCAGGCTGATGAAAACCAAAACTACACAACAGAAAAACACATGAACTAATACCAGAGCCACAGCAAACCTTAATGATATCGTCTCAAATCAACAGGTGGACTCTGATGCACCAGCTGCTCCTGTTCAACACCAGCACTGAGATAAAACTGTAAATTAGCTCTATCCTCACTCCACTAAAACACAAGCTAATCTCAGTCTAACACAGCTTGATATTAAACAGACACTCATACTTTTTCCACTGTCACTTCTCCTGGACTGCTATGACCTTTTACTAAAGAAAACACATTGTTGGCAGACCCACATTTTGTCCTTATTCTGCAGGAAAAAGGCATCAAATTTAATATTTACACAAAAATCCAAAACCTGATTTGCATCCCTGGCAAATACAATCAAAGAATTACAATTAAAACACAGAGAGTTGGTTTGACTTACCAAGGAAACCTGTGACCGGGAGTGAAGCTGACACACCTGTGCTCCACGAGCCTCTTAATGATCTCACCTCGATTGGTCAAACTGGATAAATCAGAGTTTTGTCGGTAACATTAATGTTTTGATTTTTAAGATGTTTTTGAGAGAAAGACACAACTCGACGATCTCTCTGTCATATTTTGTAAAATGGTATTTTTAAATTTCTATAATGAAATGAAAGTAAAACTGTTATTTTAAAAATAGTAATGATTAAACTCTATTATCTCCTATAATTGTATTTATATGTATGTTTTACACAATTTATTCATATGCTCATTTCAGATTGTCTTGTTTATTTCCTCAGTAATTGGGGAATGTTTTCGGTTAACTTGAGCTCTGAGCTATGACCCTGGATGAAAACAAAGGAGGAAGAGGGATGGTGATTCCTCATGTGTGTGGACAGTGTGAGGACAATGACCTCTGAATCACTTGACTGAATCACTGAACTTGGTGCTTGGTGTAAATATCCATCTGCTACCTCGCAGACATCCTGCCGGCTGCAGACTCAGGTCACTTCATCTCAGCCTGCTTCATGCATCTGGACCACTTCACCTTTGATTGCAGACTTCAGCCTTTGATCAGTTGCTGGGGGACAAAGAAGCAAAATGTCAAGTGTGCAGAAATCAGGTGGGCGAGATCGGAAGTCAGCTTGTCTCCAAAATAAAAGCACACACAATTTGCGCATGCAGGGAAATTTCAGGGATTTTTACAGCACTTTTTGTGGTTTTGATCCAGTGAACAACTCACATATTATGATATAAAATACATTTGCACAGACTTACTCTTTAGGCTCCATGCCGATTTTGGATACTGTCATATATTGAGAAAACATGAACACGTCAAAACACCTGTAAAAATTTAAACATTTTGATAGCGCTCTTCTCAAAAATAGTAGTAGCTTTATTTTGAAAACACAAATGGATGCGGCTCTTATTTTGTAGAGTCTTGACACTAGTGACAAAAAGCAACTGTGCGCTCCGCATCCAGCACTGATCACAAACCAGCTGAGCAGGACAGGAGCTGTGATCGTCACCATCAAACCTCCAGCTTTCACTCAAACCCGAGTCTCCTCATCACTGAACTCTTCTGGGGACAAACATGGGAGATTTGTGGAAAGTGTTCAGTCACAGGTCTCCAGTCTTTTTTGGCTCCTTGGTCAAATGGAGCGTGCGCGTAATTGGACTCGTGCGTCGCCTCCGTGCGTGAAATGCAAAAGCTCTGCGATGGTTTTGGCTTTAGATTAACTATGGGTGCTCACATCCTGGAGTCCAACTCCAGCGGCAACTTGACTCCTGCGGTGTCCGAGGCTGGCGCCGCGCTCCCGGGCTACCTGGCGGTGATCTTCTCGGTGCTCATGGTGACTCTGGTGGTGGTGGTGGTGGCTGGAAACGCGCTGGTCATCATGGCTTTTGTTGTGGATAAAACCCTGAGAAATCAAAGCAACTACTTCTTCCTCAACCTTGCTATTTCTGATTTTCTTGTGGGTGAGTTGGAGCCTCTTTTGTTCCTCCCTGTGAATGAAAACCCCAACTACAGGCTTTTTACGCACGAATCAAACCCATTTTAATCTCCATGCAAAATAAGTGTTTAGTGCTTATTGGTGAGTTTCCTTTCATTTCTGCTTCATGCACAGGAGTGCAGTGAATATTTGCAGCATCCCTGTGTCTGATTTTTGGATGCACTCACATCTCATCTGCAGCAATGATCATCTCTGCAGGGGTTTGTGCTGGTGACAAGCAGCAACCAGGCTTTTGCTTTCCACCATGTCATGGGTCTCACATCCAGGAGGTCTGGAGAGGTGTGGGTGTTAAAACAGCACTGTCAGTGTGTGTGTGTGTGTGTGCTTGTTCCAGGTGCCTTCTGCATCCCGGTGTACATCCCCTACAACCTGACAGGCCGGTGGATGCTGGGTAAGGGGCTCTGCAAGGTGTGGCTGGTCATGGACTACCTGCTCTGCACCGCCTCAGTCTTCAACATCGTCCTCATTAGTTATGACCGCTTCCTGTCAGTCACAAGAGCTGTAAGTGCAGGCTGTGGAGATGCTCATTACACACACACACACACACACACACACACACACACACACACACACACACACAGCTGATTCTGAAATGTGTTACTCTGCAGCCAGGAGTCATTGACATTCACAGCTTTATTCTTCGACAAGAGTGTTTGGCTTTAATCTATAATTTTGTCCAGTCAATTTGAACACACAGCCGAGGTTGTCTAGTTAATTTGGTGGGTAAATATTTTAAACGCAAACATTGGCAGTCGACTCTGGATGGATGGATATAATTCAGTTAAACTGGACTCTCCCAGGAGTGTGATGCCGGTGTGGTTGGAGGTTCCCAGCTGGGCTCCACGCCTTTACACACTTTGGTGGAAACAGTAATCAATCTCCTGAGTCTGATGTCGAGCAGATTTATTGCACTAAACCAAGCTGGTCCTGAGAAAGCTGAAACAATGACCTTTAACTACTTTAACTCCTTCTGATGTGGAGCTTACATTTTGGCCTCTCCTCTAACTTTACCTCATATCTGCTCATACACCACACCTGTGAGATTATTCCCACAGGTTCCACACGTCTTAAAAATGAAAAAATCTTTACTCTGTTGACCCGAATTCCCCTATGGGGGATCAATAAAGAATTATCTTATCAATAAAGAATTATCTTATTATCTTATCCAAGTTTCATCAGGATCATCTCTGCTGGGATTCACTTACATTTTTAATGCTTTGTAAGAGGTTTGGAAGAAATTGATATTTAGCAGGAAACATGCTGCTGAGTTGTATCCTGGGAAATGTAGGCTCTGGGATTTTTGGAGCTGGAGTCATTATTTCTCTGACTGCTCTCTGCTGCTTTGATTGTGTTCGTTCTTTTTTAAAGACACAACTACATGGAAGTGAAATAGTAAATTGGCTTTTTAAATCAGAACAAAAACATCCAGATATTTATGGCACCTATTAGCTTCACCTGATATAACCTTCAGCTAGTTGATATTTTTTTTACAACAACATGTTCATTTTTGGTTGTGTGGTATAAAACTGAAATGTTTCCAAGTGGATAATTTGTGTTGCATCACTGCTCCTGTTATTTTTTATTGTACTTGTTTCACTTGACTGAGCTGTGTGTGGTTCTCTCGTCTCTTTTACTTGTGGTTGATGGTTTGGTTTCAGCAGCTTAGTATGAAATCTTATTTATGTATTCATCGATCTTGAGTCCGTAGAGAGCAGGATTTGTCTAATTTACAATGGAAATGGGGAGTCTTTTGCTTTTGTAATGACCACTCGAGACCGGAGCCAGAATCAGTTATTAGCATCATGAAGTGTCTGTGTTTCATTATTTTTTTGACTCAGAGAAGTGGATTTGTTTAAGTTGCTCTTTAACTGCATTAGCAGCATCCGCAGCCGCGCAGAGAGAGACGCTCGATGGTTTAAGGCAAAGATCAAAAACTGGAATAAAAGAGAGAGCGGTGAATAGTGGAGCCCTGCTAAATGAGAGAGTTTAGACTTTTAGAGAGGAGGTGAGGTGAAAATGGAGTGAGTGTGAAGAGAACGAGCGACGGGCGATGACGAGGGAGGAGAGGATCAGGAGAAACCAGATGTCTCTTTCACACTTTTGTGTTGCATCACTGAATGTGGCTCTCAGCCCGACATTCCCCTTCTCTCTTCGGCTTCAGTGACACACCGAGGAACGAGGGCCCTATGAGTGGGTTTTATTTACAGCGTCTCTGTGCTGCTCCGAGGCGGCACAGTACAAAGGGGCTCCATTTGAACAAGGCACTCCGAGCTGAAGCCAGCGCGTTTGTCAGGCTGTTTGTATGTGAGCAGCTGCCGTGGGTTGAAATGTAACCGTGTTATTGTGCATCGCTGTTGGCGCGTTGCCATCTAATTGCCGAGCGAATTTGAGGCAAACTTTTGAAATGTCGGGAAAAAAAGTGCATGTTCCCATCAACTGGTTTGGAGCAAAAACAAGAGGCTACGTAAAGCATGGTTTTGTCAGAAGATGGCGCGATAGGCTACTTTACATATGGCTGCAATAAACAGAGTAGAAGAAGTAGAGGTTGTGTGAAGGCTGTTGTGGGAAAAATAGAAACTATCTAGAAACTAACTACTCAAAGCAAATCATATATCCCTATTATTATAATTGTTGTTGTTGTTTATTTTGGTTCTTGTGTAGGTTACAAATTATGGCAATGTAATCAACAATCACTTTTCAGTTGTACATAATTGTACACAATTGTACAAACTAGGCTTGTTCATATAAAGCCAGTGTTATTTGAAATGGAGCCATCAGCAGGGTAACAGGTGAGGTCAGGTGAGGTCAGGTGAGGTCAGATGAGGTCAGGTGACATCAGGTGAGGTCAGGTGAGGTCAGGTGAGGTTGTGTCCTGAACTGACATACGTACATAACAACAGAGCTGGAATTGATTCAGTCTTTTAAAACTCAAACAATGTCAAGTGAGAAAAATCATCGTAAAAAAGCGACTTAATGCTGTTTTGTTAAAAAAAAAATTGGCAAAAATGAGGAACTTTTCTAAGGCGATACCTCAACACTCACATAAAATATGTTGGATGGAAACACGGCTTGTAAGTCACACTTGTTCCTCTCTCCTCCCACAGGTTAAATACAGAGCACAGCGAAACATGACCCGCCAGGCCGTGTTCAAGATGGTGGCGGTGTGGGTGCTGGCCTTCCTCCTCTACGGCCCCGCCATCATCTTCTGGGAGTCCATCGTCGGCCAGAGCGTGGTCCCGCCTCACGAGTGCTTCGCCGAGTTTTATTTCACCTGGTACTTCCTGCTCAGCGCTTCTACCTTTGAGTTCTTCACCCCGTTTGTGTCTGTGGCTTTTTTCAACCTCAGCATTTACTTGAACATCCATCGCAGGAACAAGAAGGGCGGAGCCTGCGCCGAGGACGACTGCAAGACGCAGAGGATCAGCAAGAAGCACAGAGACGGAGCCTGGTCTGTGTTTTTCGTCAAGACTCGGAAGGTGTCGTCCAGCGAGCCCACCGCCATCTCCGCGGTGATCGAGGATGACGATGTCTTGTCCCCTTCCTCCAGCGGGGACCCGAACACCAGTCAGATATTCATGCACAGGGAGAAATTCTCCCCCAACAGAAAAAACTCCAGGCTGTGTCAGAACGCGGCCTCCGGCACAGCGCCTGGACACAGGACGCAAGGATCTCGTCTCTCGCGGGACAAAAAGATCGCCAAATCCTTAGCCATTATTGTCTGCATATTTGGGATTTGCTGGGCTCCTTACACTCTAATCATGATCATCCGTGCTGCCTGCAGCGGCGCGTGCGTGGCGAACTACTTGTACGAGATTACGTTCTGGCTCTTGTGGCTGAACTCGGCCATCAACCCCATCCTGTACCCTCTGTGCCACAGCAGCTTTCGAAGGGCTTTCTCCAAGATACTGTGTCCTAAAAGACAATCAGTGCAGCCTCAGATCGAGGCTCAGTCCTGTTAGATTGCACTTCCATGCTGTATGAATGCAGTAACTGTTGTTGGTCAAACACTGTAATCATCCATATACTGTTCTTCCATCAAAAAAAAAAAAAAATTGCAAAATACGAGTTTGCAATTAAAGTGAGTTGTGTCATTGTCACAGCATATCTGACAGCAATACGACAATTAGTCCTTGTCATGAAAAATGTGCAGGAGAAAGAAACCTGCAGTTATTATGCTTAATAACAGGGTAAAGCATTGGACTCTCGTGGCACCTTTTAAAAGCCAACATAATTGCCCTTGATTAAAGCGCCCCCTGAGAGCCAGTGTCAGATTTTTCAAACGGCGCACATCCTAATTTCCAAACGTGTGCTAACCTTCACAGACAATCTCTGTAAGTAGGACAGGAAGCAGCGACGTGGCTCAGGCTTTTCTCGCCGCTCACGTCTTTCGGAGCTGAAGGCTGTGAAATGATGACTTATGCAGCCAGATAGAACTTGATGACCGTCATTTAGATATTATACGAGAACTACAGCACAGCAAGTTGTTAAATTATGGTCTGTCTGGGTGAGAGATGAAAGATGGAGGCAACAGCTTCTGCTGCTGTGACGGGGGAAAAAAAAAAACCTTTCAACTCCTATTTGGATCAAATTGATGCGAAGGAGGGAGTTTATGGTGTTTTATGGTTTTGTAAAGTTTCATAATCTCTCTGCACATGAAACCTTTTTTCGCTGTAGAGTTTCAAACACATCGCTGTTAATTTAAAACAGAAGGCCTTTTGCTTCAAAAAAAAAAGAAAGATGCATTACAAATTGAAGCTTTTTCATCGCGCAGCAATAGGATGACAAACGCAGAGTCGGCAAAGTTCAAAGCACCTGAAAAGACGAGAATAAGCTGTATGTGTTTATGGACTACTGAGAGAACTTTTAATACACTGATGTTTTATTTCATTTTACCTGAGAGGTGGGCTCGGGGCAGCTGCTGTGTGCCCACACTGAATCTGCACTTAATTTTCAAAAGGCGTTCCTGTTGATGTTACAAATGTACAGCACTATGTTTTGTACTATAATACTGTATCTATGCCAAGCTAGATGGTTGTGTTCTTTAAGTGCAGCATTTATTCAAAGACTTGACTGGTTTATACCACCAAAACTACTTGACTTGACCACTTTGTATCTTGGCTATGAATGTGTGTCGGTGTCAGTAGCCAAAGAACGAATAAAAAGGAAATTGCCCATAGGTTTTGCAACTGTACTTGTTATTGGTGAAATTTGGGCATTTTGGGAAGTACGTTTTTCTATTTCTATTCATTTTCTTGGAGTTAGATGATAAGATTGATATCTGACTTAAGGTAAATGAATGAATGCACTTGCTTGGTTTTGTCTGATCAAAATCTGCCTCTAAAGTTGTGTTAATACAGACGAGAATAGGAAAAAGAAATGAAAAGGACGGAGCAGAAGACGTGACTGTCTGAGTTGGACATTTGTGCATATCCACTTCTTTATGAATATATAGAGATAAGAGGGAAAAGAAGTGAAGTTTTTGATGAGTTCTTTGTAGCTGAGCTCAACATAAACACATTCCCCCACACAATATCTCACAAACTAATGTCTGTGCAGTCGTGTATCGGCTGTTTGGGACGAACAAACATGACTTGCATAAACAGTCCAGCCGTCAAATCTGCTTTCCCCCGAAATGTAAAGCGACTGTCTTTAAGAGTTTTGTGCAAGGTTTGTAGAATTTCTGGTTCCTGCGATAAGACGAGCTGGTTCAGACACGAGTTGGTTACTGAAGAAACCAAAAATCGAATATAAGGGATGCTTTAACATAAGTTCCCTCTTCACAAAAGACTAAACTCTGCAGCGAAAATGAAGAATGCCGTCGAGCCTTTCTCATCTGATAACAAGCACAAGATAAGTGTAAATCGTGACAGAACAGCACAGCTTTGACCTTTGTTACATATTTTCATGATAGATGAGCCAAAACAAAATATGTCCGCGAAGGCATCCTGAGGGATTCAAGACGGCCAGGAAACAACAGCGTCGCTCTGCCCGCTGGGAATTATGTGGGAAGTTGTCCTTGAGAGGAAAAAACAGGCCCTTGGAGATTGTTGAACCGATTCACTGTGTTGTGAGAGAAAAATCATTCTAACTACATGACGATCGCTTTTATTTTTGTTCCAGTCAACATTGAAAGCGCAGTAATGAGTGCTCTTGTAAGAACGGCAGTATAAAAGCATTGAGTGTGTAAACTGTTTACGTGGTGAGTTCACAGGATCACGAGCGTAAAACAGGAACAGATGAAGAAGATCATTCAGAGTATTTATTTCCTTCTGCCTGTTAATCGTCAGCGACGTCTCAGTTAGACTTTGGATCAGCTCCCATCATCAGAATTTTCCATCTCCTTTGCTGACAGCAAATGAAACACATCACATTAAGTGGTTTCTGTTTTAATAGATGATAATAAATAATGATAAAAACTTCTCTCTTAAAACGCAGCCCAGATCAAAAAAACAGATTTTGTCATCTGTGCTGGTGAGAGCTCTTGGGGATAAATAGTTTTTCCTAGTCGACGTGGCGGTGTTGTTCTCCCACTGACCCCGTCTAATAATAGCAGTTTAAAAGCAGCGGCGTCTGTAGGTGTGGATAAACATTTTGTGGCTGTAAAACCGACTGAAGAGTGAAAATGTTTTCCCGAATCAGAAAAAAAAAAAAAAGTGAGACACGACCGTCGAGCTTGCTCCTCAAAATCCATCTGTTAGAGCGGAAATAGACTTCTGAGTGGAGGAGTAGAAGTGGCTGTTCCCTGCCCACCTCCCCCCAAAACGGGTGACAAAGTCAATTTGGAGGCATTTCTTAAAAGGTCACTCGAGGATGAGATGAATCGACTGTGGTTGAGGTGACCTGTGCGGAGACGCAGGTGGACTTGCAAATAGAAAACAAATTGCTCAGCGCGAGTATTGGCATTTTTTCCTGCGTGCCGTGGGAGACCTAAGAAGCAATATTCACGTTTTAAAACGGAAACTGGAAGCGGTTCACGTCCCTCTGGTTCACGTTTGGATTGCTCTGGGACACGGGCACGGTGGCGGTAATATATTTGTAATTGAACCGCAAATCTGGCGAACACAAACCGAATGAGATCCACGAGGACTGGAGAGCCAACGCAGACCTCTCGCTTCTTTTTTTTTTGAGTCGATGATTGAATGTAGCCGCTGCTCACCGGACAAGACAGCATGTGTTTGGAAGATGATAAGCGACATGTGGGCGCAAGTTTGCAGAAAACAAAAGAAATACAACCCCTGAGAGTATTTCAATCAGGATGCTTTTGAAGGCAGAGCATCCCCCCCCCCACCCGCTCGCCTGCTTCACTTTGGGGGCTCCTCGACAGGATTCTAAAATATTCACAGTCGCAATTAATGAGGTGTTTTGGAAAGGTGTATTACAGCAGAGATTAATGCTGAAACTGTGAAAGGTTTGTCCAAGGAAATGAAAATCATTTCAGTCAGGACGTGAACGATGAAAGGATCTGATTGAATAATGTCTTTACTGTACATTCACACAACAGAGTCAGGAACAAAGACACATCCTGGCAGCAGCCGACGATGCTCTTATCAACCCTTCAGCAGGATCCAATTTTTTTATGTACTTTTACCTCCTGAGAAAGTGACTGTAGGAAACAACGTCCTTCCTTTCCTCTTTCTTAAAATAAAAACATGTCTCTGCCAGATTTCTTAATTAACCTTCATGCCCTGAACATGCTAAACAGCCTGAAGAGGAATACTCCACAGAATACTTTCTCCACGAGAGGTCGATCAAACATGACTTTTTCAATCATTCATCTCAGCATTTTATGTTTCTATTCAACCTGTTAATTGCTGCCAACGACGTCTTGAACTTGTTAAAGGAAAAAAAATCGATATGAGGATTTGGGAAAATGTAAAATAGTGTCAACTTTTCAGAGACATGGTTGTTGGGCGGAGTGACGGCCAGCGAAGAGACACAGACAGGAAACAGCTGCTGGGCAGTTTCTTGGAAATGTTTGTTCCTGGTCATGAACCTCAGTTCTCATCACCACTGACAACATGTAAAGATTCATGTTAAAACAGTGAACTAATGCAAACATGAGCATTACATGTGCTCACACTGACAATACTGATATGCTGATGTTTAGGCAGCTGTAATCGTTATTTTATAGTTGTTAGCGTTTACTAATTAGCACTATGAATGTTGAGGTATTTGCCGATAAACCAAAGTACTGGACAAATTTAAAAACTCTGACCTGGTGATGGGCTGCAGGAAAAGTTAAGGAGTCGCCAATTCAGTGTTGTACAATTCATCCTTAAGGGGACATGAACGTCTTTGCCAAACAACTGTGAACCTCATGGTCATGCAAAGTCAGTAGGATCCATCCTCTGGGCACCATGAATGTCCAAATATTTTATAGCACTCCAGTGTCTAATGTGATGCTGTCGTCTTGGCTGAAGTTATTTCAACTGTGCTACTGCTAGTGTGGCTAATATAATGAGCACACATAGGCATTTTAATGACCTTCAGTTACGAAAGTCGAAAAGATTTTTGCTCATCCGTCACTTAAATATTTGCATTAAGACGACCTTTCCTGGTGAAAACTTGCTGCACTGTCCATAGGAGGATTCAAAGCTGTTTGTCTGAGTAGAAAAGTCAGATTTGGCTTTAAAACTCTAAACAGATTTTGGCTTCCAGTGTCCGACCATTAGACGGGATAGAGGGGTGCAAGGTTTTCCTGCCACTAAATCATTTTAATGAATAAGTGTTACTTGTTTCTTTGTGGCATCCAAATAAAGGATGACGGGAGGCTCTGACATACAAATTACAGAGGAATTAAAGGTGGAGCTGAAATGACCACAGATACCTGGAGTGCTTTTAAAATGTTCATCCTCAGAATGTCATGTTCCCTTTCAGCATCCAAATTATAGTCTCATGCGTTCAGCTCAAGAAGCACAGCTGAGGAAGGAAGATTCAAACTTCCACTACCGCATCACCTCTCTGGGTTTTTAAAGGGCAAAGCAAAGTTTCACGCTCCGACACTGCACCTCAATTCATCAAGGCAACACCATCAGTGATATCATTACCAGCTCCCTAAAAAATGAGTTTTTCCACCTCTGTTATCTCCATCAGACTTTACAACGCCTGGGATTTTGCTCTTCATTGAAAGTCATTTTCCCAGTCAGGAGACAATTTAGGAGGGGATAAGGTTGGATGGGTAATTTTGATTTGAGAGCTCGAGTAGGCCGATCCTCTAATGTAATGCTCCTCGTGCTCTCTGTCGTCGGCTGCAGAGAGATCCTCCTCCCAAATTCAGGCTGAACCGTCCGGGGCCACAGATACGTGCATGATAAAATAAAGGGCATGATCAGGTTGCCAGGCAGTGGGTTTGACAAACAAAGCCTGATGCTATATAACATCTGATGTCTGCAGCATTAAAATTACATTTTCTTCCAGTTTGACCAAACACAGCATGGAGGACAATGGAAACTGTTTTCTTGTGCTATTGAGTGCATGTCAGGCTTTTTTTGTTGCACTGAAAAATGGAGGTTTGACATCTTGATTTGACAACCTGTAATTGTCCTACCGCTGCAGATTACTTGATTAATGTCTGAGCCATACAACATGTCTGCAAACACACAGACACAAGTTAAAAATCACCACAAGCAATACTGATTCTTGTAAATTCATTTTTTAGGTTATTAAAAGATAAATTTACAAATGAAAACAAAATTCCCTTATTGCTGCTTCTGCCAACCTTTTAGTCTGTGGTGTCATTTGACTGTAAATATTTTGAAGTGCAACATAAATTTTTTATTATTATTATGGCAGTCGTGACTAATTAAAGTCACCTGAAATGTGAAGCTTGATCAACAAGAAGCTTTGCTGAGCTTATAATCACATTTCACAGGCAGTGTTTTGATGTCTCGCTGTTGTAATAAACGACAACACACGATAATTGAAGCTGCATTTGGAGCTTAGAAACACGAGATGAATTTGAGTTAAGATGCCGCATTTTAAAGCAATAATGATAAGAGAGTCACACAGGGTTTGGAATCATCAATCACAAAATCACTAATTAACAAACTAATTAGATCGTAAGAAAAATGATGAAGAAAGTGTCGCGTGATTGAGTGCATTTTATTCGCTGCCTTTGCCATTTCTTCCTTTACAGAAGTGAAAACATGAGGTTTCAGGACGCTTCAAAGCAGCCGGATACGTTTCCATCCCACAACTTGTCTCTTGTGTCACTCGCTTGTCACTCACTCCTGCCGTCGTGAGACCATTTTCCATTTGTAGCCTGATTACTTTTGACCTCGTTTTGTATGTTAATTCAGCACAGACGTGAGCGGCCAGGGGGGGGAGAAAAACAAAAAAAAGCTCCAAACAAACAGCTCATCCAGATGAGTATACAGAAAAGTAATTTGCCTGGCATGAATACGCAGATGCCATTCAGGAGGGATGACGCACCACTTTCATCCGCACTTGGCATCTGGCCTCAGAAGTTAAACACAGAGGTGGAGGACGCCTGCTCTGCCTGTTTGCTCCAATTTATATCATTTAAATGGCTTTTATCAATACATCTATACTAATAATGGATCACATGACCACTTGTTTTAACTGAAGAAAACTCCCAGCATTGTCTCTGTCTCTCAGCTATGTTCACAAAATCTCTGGTGTTACAGGCAACCTTTCTAAAATATTGATGCTTGCCCTCAAATATCATGCACTTTACTGCTGAGGCTCATGTATTTCAGTCTTGCATAATGGAATAAGCAATGGTGCAATGAGTAAAAAAAAAAATCCCCAAATACAAGGCATCACGATCTCAGTTATCTCTCAATATGACAGGCGCTTATTTACAATTATTTGCTGGACAATTAAGTAACATTTCACCTCTAGATGGATTTTCAATAACCGTGCCATCAGAATCCTCTTAAGCTGCACGATTATCATTTCCATCATAGTCGTTGTCAGCACATTAAATATTGTTGCTATGATTCTAAATGTCCACATGTAATAGTAAAATTGGCTGCAGGGATGTGAATAGGCTCTATGTGTGAATTACTCATATCAAGGTCACCTGACGCATTTGGAGAGTTGGTATCAATGAGGCTTCAATAGAGGAGATTTATTTGCCAAGTGACACTTATTGGCAGAGACTGATCCTCAACTATTCTGGCAACGTACCTTTGGAGGAGCATCAGTGTGTTCTTTAGGCGTCTTGGGTTGAAGATGACAGTGCAGAAGGCTGAGATCATCATCGTTTCCAGAGCTGTGAAACACCTTGACATCATCCACCTTCACAATGTTCTGCGCTCTCCTGGTGAAGGCCTGTTTCCAGTCGACAGGATGTCAGGATCACACTATTCAAAATCCACAAAGAAAAAGACAAAGCAGATGAACATGTCAGCCTCCCCATGTGGTAATATGTTATTCTATATAGGAACATATGGAAATAGTTGACCCATCGTTTACTTGCTCTCCAAGGACGTATGTGATGCTGTTCGTTGTTCTTGTCATGTTGGATATTGATAGGATGATTAATCATTACTAATCATTAGTCTCCTATTATTGGAAAGTTGTAGATTAAAAATACCAGCTGAATCCATTCAAACAAGATTTAACATTAAGTGTCGCCAGTGATGAATTTGAACTCCTGTAACCTGATGGCATTTAGAAAATAAATTCCCATTATGATACGGAGCACATTCATCATCTACCTTTCATCATGACTCTTATTCAATATTACTCCTTTACACATTATATCGCAGAAATTTTGGTTCGTGATTGGAATGAGATTATGTTGGGATGCAGGATCACAACCAGATGCAATAAGACTTATAATAAGATTAATAAGATTTTATTTGTGGATTTTAAAGTTTCACAATAGAAGATTGTTTTGTGCACAAATATTGTTCTTATGATGGTGTTAAACATTTGTGCTTTTCCCTTTCAAACAAGAACACTTGTGAAATCAGCATGTTTCAGTAGGTTCGTCGACTGTGTTTGATAGTGTGAGGTGAACAAAAGACGTGTTTGCAAGTTAGACACAGCTCTTCATGTCTAATAGAGGAATCAGTGTTGTTGTTTTTGAAGATGTACGACAGAAAGATGATGACTGATCTAATGTCAATATGCAAGACAAAAGATATATTTAATATTTAAACAGCATTTTTTTTCCAATTCAAAAGCAGCTAGGCAGGTAAACACTATGTGTGTATTTGTACCAGTGTTGACACAACAGATATGCTCTAGTTGATCACCAAACCTTAATCATAATATTGATTGGATAATTGCATAATGAAAATCCAGAAATCTACTTACAAAACTTTCTTGTTTCAAGGCTCCTCAACTATCGCCTACAAGTTAAAATCCATCTTAATAATAAGGAAACAGTAAAACCTTCAGGAGCAAAATTAATATTCTATAGTTTTAATCTTACTTTTGTATTCGGCCTCACTGTCTCCTGATATTGTACTTTACCATTTAAAAGTACATATGTATCTTTTACATCTTGGGAACACAGTTAATTAGTTAACTTGAGGTCCAATAATTAGTCCAAGAGGGTACAGGAGTGTAGCCTGGGCTCCTACTACACTCTTGTTTCTGAGTGTATTTCACTCTTGCAACTGAATCCAGAGCATCCACACATCCTCAGGGACTTCATACATCAGGTAGAATTTAATAATACATCACATAACCGATCGTCCCTCGTGGCTGCTTTGTGCTCCTGCAGCCTTGACCCCAAAAAAAACACACCCTGTGCTCTCTCAGGTGTAAAAAGTCCTGAGAGAGAAAAACAAAATATCTTAAACACAAACACTCCTCGAGTCTGAGTTCCCCTGATTTTCCTCACACACGACCCCACTGTGACTTCAGTTACTCAACGCTTAGTACAAGGCGACACGGCGAGCGCGGCGTGTTTTTAACACAAGGTGAGGCCTGCAGAGATACGGCGAACCTCCGCTCCGACTTCTGTGCCGTAATTGAAATGAGGAAACCAGCTGAGCGGGTGGATGCTGCTCGCGTTGATACAACATCTGCCACGAGCTGGAACGTGGGAGTCCCGGCGCAGGTAGTCTTCAAAGGGGAGAAATGTCAAAAAACAAGCGTTCAGAATGGCGTGAAGAAGAAAACCACCATCCCTCAAGGGGTTGTATTGATTCCAGAGCCAGAGACATAAATGTTGCCGTTTGGCATGTGTGCAAACATTTTATCAGTAAAGAGCATATTGCAATATCGATGTGTGTTTATCCCCCACATTCTGGCAAAAAACAGGACAAGGATTTGAAACGACTTCATGTTTCCTGAGATTTCTGTTGGCTCGAGTGTGTATAAATCAGTTTTCTTGTCCAAGCTGGGGAAACTATTACAATATCGGTCTGACCTTTTCTATTTTCAGAATATTCTCTTGTGATAATGTCACCATCTTCCAGCTCACAGAGAAGACACATTCTGGTTTGAAAGGTTTGTATCTCAGTCCACCATCCGCATGTCCTCGCCTGGGGCACCCGAAACCGGCACAGTATCACCAAGGATATCCATCTCCAGGAGCTTTATAGCACATAAACACGTTAGGCTTAGATAGAAAAAGACTGGGAATCAAATTATTAAGTGCGCCTTCATTTCAGAATGCAATCCCTCCATCATCAGCGTTCACCCATTTTTTGAATGGTCTTATAAGTCTGAAGTATCTCAGGTCCAGCACAACTGCAGCTTCTTTAATCAACACAAACCTCGTTCAGTGTCTTCACCTGCTGGAACATCCATTTCCTTTTATATGATTTATTAAATGTGATGCCTCAGGAGGTTGTACAAAAACATGTCTATTTGTTTCCTCTGACAAAAATAAAAGTTGGAAAAACTGGATGTTATATAACCCAAACTCCAAAAAAGTTGGTTAATAAAAACAGAATGCAACTGAAACTGTTCATCGACAACAGTTTTGTATTAATCTCCTTCATCCAATCATGTGTTCACAAAGTGTTGAACCTCTCTCCATCCTCGCTTGTGAACAACTGAGCCTTTCCAGAACCTTTCACACTCAATCATGATGATCACTATCACCTGTTACCAATGAACCTGTTTACATGTGGAATGATCAAACAGGTGTTTTTGGATCAGTCCACAACTTCCACAGTCTTTTGTTGCTCCTGTCCCGACTTGTTTGAAACATGCTGCTGCCATCAAATTCAGGATAAGCAGATATTAACAAAAATCAATGAAATATATTGTCTTTGTTCTGTTTTCAATTGAGTATATGTCAAAAAGGATTAGACAATTATCACATTCTGTTTATTCATATTTTACACAGTGTCCTAACTTTTCTTGAATCAGGCTTGTAAATCATTTTTTCTTATGTGTATTACAAGCCATCAGATATAGGAACCTGTTTGGATTTGCTGCCACAGGGAGCGAGACCAGGCTCCTCTTTCACAGCCACACACTATTCCTCCAAATGTTAAGTGGCTGTCTTATCACAAATTGCTCTGCCTCCACCTTCACGTGTAATCCTGGAGTGATATTCCTCGACGGCAGTGATGTTTATAAGACTGTCTGATATCCAGTCAAAATGCCACCAGCATATAGGCGACAGGTCTCAGTGAATTTGCTGAACAAAGTGCTTCTGTTACATACACAACAAATAACTGGGTAATGACTAAATTACCCAGGAGGAACATCAGACATGAAGTATTAACTTGGTGGCTATGATAAAAATCAGACCTGATCAAAGTGCAGCCAATCTGCCTTTTCATATCCTCCTGTGGTCTGGTCCTGACACACAATCAAACAAAGCTGCAAACAAGAGAAACGTTATCTTGAACCAAGGCGGCATGAAAACAACACAACAGAGGCGTCCACCATGTTTTACAGTATGTCAACCCTTCTCATGTCACTGTGAACTACTGCTTGGATATATGCACGTTGTTCCACATTACAGCAGTGTTAACATCTGCCCACAGCTTGGTGATGTTATTCTGCAGGGAGTGAACCAAAGACATTCATTTATCTAGAAAGCAGACCTTAAATTAGATGAAAGGAGCGACTATGAATCACACCTCATCCAGATGCCTTTAATGCAGTCGACTCATGAGGTTTGTTTCCATAAAAGTATCACAGGATCATTCATGAAAACACAAAGCCTGGTTCCAACATCATGTGGGCCCCCCTTTATATTCAGGTGGGATAACTGAAGGCTGTCGACTCACAATCAGCTTAAATCACCGTCTTCCCGCAGAGTGAGGAGTGACGTTGAATTTTTGGCAGCATAATGAAACTTTTCAACCTTCAGTCCTGTTTGTCTTTGGCCTTTTACAGCACGTCCAATCAGATTAAAGCCGATGGAGCTGCCTCATGCACAACATGAGTCTCAGGATTTATCCTATATATCCGATATTTTTCTAATTGGATATTTTTTTTCCTTTTTTCAAAAAAAAAAAATCTGCCCATGTGATCTTTGTTTTTAAAATATATTTTTTATATTATATATTTATAATATATTTTTATAAAACGCTCAAAGAAGCACACCAGGCCAGTAGGTGGCAGTATCAACAATATGGCAGACAGCAGAAAACATTTTGAACTTATCATATATAAATTTAAAAAATGATGAAAACCACTAATTTAAGGGGTAAACTTGTAGTTAGTCGTAGCCGTGTTAACCAAGCCTGAACAAACCGGTAATCACCACGATTGTTGTTGTCAATAGTTATGTGCAAATTGAAATGATGATGTCATTGTTTCCAAAATATTCCAATTTACACCTTGATCAAGAGAGACCCAAACACAGGCCATCAGACTGTTCTCCATCACTGGGTTCAGTATAAAAGCAGCCAATTATTGTCGGCTTTTAGTATCATGTAACAAATGGAAAACTGGGCTGCTTTAAGTTTGAGAAAACTATTTAAAATTCAAATGAATCATCTGAAACATGGAACTGAAACGTGAGTCTCCATGGGGGAAAACACTCGCGTTAATCAGCGAGTCTGACACGACTCAGACATAAGAGCCTAATTAGCTCTGCTCAGGAGAGATGTCTGCCTCCCACAGCACTCAACAGGTTTCAATGATTTTTCCAGGGAAGTTCAACCAGCGGCCAAAACAGAGTAGATAGTAGTTTTTGATGTGGATAGCGCCCCCATGTGGCCATCAAAGCTGAGCAGGCAAGGGTCCGAATCAGAAGACGAAACAGTGAAAGAAATCCAATAAGGGGAATCAGGAATCATCACAAAGACAGGAAGTAAATAACTAAACACACCTGAGGACATGCTCCTACAAAATAAAACAGGAAATAACTAAACTAAAAACAAGATAGTTAAACCAAAATTGAAATCAACTCAAATGCAACCAAATTTATTACAACTGTGCACAAAGAAACTATAATATAATGATGTTTAAATAATAGATAGCATTTGAGAAACATGATGTGAAATTTTAAACTGATCATCCTTGTACAAAGCCTGGATGAAGGTATTTTACAAAAGCTGTATTGTCTTCTATGTATATTTGATACAGACCTCGACGTTCTCTTAATTTAAATAACAGATTTGAGGGATTGTGCGACCGTGTTGAGGCCATTCATTCTCTCTGTCTCTGTGCTCTTTAGGCTTAATGATATGCAGCACATTTGCTTTTACCTTTGAAGCTTCTGTGCTCCAGTTTCCTCCTCCTTGTGCTGCCCACATCCTGCCTGGCCATCGGAGGTGAAATACTGATGACCCGTCCCAGCCAATCTGAGACTCAACATAATGTCGCAAGAAAAAAAAAATTACATAAGAAGGTGGTATTTAATGATGTGTTGATGTCCAGCATTGTGTTACACTTGTTCCTCAGTGAACGTTTTGATTTGTGAAACGCAGGTGTAACAAATAACATGAATTATTGCTGTAATCAAGTTTGGGTTCTTCAGTATCAGGTCACTGCTTTTGTGCCCGTAGGCTCACACACACACTTTACCAGGGCACCTAAATGCATCATTAATGTTATTGATTACACCTGTGCTTTTCCAACGTGTGAATATCCACAACGAGCAAAGTCTATTTTTCTTCCTTCGACGTACTTGTAGGTGTGTCGTCCTGGTTTTGTTTGCTCACCTGGACGCCCATTTATCTTAAAACAGCAATCTATTGAGAAAGAAGGATGAATGTGATCTTTTGTGTAAAAAAATACTTTTGGGCTGGAAGTTAGTTTGTAAAGGAGGATTAAACACTGCCACCCCCAACTTCACAGATTCTGAAATCTACTGGGCTCCATATGTTAACACCCAGTTGGAAACAATACACACGGCAGCATGCAAACAAAACTCCAGTGGCTGTGAATGATGTGAACACTTACGCCATCTCTAGTATGCATTATGATGCAATTGGGAAAACTCAGACACTCCAACAGTAGCTCTGCACTGTGTAGGAGAAGAGCAGGTGAATTAGGAAAAAAATGGCAGAGGAAGCTGGATGCTTCATAGAGATATTTTGACCTGTCAATCACCTGTCAATGGCAGAAAACATGCCCCAGTCCAGCTTGTGGCACAAGACGTTTGTCTCATTATGGATGATGGCGAGATGCTCCCAACCTTAGTCACATGAATATTTCAGCTTGCTGTTAGTAAGAAATTGCAGCTTCCATAATGTCGGAGTGTGTCTTCTTAGGTAATGTGTGCACCTGCATGATGAAACTGCATCTCTTTAACCCTGGAACTGTCAGGTAAGACACTTCTTTTAGGGCGCTTAACCAATTTTGAGGTGGGTACAGAAATGGAAAATCTGACATGAGCTCTCTCAGATTCCACTTCATGAATCCAAACCCTCCAGTGAAATCTAAACTTTGATCTATCTAGTATAATTAACTGTCATTAACATTAGCTCTACAGCACATATTTATCTCTCTCACTGCTCAGTCTTCACACATCTCCAAAATAACAACCCCTACATCAACATGCAGTTTGTTCGTTTCAGCCCAGCACTCTGGGCTTGAGCATCACACTCAGCAACTGGATATTGGACAAACAGACTCCAGACAGTTCGGATTGGCCGTCACACCTCCTCCACTTCAACACCAGAGCGCCCCGGGGCTGTGTGCTCGGCCCCCTCCTGTTCATGCTGCACGCCCACGACCGCAATCCCCAAACGTGGAGAGAAACCAGTGATAACCACCATCATCTGATTTCTAACAACGATGAGACTATTTCGCTGTTAATCCTCCAACTAAACCCCTCGGTGACACAGGACATCAGCACCAGACACACTGTTCTCTAATATTATCAGTAAATCAATCAATCGAAAAATCACCAGGATGTGTTTCAAATCATTCTTGTTTTAATGATAGAAGAGCATTTTCAGCACTGTTTGGATATATAAATAAAATATCTCTCACTGTCAACACACGGACAAGTAAATAAATATATCATATTTATAAATACAAAACATGATCTTTACACTTCTTGAATTTCAGCTGCCACAGTGTCCGACCTCTGCAACCACTGTGGGAATAGAAATCACTTCTTACACACCTATATAATGTAAAACCTCGTCACAAGGTGTAACCTAATACTGGTTTTCAGAGGATATAAAATCTATTCTGAGGTGAAATCCCACAAACAAACATGTTTCTTGACTTGTTGTTTCTCTGTGGTCAATAGTCACGTTGAAAATTCTCATGCAAAACAAAGCTGCTCTCGCCCCTTTTTTAATTGAAAAAACTAGCTTTCAATATAAATGACATGAAAATAAAGGGTCAGTGCCTACAGCATATGGAGGAAATCACAATGTCAATATTCAGTGTCGAAGTGCTTCTGTTTTCCAATGGCTATAGAGCGCCGTTGCTTTTTTCCCCCACAGTGATGTCGGTCACGCCGTGAACCTGTGTGAGCTGCTTGCAGTCCAGCGAAGCCAGTAATTTCCTCGGTCCAGGCAGGGAGGGGACGAAGTGTTCAGTCAGAGACACGGAGGCTCGGCTGCCAATATCTCTGAAGGCAGGACAGGAAATGACAGTGGCAATCACACAAGATAGACAGGGAAGTTAAAAAAAAAAAAAAAACAGCAGAAAATAGAGCACAATATAAATGTTTCTCCTCCTCACCCATAATTAATCTTCCGGGCATTTAGAAGACCGAGTCCTTCCACGTGGAATATCACTGCCTTCAGCACCTGTGGCAGCGGGTTAGTAAATAAAATCTCTGCCGCCATCTTCTCCCCGACCACGGCCTTCCCGATTGGCTGCAGAGACACCAACAAAGCAAGGAAACAACATCAGTTCATTCATATTTCAATCTTCAACCAGACACATTTTTCGGCTGAATTCTCACCTTTATGATGAGGTCTGGGGTCCGGAGCCGGAAACTGAACTGAGTGGCCAGGACCTGCTGTGTTTCTTTGACTCTGCCCGACAGCGTGAGCATCAGGGCGGCCTGGTCTATCAGCTGGTCCTTGTAGTCTGTGTACTCCAGGGTCCACTCCAACAACTTTACTGTGGACAGGAGATACAGACAGAGGATGTTAGAAGATTATTCATCACCTACCTCATTGCATCCAGTGATTATTCAGGTTCCTCTACTTTTCTTTTCCTTTTCAGTTCCTTTATTAGATTGTTTTTGACAGCAAGTTGCAATAAAGAGAAATGCATTTTTTCAAGTTTATTATTATCTTCTGTGTCTGATTCTCAGTATAAGCTATGAACACATTAGGTTTATAGTATTGTATTGAGTAGAATTGTTGAAGCAGTAGTTCGACATTTTGACTTATTCACTTTCTTGCTGAGAGATGAAATGGAAGATCTAAACCACTCTCATATCTGTCTGGTAAATGTGAAGCTACCACCAGCAGCCAGTTTGCTTTGCTTCCCAAAAAAATATAAAAGGGGGAAACAGCTGATTTAGCCTACCTGTTGCTCGAAGACCTGTTATTTTTTATTTGTTTAATCTACATAGAAAATAATGGGTTATGTGCTATGCTATTTATGGCTGGGAGCAGTGAAGTCTTTGTTAGTTTACTTTACTCCCAAAACGTCAACTCGTCCTTTAAGTGGAATAAAATGTTCCATGCACTTAGTAAAGTAAATACAAGCACAGATGTAGCTTTAGAAACTCTTCTTGATTGTGAGAAAAGCCTTTTCATAAAAGAATGAACCTCCTCTGTGATAGAAAACTCTGGTTCCACTCACTCTCATTGGGCAGCAGGTTCACATCTGTTGTGTCCTTCCTGACTGTGGCCTTGTGGACACCGGTGTAGTACATGACCGCCACCTGGCTGTGGAGGACGACCGTGCGCTGCTCCGAGCTGCTGTTTCGCAGCGTGATGTTCAGCTCTGCGTCTCCTCCCATCTTCGGACCTTCGCCGTCCATGGTCACTTCTACGGAGACGTCCTCGGCCGTGGGAGAGGAAAAGGCCTCTGCTTTGGAGCCGTAGCTGCACGCCGTTTCCACTGCGATGCGTTCCTCCTCTGAACCTGAGAATGATCACACACAGCAATAAATGGTTTGTATCTAACACCATAAGTGCTTGTGCTCTCTGTTAAATGAGCATTTCAGGGTTTGATGATACCTTCAGGGTGCTTGTAAAGGTGAGTGATATCATGGCGTTCATCAGAGCCGACAGCCTTCGTGCTAATGAAGTGACCCACAGTCTTTTTCTCACTGTAGATTTGACTGAAGGTCCCGTCTACATTCCTCTGCCAGTAGATTTTATCGCTGTTAACCTGAGGGAGGGCGAGCAGGAGAGAGAGGGAGTTAGAAAATGAACAGATGGGGAACGTAACACAACTTTTGATGTCGGCCATATGGCTCATTATTAGTACACAGCTCACGTATTATCTGTCAATGCAAAATAGCAACTAAAGGATCAGTTGTTCACTCCTGTAGGTCAAGTGTGTGAGGGAAAAGTTTTTTTCTCCTGAAGCAATTTTGAATTTTTTTCTACTTTGTGGAAGCGACACAGAACTGCTGGAGAGCTCTTTCAAAGTAAATTATGTATTCCACAAACCTCGGCGAACACAAACGGGGAGTCGTGTTTGAGGTAGACCTGCCCGTTGCGAACAGCGGCGAGCGACGCGGGGCCACAGCGGAAGGTGCCCTGGCTGGTCTCCTGAGGCGTGGCGTCCACAGCTTGCCAGCCTCCGTTGCCTGGAGGCAAGTCTGGCCGAGCCATCCAGCAGTCGTTCCACACGTGAAAGTTCCTTCAGGAAAAACACACAAAAAGGTCAGACTCAGTAAACCAGAGAGTGATGCATGCCATGACAATGACGGCGGCAGGACGTACCAGATAGAGTCGCCGTTGAGGTGATCTATAGGCTCCAGGTTCTCGTCCAGGTAAACGTCTGTGGTTAAGGAGACGTCCGTGTCGTGAGCTGAGCTGTAGTTGGTGATGGTTCGACTGGGAATTCCTAAACACCGCGCAACTGAAAAGAAGATGATAAGGCGTCACGGTCAATATCTGTGTGACGTTCACCTGTCAGACAAACGTAAACACACCTGATAAGAAACTAACCAGTGGTGACGACGCCAGCAAAACTCCAGCACTGGCCGTATTTAACAGGAGTGCCATTGTTTTTATAGTATTCCTTCAGGATTTCCACACTTCCACTCCAAACTGTGGGACTGGTTCCATCGGAATAGTCTCCTGACCAGTTTCCCTCCAGGACACCGCGGTCGTCAGGGGAGTTGATCTGGATACATGAAGACAGTGTTTGTTTCCTGAACCCCTGCTGATCACTAACACATTATGAAGGGAAATATGAAGGTCTGTAGATGAGGTGTAGAAACGTAGTCTCACCATGGCTGAGATGACTCGCACCACATTGACCGGGTCTCCCCAACTGGACGAAGGAGTTCCACTCTTCTCCAGGACAAAGAGCGTAGCAGCGAGAATCCCATCATCGAACTGAAACCAGGACAGAGAAAACACAGGAAGTGTGAATGGAACCGGCCAGTTTCTACAACTGAGCCAAACAGATCACATGACCCACTCACCTGACCGTAGTTCCACGTCCGCACTCCGATCTGATTCTGCGTGCCGTAGTAGATCCGTCCAATATCGTTGAGGACGTACTCCTGCCTCTCGTCTTCAGAGTCCATGAACACAGTGTCTTCTGATGAGGAGCAAGCAGGATGCGTTCAAAATATTTTGTCAATTACAAATCTGGCATCAGCAGCACGTCCTTGGTTTGTTTAATACAGACAAAACAAAACTTCTTGTTTCTTTATTTGAGACTGTTTGAGTTTGTCTCACAGTCCATCTGTCAAGGTTTACTTTGAATTGTTGTTTTTTATGCTCATTGTTTAAGTACGTCTGTGACTCATACACATCTTTTCATAAATGATGATGCACACAATAGTGGCCTTGTCAAGATGAATTGCTCATAAGATTGACAAGGGACTTATGAGTGACATTGTTACTTATTTCAAATGACATTGTATAAAAACAAAATATCACTGTTTGTCCTTTTTGTGGGATATTTTCTTAAAATTATGAAGCACATTATTGGAGCATGCACGTATTTGCTTTCTCACTGATATTAAGATGAGAGGATCAACACCACTCTCACCTCCGTCTGTTGAATATGAGGCTACAGCCAGCAGACGATTACCTGAGCTTTGCATAAGGTCTGGAAACATGAGGTGATAACTAGCGCTGAAACTGATGATTTTGCAGTTTTACTATTTGCCCGTTTCTTAATTCTAAGCTGTTCCAGGTCACCGGCAGTTTCTGCTCTTCTGTGCGGATTAAATGAGATATAACATATTAATTTGTGAGCAGTTCCTTCCAGTCTTAATTCTAACTTAAGCTAATTTTGTGCTGTAACTCGAGCCTCATATTTAACCGACATGAGAGGGGGATAATCTCATTTCACACTCTGCCACACAGAAAAGAACAAATTTCCCAAAAATGCTGAACAGTTCTTTTAACACTGGAGCCTCAGAAGTTCAACTGAATGAACTCACTTTATAAAAGAATATGTTGTGAGTAATATGATGAGGTGTTTCCGTACCTTCTAACCAGGGGTTGAACAACATATAGATGTCATTTGCGGGGTCATGTGCGGAGACGGCTTTGCCGCTTGCACAATTCGTTTCCACAAAGAGTTGATATCGACCAATGACGGCCGTGGGTGGAGAATTCACCGACAGCTTTATCCTTTTGTCGTCCTCTTTCACAACGGCCGCCTCCCAACGCTCGTCCTCCAGGCTGTCCACCAGAGGGATGATGACATGGGTTCCCTTTGACACGGTTGGCAGCGGCCCTGGGAGAGTCAGATGAGACGCTCATCACTCACATGCGAACGAACAGAGCATGTGGAAACTGTTGCAGGCTGTTGTTCATATCGTGTCCAAACAGAAGCGGAGCCCAGTTCAGTTCTATTCAACCACAGTTCACATCCCGCAATTAAAGCCACACCTGCATTCCTACGTTATGGTGCAAGCTTGAATAAACAGAAACCAAATCTAGGCCGTACTGTCCTGCCAACATGTACACACACACACATACACACATACACACACAAGCAAACAAAACACGTATGCACATGCACACACAGCATGTCATGACAGTGTTAGTTTTTACTGTAGCTGTGCTTTAAAAGGAGTCTTTGCTTTGGCAGCAGCTTGAGCTCCTGCACTGTCAGCCATGATCAATACTGATGTCTGAGGTAACTGCAGGGCTGTGGACACATCCCAAAATCTTGAATGTAACAAAATCTCACGAAAACACTTAATTTCCTGCCACATTAAAAAGCTTTCCCCCTAAAGTGAATGTGGAAAACTGCAGTCCTTCCCGATGTGTCTCCTCTGTCCTTGACAGCTGCGACCTTGTCTTTGTTTGCTGTGTTTACAAAATGCACCAACAGAAGTGAGTCACTATGCTGCATTTTCACCCAGAGGTGTTTATTTGGACTGACAGATTACCGGCTGTGTGTGACAACGGGAAACTGAACCTGCCTCCGACGAAATGAATGAAATGGAAGAACCAAGCAGCTGCTGCACCAAGAAACTGAAGCCTAATTTTTCTGGTGACTTCTTGTCCTTTTCTCCTTCATCCAAATCAGGTCAATCTCCAAATAATGACCAGAGGATGAATCTTTATATACATAATGCATTTTTTTGGTTTCTTGCACAAAAACGAAAATTGATACAACTCGCATATATAACCAATGAAAATCAGGCTAGAACCTGGAAATAAATGACAAAAATAAAAAATAAAATAAAAAACAACTTGACACTGTTGTAATGTGTTGATGGATGAGCTTTAGATGTGATCATAGGTGGATTAACCTTCCTGCTGGGCCAAACAGCTGTTGACTATAGCTTCATATTTATCAGATAGATGTGAGAGTGGTATCAATCTTCTCATCTAACTCTTATCAAGAAAAGCGAATAAATGTCAAATTATTCCTTTAAGAGCTATTTACTATTGACAGACTTGCTGGGGTTGATGTGCTTTAGCAAATCTTATCTTCCTTTTACACAACCCCAAAGCCAAAATGTCATGTTTGCACAAAACATATCTCATAAACTAAAAGGCAGATTGGTGTGAAATTTTCTGAACGCATTGATTCTGCCAGGATGAACCCTTTTGTTTCCACTGACATCGGGGCCTTTCATCGTCCACCGCCTCAGGAAAAACTTTGCATCTGCAGCCCTGCAACAGGTAGGACTCTAAGAATAGCAGAACTGTCAGCGTGCAGTTCGGTCTGCTGCTCGCTTTCATTCCGGAGGTGTTATGAAAATTGCAGCCTCTCTGAGCCCTGAGTGAGGCTTCAGGCTGTGAAGCGCCGCACAAAAAACCACGAAGCGAGAGCGTTCGACTGGCGTTGAATTTCACTCGAATTTTAAAAGTGACTCTCTGTGTTGTTTCAGATTGGACTGTGATTAGCTTCATGCTGAGGAGCCCCCGTCTCAGAACAGTGTTTGGACCGAGTATTGAAAACAGTCTGAAGTGAGATATGAGCAGAAAAATGGCACTTTGCTTGGGTGGCTTAATTTAAAATGAAATATCCACCGTTTGGAGAGGGCTGACGTCAATTTCAGAAGAATGAAAACTGGCTTTATCTGCAGCTATTATTGTCCTCCTGCTTCCTGCTGGTGGGACAAATGGCTTTTTTAAATTAGTGGACGACATAATCAGTGCTTTTGATTATTGTGATTACACCACATTGTGGCTTTAATAGGTGGGAACTATACATTATTTCTGTAAAGGAAATAAAATATAGCACAGAATATAGAAAAAAGAGCATTAGTTTGGTTATTTATAAACCAGCAACCCTTCATTAAACCACATGTTTCCTCAGCATGAAGCGGTGAACATCGGGTCAATTTTGCATTCTTAATATAAGCGCAGCCTCTCTGTAAAAGAGATATTGTAATTATTCTCTTCAAGCTTCACTTGTTAACGCACGCAGCTATAATTGTAGGATCTATATTGGGCCGTGTCCTCTCTGCCTTACAGTACTCGACACAATGGACGAGGGAGCGGAGACAGGAATCAACAGTGGGTAAACAGGTGGCGGGCTGAGGAGCAGACAGTTGGCGGCGTCGATGGTGAATTTTCAGCGGATTGGATTTTCAGTTCGAGCTGCACTCTCAATGAGAAGCATCGCCATCTCCCTATCTATCTATAAATCTGTCTATCTCACACACAAATGCAACAAAATCAATATACTCCACTCACACAAGCAACCTGATAAGCAATACAAGACACGAAAGCAAAACTTCTCAATGGTACATTTTGTTTCCTCCCACAACCTTCCTCTCCTTCCCCAAGAAAGAGGGAACTATTAATTATCATGTGCAGCTCCGAATGAGGTCAAAGCATGTGGATGGTGACGGGGCTGGATTGTGTCCATCCAGTTTCACACTTGGCCTCTTAAGATCAGAGGCCAGTCATGTGGGAAATTCACAGAAATTGAATCAGCACTCACAAGCATGTCCGCCTGTGAATTACAGTGTTGTGCTGTTTATTGAGAAGCATAAAACATGACAGCACTTGTAGAGGATTGTAAAGAAAGTGAACTGTAGTGTTTACAACTTGCATACATTTCACACACAGTATACTCACACACCTACTTAGAGTATAGGTGATAGAAACAGTCTATATGTCTGTATTTATCTGTTTTTGTCTTTCAGGTTTTCCCCCTTTTGATCTCTTATTCTGTTGTTAATGCTGTTTTTCTGTCGTGTATAGAGATAATAAATAAAGTGTTTCAGTCAAGGACAAACCTGTTTTCAGTTCAAGGTGAAGTTTGTCAGTGTCGGGGCTAAAAGGTCGAGACAGCGTGATCCACATCTGGAAAGTCTGCCCTCTGCGGATAATCAGGTCATCGCTCTGGTAGAGATCTGTGTGGTGCTCCGTGCGATTCTGCCCTGATTTGCTTTTCATCAGGTCGATCGATCGCACTTTCAGGAGCAGCTCTGCGAAAAACAAAACAAAAAAATCAAATACACGAGTGAAGCTTGACGTGTGTCTGGCATTTTCTTTGCTTGATAAATAATAGAACAGTGAGCGAGTGAAGATGCCGGCTACCGTCAAGCTCGTTGTCGCCGGTCGCAGGCTTCTCGCCGTCTGTCCCTTCAACCTTATCTTGGTCATCAATCGCTGTGACCAGAGTGTCTGTGATGTCGTCGTCGCTCGGCTTGGGGCGGCAGCAGCACGGGCAGGCCTTCCGCCACCACCGCCGACACGCATTCTCTGTCTCGGCATTGTTCTCCTCTGCCTCTTCCTTTTCTTCCTCCGCGTCTTCCTCGAATCCGAGAGTGACAGTTGGAAACCGACCCACTGCAGATCTGTCTCTGATTGACCGTGTCTCTACAGGCATCCTGAGATAAAGCAAACATAATGAGGAAATCCAGGCTTCGGCCTTGATTATGCAGCGGTTTGAGAAAAGACAACACCAGTTTTATACAAAGTCTTTTTTAATTGGAGTTGAAACCCCAGTCTTCACTCTCGAGGCTGCTGTGCATATTTGTAAGGTGTTCAACACACATCTGGCGGCTCAAACACTGTCACGTTATCTTAAAGTTAATCCATTGTCCAATTACCTTGGAGAGGAGAGAGACAGGCTGACAACCACACTACTGATGACAACATGTTTTAATCAGACTGAGAATGAGACTTTTCTGATTTGTGTCCTTCATGTGATCTTGAGCAATATCTGTCAGTTGACCTGAGTATTAGAAAATAAGAACATAAAGTTGAAATGAAACACTTCTTATGTAGTTGTGTATAATGCACAAACTGTTCGGTTGTGACTTTGTTTTGAACTCAAATCCTCATTGACACCACCTCCATGATATTTAACAATTTAACCATGTAAAAGTTCATGTTGTGTATTCAAACCAGCACAAGCACTTGTCGTGATAAACTTGACATTACAACTATTTATCCATTACTTGTACTATATGTCAACTATTAATAACTTTTAGTGATTTTCTCCATTGATCCACTGATTTATCCATTACATTTAGCATCTCTTTCAATCAATAATCAATTACATTTAGCCATTTCGACTTTTTTTACTTTATTTAAACTGGTGAAATAACCATTAGTTATTTTACCATTTATGACTTTTCAGATGTCTATAAAAGAAAGATTGTGATCCAAACACATTGTAGTAATACCTGTAGTTGTGTTCAGGTTTTACAGGTGAGTATGTATATGGAAATATTTTTAATCAGATCATAGTTCGTCTCTGCTCTCTTTCCAGGATCCTGCTGCTAACTGCAGATGTCCCTATAAATATCCTGGTTTTGACTTTTATATGAAGAGACATACTGTGTTCTTATAGCCGTTTGCTCTGTATAATGTCTCATTAACATCCTCCCTCTTGTCTATTCAGCCATAAGATATCGATACTGCAAAACACATTAACTGAAATGAAAGCACATCAAAATTGTCATAAATAATGTGATGCACTAATATTGCTGCTGAACCAGAGAATAAATCATCATCATTCTGTACACAGAGAATTATCACAGCATTAAGGCAGCTCTGACTCCATCAGGATACATCTGGAGCCGATCCACAGATGCTGAATTACAATATGATTTGAAAGTCGGTGAAAGCATCCAGGAGGTTTTTTTGGGGGGGAAGTGAGCACGTGCTCTGATTCACAACTGCGCTCTCTAGCATTTTTTCATATAAAGATCAAAACACCATGCTTTGTCACCTCATGGCAACAAAGATTAGATTCATATTTCTCGGGTGAGCTGTCGAACACAAACACAAACGTCTTCTGTGACACTAAAGCAGGACAAGATGCTTCAAATCCCTCCTATTTCTCTCTCATTTTCTCCCTCCACTCCTTTTTTCGCTGAGCTCTGAATTGACTTGCATCTTCCAAGTAGCAATTCCACCTTTCAAGAAATGCCACTGAAAGCCTTTCCCGCACATACACACTTTAAATTCCTCTGTACCTGTGACTGTTATATGGTGACCAAACAGGCTCAGGTGAGGCAATAGCAAGACTGACAATGACTTCTTTCCTTATTCACATGCCAATGAAGTTGAGACTGCGAGTATAATAAATCACAGTCGTAGATGAGAGGGACGCCTCCTCCCAGCTCAGGATCGCGCGTCATGTTTACTGCTGACAGACAGGATTAAAACAGCTTAACAGTATAACAATGTGCATAAATAAAATCCACAACAACATGACAGTCATACTAAATACATCTGGATTAGATGATAACTTCATCATCTTGGTTTGGTTAAGGCCTAAAAAAAGTAAAGCTGGGTGAAGCTGGTGTGAACCTTTGCAGGTGTTCGATCATGAAGCAAGACAAAATTGAAATTTTGACTTGCCAATATTTGTTGATTAGCACTTAAGCTGGAACAATTAGCTGATTAATTGATTAGTCAATCAAGAGAAAATAAATTGGTAACTATTCTGATAATCAATCAGTCATTCAAGGTGAACATTTTAAAGCAAAGATTCCCTTGTTCCAGCTTCTCCAATGTGAAGATTTGAAGCTTTGTCTATGTGATTAAAACCGAAATATCTTTATACTGTTGGTCAGACAAAACAAGCTGTTTGAAGAAATCACCTCATTCCACTATTTTCTGACATATAAGGTATCAAATGATTAGTTGATCAATTGCTCATGAAAAAAAAAATCATGAAAACAGAAATGAAATGAAACGTTAAGGGATGACCAAAGTGAAAATCTGCTCCAAATTTCATGTCAGTTTATGCAATAATTATCAAGACATCAAAACCAAACCTCATAGTGGCACCAAAGAAAAGGTCACCAAGGTCAGTCTGAGTCAACCTCTGAGAATGTACATGGTTTTAAGGCAAACCCTCAAATAGCTGTGGATGGACCGAAGAGGTGGACCAACATTTCCACCCCATTAAAACCACACACGCCTTAAAACTAACTCGGTTTCAGATGTCACCACAAAAATTATAACTGGGAACCCTCCGTAGGTTGTGAAAGCTGACGGCAGGGCGGGCCCTCACAAATGATTGAGAGGTGAAAATAAAATCAACAGCACCTGCTTCAGTGCCAGAACTATGAGGAGGGTAGATGTGTGGATTTCAGCTCCATGTGGTTGAGATTACAGTCGGCTCGTTGGGTATCCGAGACCCAGAAAATGGACCCGCCCACGCAGATCAACAAAACTCTTTTCTGCTGCATCCAAATACTGTGTCAAATATTATATGAAATGTTTGCACTGTGAACCAACACAGGGATGAGGAGGTGCAACCCTCACCAAGACTGTGTGACATGTTGTGGACGATAAGACGCCCGGCAGCCGAACCTGCTCTTATCTGAGATTGTCATCGCTTCATCATCCGCTGTGTTACAACTCAGAGTTTCTCTGCGGCACATGTCCGGATGCAGTCATCACTACATGCTGTATATATGTACAACTGAACCACACAGCATCAGCGGCCGATAACAAAAGCATGTGCTGTTCATTATAGTTGGATATTTGGCTCCAGGAGGGTGGTGACCCAGTAAACATTCCTCGGCTGCACTTATGACTTGTCGCCTCAGGGTCCGCTGACTTTGACCCACAAGAGGGAAAGACCTTCAGTGATGGCAAGTTCACATCGGGATTAAAGCATCCGGGGTTCGATTTAACACACAAACACTGACTTTATATTGGAGCCAAGTTCCATTGCAAATGTGCTGACCCTTTCACATCAGCCTGGCAATGTGGTGTTATTATATGTTTGCTCCACTCAATTACATCACATAAGTACAGAGACGTGGCTGCTGTCGAACGACTCTGTTGCTGGAAGTCATATGAGAGATTTATATTTTGAGGAGAGAATCTCTCCCAGTCAAATGTATATAAATGTTTGTAGTTGTCTCATGCAGCTCAAATCCGTTCAGTATTAAAAACAAAGTCTAACAGAGTTAATCATGCAACAAATGACATTCACTGATCTCTTCGACTATTATTTGCATAATCCTGGGATGACAGTGAGGCAGAAATGCAGCCGTGTGAATCTGGGAGAAAAGTTTGAACGCAAGTGAAAGTGGGTGAACTATACTATGAAGAACATAAAGAAATAACAAAGGCCTAACTAACAAAGGCTGGATATATTGACAAATGTGAGACAGCTTATTCAAACTCACTCAGTTCAAATGCAGACTGGAGGAAGAAGTCTTCTGTTCGCTCTGTCTTTTGTGTTTCACAGGCAAGCTCCGGGACGTCATTTAAATACATGTGGGCCAAGACGGCAGGGACACGCCTTCCTGCTGCACAGACAGGCCAGACGCTTCTCCACAAAACAAGAGCTGAAATGGTTTTGGTGGAGAGCCAAGCAGCCACTTAACTTCACATTTAGTTCAGGATAAACAGCAGATGTGTGATATTTCAGATCATTCCTTTATTACTTTATTAAAAATGATCTCTTTATTTAGATCATTAACCTCCAAAATGTAAGGGTGACAGAAAAGTAATGAGGGCATTCATCATTATCAATATTATGAGCATCAGTAGTAGAAGTGTTGGAGTCTAACTTTGTGACCTTGTTTATTCACACAGTCATTAAACTGCAGATCTTTTTTGGCTCATATTCGCTAGTAAAAATATTGAGAGATAAAACTAAAAAATATTGTGTTTTCTCTTCATTTTGCCTTGTCATTGTAGGTAATAGGTGTCATTAACAAAAACAATGGCTCCACCTCATTTCGCCCATTAAGCCGTGACAGCGAGCCTGCGGGCACAAACCAGCACCCCGAAACTGAGGCAGCTTAACCCAACTTTTGTTCATTTCACGTACACCTTTCTCACCTCGACACACCAAGATGTCTTGTCCGTGTCCATCACAAAGACAGATTGCTCACCTGCTGTGTGGGAAGGTCCACACCTTGCTCACAGAAAGGCCTGACACACTGTAAGGGACAGGGTGTCTAAGGCTCATCGTCACGAGCTGGGCGGCTGAATGAGCGGAGTCATCCACTCTGACTGGTTGAGTTGGTTTTCACTGAGTGTCACAAGTGTGTGACAGTTCATCCGCGAACTACTGCAGCCGAATTCTGCTGAGCGATTTAGAGACTGATCTGAACACTGGAACACTGCAACTATTTGACAGTTCAGTTCAGTTCAGAGGAAGAGGGTAGTTATTAACCATGTTACAGGTGTGGCTCTGGTGACGGCAGAGTACTCGACACACCTGTAGCTCCTGCTGTTGGTCAGCGCACAAAACTTTCTACAGACATTCATGGTGATCACAGGATGAAGCCTAATGACTTTGCACCACCAGCAGGTTGACATTTGTGATTGTGAGTGAAATGTTTTAACAACTATTCGATGGATTGCTGTGAAATTCTAAACTCTGTTCGATCTGCAGAGTCGCTCTCAGTCTATAAGAAAAGACTAAAGACCCAGCTATTCACTGAACACCTCGGCACTTGATAATATCCTATAAAATGAACAGACACACACAAAAGTTGTCTAATTGTATGTTGTAATGTATGTCCTCCTCACTGCCTGTAGGAAGGCCCTATCTAACTTGAACCTTGCTTTTTTTGGCACTTAATCCAGGTTGTTTTCTCCCGACTAGATCCTTGCTTGTGTTGTATTTTATATTATTATATTATATATTATTAGAAATTGTGTCTCTCCAACACTTTGCTTCATGACCAAATACCTGCAGAACTAATTCCCATCAGCCTCAGCTGTACTTTGTGTTTAAGGCTAATTGCCAACTGTTAACACACTAAGGTGATGAAAAAGGTAAATGTTATCTGATAAACATCAGCATTTTAGTATTGTCACTGTGAACATGTTAGTGTACAAATGTTAGGATTTAGATGAAAGTGCAAACCTCACAGAGCAAGTGAGGCTGCAGTTTCCTAATCAAGTACATGAGTGTGAGAAACTGAAATGATTATTTTGTTTTCCCATTTGTTTATGAGCCAAAAGGTGTGGTATTTTTCAAACTAAATTTCAGTTTATCTTGGCATGACAGTTTTTGCCTTAAGCTTTGCCATGACATCAGAGTGAAAAACGAACGTCAACGTGATGTGTCGCCAAGCCGAATTTGTCACATGAAAAAGGCAAACGAACGAACAAAGACAGTGATGAAATAGTGGATGATTCAGGCGACACACACCAGGTGACCCTGGCACACCTTTTGCATCACCTCATAAACGCTTATGGAATTCCATCCAAGCCTGCACATCCAAGGTTCTCTGACGACATAAAACAAAACACAAGAAGCTTTTTTTTTTTTGGAAGGCAGTGACACAATGTGTGCTGTTTTATTACTGGATCTATGACTTACTGTGCAACAGTATAGTGTCATATATTAAATGTTTTACACAACCTTTTTAAAAAAATGTGAATGGACATTATGGGATGCTCTGAACATTGTTATAAGCTTTTCTTTGAATTTAACCGTTTTAAAGCTCATAGAAGCAATAAGCCAGCATTGCCGCACGCCAATCCTTATACAGTCAGTTTACTCCATTATCAGTGTTTATGCATGCATTTGGGGTTGTTGTATTAAGGACATCCGTACGCACACACAATTAAAGAAATGCAACACTGGTTATTACGCACTCACTCACACATACACACACACAAATCTAGACGTTTCGATGGAGGTGTTAAGAGAGGCTTGTGACAGGCTTTCAGACCCTCAGGGGGACAATGTGATTGACGTTCTCCCAAACAAGTGGAACAGACAGAGTCACGAGACGCTTGAAAAAACACCCACTTGCTCTCTCACAAACAAGCACGCCCCAGAATGTGAAGGACAATCGAAGACGACGGGACGACGGTGGCAGTGATTCCTGATTAGAGCAGGAGGTCTGTGACTGAGGGCAGCAGCTCCGCTAGCTCCGATTCGATGTTGGCCGTCTGAGTGACAGGATTGCCACGGAGATCAAGGCGTTTCAACTTGGGGCAGGAGGCCAGTGGCTGAAGATCTGCCAATGTAGAGATTTCTGTGCATTTTGGTTAATGGAAAAAACCTTCGAGTGTGCAGTGATGAGTTATATTAGCTGCAATAAATAGCAGGAGACAGGACGCACATATTCCCAACACTGGTGCAAAAGTAAGATCCACATGTCAAATATGACACTGGGATATTAATTCAAGCCTAAATTTAAATCAGACAGGCCTGTACTGAAACTGTAATCCAAGTACAAACATAAAACAAAACTTGAATGCGCGCTCAGTGTCATGACCTGCAAACCACATTAATTCCTCTCAAGTGCATCAGGGGAAGTGAAGCATGAAGGGGAAGGAGTCTGCGGTGTTGATGTGTCGTTAGGAGTCTCTTCCCCTCTTAATGATGCTGTTTGCTGTGTGAAATTGTGGCGGTGATTTTATTTACTCAAAGTTTCAGGTGCAAACAAATTATTCATGCACTGAGCCAAAGCGTCTTGTTACCGCTGCAATTTTTGAAACTCCGTAAACACTGTCCTTGTGTGCCGTGTGTCGTTTACATCGCGCTCTTCATACGCCGTCAGCTGCTCGCACTCCTTAGCAGGGTTGTTTTGCAGCGTTGAGCCTTGTGCACTCACACTCATTCACACATTCCTTGAGTCACCAGTAGACTGTAAGAGGAGTGTACTGATATAATATACACTGATCTCCGTGACACTGATGCTACAGGATTATCACAGATCCGGAACAGGACGTTCTACAGCAAACAACTAATTAATATGAATGATTGATTTAAGGATACTGTTATCTTTCAAGAGCACTTCCTCCAGTTTGGGAAGGTGATACACTCCTTCCAGGTTTTCTATGGAGTTGTTATCAGCCTCCAAGACCTGAAAGCGTGAAGAAAAAGTCATTTTAATCATGTTGCAGAAAAAGGAGTAATCAATATCTTTCCAAATATCTGCCAAATGTGGGACACACAGATGAAGGAAAGAAACACTGTCCATGTAGGACAAATGATTGGATTTGAACAGCAGCTTTATCACCTCCAGGCACTGCAACATGGCGAACTGAGGAGGCAGCCGCTGCAGCTGATTAGAGGACAGATTGATGTGGGTCACCAATAACAGCTGGTCCAGGTGGCACAAGGTGGTCAGGTTCTGTTGGAGAAAAACAGGAGAAATGATTTTTTTAGGTCTTCACTATCTGCCGAAAAATTATTTCATGATAAGCAAATAGGATTTCTCCTCAAATTCTGAACCAACCTTGTCAGAAATACTGAAGACGCGTACTTCAGCATACTCCATTTTCAGGATGGTGTTTTCAATCATAAACTTGCTGCACAGGTCACTGTAATACGCAGTGCGCATGGAATCCACCTCCTGAGGGAGAAATGAGAGCCTTCAATCAGTGACCTATGTCTCTTCTCTGGTCAGTGTCATCCACTGTACACAGTTGGTTCTTACTTTCAGTGTCTGGAAATGAGCAAGGGTCTCCTTTTCATATCCAAGAGGGTCTAGTGCCCTCATCAGGAGGATAATAGTCAGTAAGCACCCTGCCAAGGTAAACAGAGTGTTTCAATGGCTACAGGAAAACAGCTTGTTGAGCAGTAGTAAACTTCAGTATTCAGTATTTATGTGAAGTTGGTGATTTGGTTCAGTAAAGAACGAGGAGCCAAGTTGCATTTAAAAGCACTTACACTTATTGAGTGGCTCCAGTTCTTGTAGCTGGTTGCATGATTGTAGCTCTGACTGTAACACTGAGGTCTTCTCTACTGAGAGTTCACTCCTACAGAGAAGAAACACTCAGTTTTTACTCCTTAAAAAAAACTCTCCACAATGTGCTGCAACCTAGCCAAAGGCAATACCTGAAAAGTTCCTGATCCGTAGCAGAGTCCCGGCACCAACTCTCAGTTCGACCTTTGGAGGGGAAAAGATCACAAAGTAAGAAAACTGGAGGAGAAATGCATTAGGAAGAGATCATAAGTCAAGATGCGAAAAATGCCTCACCTGTGTACAGGGCACAGTCTCTGTGTGTGTGTTTTTCAGTCCAGTGCACAGTAAGATTGTGTTCATTTGTGATGTCACTTATGGTTCCAGGAGGAAGGTCACAGATCTGAGCTGGTGTTAAGGTTGAAGAAAGGATAAAATGTCCACAAGTGAAGAGGACTTTGATTCTAAAATAAATTTGCTACCTCTGAACAAAACTCACCCAGGCCCACAGCATGAGTGTGCATAGTAAATCTGTAGCTCATGTACATGCCAATACAGGAGACTGACAGAGCTGAGCAGTGGGAATTTAGATTTGCACAGACAGGTGAAACTGTCAATAAGCATTGTGCCTTATTTTGCATTACTTTGTTTTAAATGAAAAAGACTTAAGATAAAAAAAATTAAAGTCAAAATAATCAGATCACGCCTGAAAGAAAAGTAGCTGATTCAATACAGTTGAAGACTGTCTGCAGGTAGGTGCAACATTCAGTATAGTCCCTGAGTGAATTGGTGACAAAGATGAGCATGTGCAACTGATGGATGAATGTACGTTTTGCAGTGATTATACACTGCAGACACTGATGTTCAAGGCAATTTTACAACTGGGACAATGAAAGCCTGTCTTATATAAAAGTGTCTGGCCACAGCTGCATCTGCTCTCACTGTGCAAAAAACAATATCAACATGGAAATATGAATATATATGGATATGAATGAATACAGATGAATTCATAACAGCGACTTATCTTGCATGTTAACAGATCCATTTCCATGACAACTGAGCAAGACTGTGTGATACAGCTTAAACCTCTTGAGTTGGGATTGTTTTGTCAAATATTAACACCCACTAATACATGTTAATTATCAACATTGTCTTTAATTCAACTCACTCTCTAGAATGAAACCACTATTTTTCACTAGTTCCCCTGCACAGGAGGCTCAGCCTGTCAAGTTGGACAAAGGCAGCCATCCTGGAGCTGTGGAGAATTCAACAACTGATCCCTCCAAAAAGGCATCTACTGTACATCAATAGTCTTTCTGAGCAAACTTGGTGTCCTCTGTGTCGCTCTGCCCTGACAAGTTAGACAAGCTTTATCTAAAAAGAAAAGCTGTGACAGAAAGTCCCATTCCACATCTGTGGCAGAGGTAACAATAACATTTCATTCCAGTGCCCTGATCAAAGCGATGAAACTCTTTCTCTTCACACCACAGCGTCTTATCAGCGTGTGGTATGTGAAGAATGACGAGATCAGAATGTGGAACTAGTATCTTGTTCAATCAGCAGCACACACTGACTGTCAATAATAAAGTGGCAATGGCCAGGCAATACAAAAGGATACCCAGACAGGGCTGTGTTTAAATCGTGGATGGACACTCCTCCACTCCACTCTCTGGGGCTGACCGTCGAGCACCAGCAGCAGGCCGACAGACTGCGCCTGGCACAATGGAGGCAGGAGGAGAGAAACAGTCAGTTACAAACATTTTTTAAGAGTTCACTTTTTCACACAGCCAGCACCACTGCAGTCAGAAACTTAAGAATGACAATAACTAAGAATAACAAAAGGTTAATTTTTTTGAAGATAAGTAAAGATGCTCACATTAACAGGCCTAGAGAAGGCGACGGCCACTCTCTCCTCATCTCGACTGACATAAACACAGCTTATCATCTCCTCACGTTCCGCTGTCAAAAGACAGAAAATTGAGGTTATTTTGAATACTTATTTTAAATTTGATGGCAGCAACACATTTCAAACAAGTTGGTACAGGAGTGACATAGGACTGTGAAAGCTGTGAGCTGATCCAAAAACACCTGTTTGGATTATTCCACAGGTAAACAGGTTCATTGGTAACAGGTGATAGGATCATGATTGGGTATGAAAGGTTCATCCTGGAAAGACTCTACATGGGTGTCTACATTACTACATGGGCTCAGGAACATTTTGTAAAACCGTTGTCAGTAAACACAGTTTGTTTGTCAATGACTGTATTCAGTTTTTATTTTCGTTATTTACGTACCTGGGTTGTAATCTCATACATATTTTTTAACATACCTCTGCCCAGCAACCAGCGATAGTAGAACCAAGCACTCTGGTCATTGGGGTCAGTGAAGAAAGCATTCTGTACAAGCTCATATTCTGAAAAAGGGGTATGGTTAATGTTAAATGTGTTGAATTGCACATCAGACATCACATGCAAAACACTACTATTTATAGTCATTTTAAAGCCTCAGACTGCCCTCTGTTGGTCGCTAGTAGGTATTGCTACTACACAACCTAGCCATTCATTTGAGTTATTGCCAACTTCACCTTTGAGGAGTTGCTCCTCACAGACGCGATGAGAGTGGGTCTGTGGAGAAGGTGGGGGGGAGGAATGTGGAGGCTCACGGCACGGTGAGGGGGGCTCAGGAGACTCCGGGTGGAGAAGCGGCAATAAGGTGCTGCGATAGTGCCAGCTGGAGTAATTGGAGAAGTTGGAGCCAATAAGACGATCAGTAAAGCCCAACTCCTGATCCACAGGTACACCAGACATCTTCACAACCATCCGGCGATAATCCCAGCAATGGACTGGCCGAGATGGGAGAATATGGTGTGAGACAAGGATGGAAATAGCATAGGGGCATATTCACTTGAAAATGCAGAATTAGCCAAATCGCTACAATTCTCGTAAATTCTCTTTTTCATTACTCACAGTTGCGGTCGTCCAGGCTGAGGCAGCGATCACACAGGCTTAGTTCTCTGGCCCAGTCTGGTCGAGGCAAGCGGGCTGAGACCCAACCTCGGTGATGCCAGCTCCCATAGGATTTTGGGTTCACCTTCAGGCAAGACTCTAGAAATGACAGCTCAGCCTCATAAACCTTCTGCACTTCATCCTCATCCCTGGAGGAGACATCAAGAAACAGAGGTCATATCTCAGATGATTAGCCATTCAAAAAGAGTTTGACTGAGAATCTATGTTTCACAGGAAAGAACTGGTAATGAGCTTACTTCACAGTCTCCAGGTGCATCAGGATCTCTCTTCTGTAGTTCCAGAGGGTTGCGAAGTCAGGATTGGAAGATAGAAGCTGCTGAGTCAGCTGGAGGGCCTCATCATCACAAATACCCTCCTTCCTCTGTCATAGAGAACAAAGTAAGGGGTGTGAGGCAAATACACACAGTGACACACAGACAGACAGAGACAGGAAGAGGAATGGGGTATAGGAGACATGAGAATAGAACAAAACAGAAACTGCATTTGTTGGGAGAATGTTTTCAGTTGCTGAGTAATGCACATTTAATGCTCTTGTAAGCATGTATGGCAGCAGGGCGATGTGTGCGTGTGTGTCTATTTCACACAAAATCACATAAAATACATGTTCATGGTGAGATGATTTTTGTCTTTTCCTGTGATTTTTTTTTAAATAAGAGGACCATGGAACATCACCAGTCTTATCATGTAAAACCTATGGTGAAGAGTGTCTTTGTAAAGAACCTTAGAAAAACAGGCATCTCTTGCAGCCACGTATATCTTCAGTTTCTTCTCTCGCTCCTTTCTTTTCTCTTCCTCCTGCTGGGCTGTAGATTTAATCTTCACTCTGCCATGCTGTCAAAAAAGGGGGCACAGTAAATTCATATCATTCTACTGGGAAAAGGGCATTAGAAATAAGTAAGTACTCCATATACGCTATGCAGACTTTACCAAAAAAGTCAACATGTCTACATTTCAAAAGGAAATGAGTTAGTGATAAATCTCTTACCATCCTGCCCGTTCGTGATGAAGACTTCCCCCAAAAACCTCCTTACAATGACGTTGAAAATGATGTTCAGGGTTCGGCCTGGATAACGCTGAACGGTACATGACAAAGATAAAAGTTATGGCAGGCCAGTTTAATAAGCTCGGTCGTCAGCTGATCATCGGTGTGTATATGTTCAGCTCTGTCATCTTAAAACACTGAACACAAACAGCCCCCAGTCTGAAGTTAGCTTGCTAATTAGCTCCGTTGTCACTAAACAACACTGGGCTCATTCAGACAGCACAGAGTAACAACAACCTGCGGTGTTAAAAACATTTTCCTGACAGATGCGCAGTGAACGCAGCATCGCTTGTCCCATAAAACACTCACCTGGTTCAGGACTCGGCTTGTTTTCTGTTTTTCAGAATGCAGTTTGATTTGTCATGATCAGGATTTCTAACGACTACAATATTGCACTTCCGTCTCATGAAAATTACGTCACACGTCGACAGTTCAGCTCATTGTGGGCGGGTCCGCCGTCGCTCTACAGCCAGCGCGTGACATTTGGACCGATTTGGACAGAGAGGGTGAGCAAGAGAGGGTTTTTTTTTTTTTAAATAAACATTTTACGTCAAAAAGTTAAAATGCAAAAGAAAAGGACATTGTGAAATATATATTTTCAAACAGACAAGACGCTGAGATAATATTCAACCAACCAACCAACCAAACAAATAAATAAATAGCGAACCCCAAGCTAGCCGACTAACTCTGTAGTACCATAACGTTACATGTCAACTTTAACTGCCTGTTTTAGCAATAATATTAACAGAGATATTAAAATTTGAGCTTTGCTGTCAAAATTGACATTTCTGTTTTAGCTACAAAAACCAACTCCAGCTCTACCAATATCAACATTTAGGTCATATTAACGTCACATTAAACATAAAGCATATTTAAGATTACACAATGTTAGCGTGAAATGCTCTGCCATTCTTGCCTAATATAGGATTTCGGCTGCACAGCAGTTCTGGGTCTCCTTTGTTGTATTTTTAATTTCATCATGCTCCAAATCTTCTCAATGGGCGACAAGTCAGGACTTCCCGTTGAGTACCCTAACTCTTCTACTACAGAGCCATGTTGTTGCTATGCATGGAGAATGTATTTGGCATTGTCTTGCTGTTGCCTTCCCGGATGTGTAAGCTACCCATGCTATGGGCACTTATGCCTCCCCATACCATCATGGATGCTGGCTTTTGAGCTGTGTGCTGATAACAAGCCAGGTGGTCCCTCTCCTCTTTAGAGCAGAGGACATGGCTCCCGTGATTACAAGTGCACAAACACAAGCCATTTTAGGAACTTCATCAGTCTCAATGGCATTGTGCCTAGGAGCAAAGGATCCCATTAAGTATGAGGACAGACAGGCCTTTTTAAGCCTCCTCCTACACATGCTGCATGAGCCTGAAAAAAGAATCACCCCCAGCAAAGCTTTAGGGCACAGATTTATCACAATGAAACACTTAAGTCATGTCCTTAACAACAATTATGTCAAATCAGCCCATTTAACTACTGAGAACTGTTGACTTGTGAGGTCATTAGTTAAATTTAAGTGCTTAGAAATGTCCAGTGAAGTGGAAAGTTTGAAGTTGCAATCTGTTACTAGCTCAGATGACCCGCTTTCATCTGAATATGAAACCACCATGAACACAAAAAAATAACAAGTAAATTCCTTTATACTTTTTATTATGTCAATCAAAGCTTAGACCATACCTTGTTTAACTTGTGTTATTCAGTAAAGTGGCCTGGGCATAAATAACCTGATGAATAAACCTGATTAAGTCAAAACAAATATCTGTCCCTCTATCCAGTACTGCCACCAAGTGGACACACAAAGAAAATGGTGCCCAAAAAACGAACAAAACAACACAATAGAAGCATCTTTGGCCATGATCAGTTCTCCTAATGTCCCATAAGAGGAAAGATTAAGTTAGTTGTAAGAAAGATTAGTCCTACTACTAATGATGAACTGATAACAAAAGTGTATTACTGATAGTAGTCTCAGTAGTTGTAGCAGTAGTAATGGATGAAGTGTAGAGCATCAGAGAATCAATATGTATAGATATTTATGTCACAGTGACAAAACACTGTAGTGATACTACACTGCTGTGAGTAATGGCTGTAGCATTGTAGTAAAAGTTTATAACACTGTAAGTAATTAGGTAGACTTAAAAAGGAGAAAGAAGAAAAGAGAAAAGTCTTGAAAGGGTGAGAGTAGTGGTGTGTATCAAACATTTTATTGGCAATATAGCAGAAGGACTGTGGTTGAGAAAGTACTAGTCTTGTTCGTGTAAAAACATCCAACCATTACGATTAAATAAATATACCTCAACTGTGGCACCTGGGCAAGACAGGTGTGCTGGCAACTGGAATATGTCCACTCAACGTTATATTTCCCCTTCATGATTTTTGATCCGATGTAACTGCATCACATGACAAACTGCTGGTAATAACAAACTTCACAGTTCACTTTGTAAGCAGTATGTTAGAATGCGAACACAGTAATGTACACATATAACCAGTTTCTATTGCCAAGGACAGTTTATTTAATGAACACAAAGAGGTGATGGGATCCAATACTTTCAGAAAAGCCTGTTTNCAGTCCAAAGGAACATAAAAGAAAGAACTTAAGAGTCAAAAAAACAAAAGAAACATTACAAATTTGACACGTGAAATTCACGTTTTGAAGACACATACTGTAGTGTAGTGACTTTTACATATTTGTTTTCTAAGTGTTCTGTAGAGAGGGACATCTATACTTCTTGCAATATCAATATTAAGAGGTATGGCAGTAAGGTAAATTTAAATCCTTCGAAGAACTGAATGAAGGCCTGAGAATCGATTTTAATAAAATTGTGAAGTATCAGGATGAAATGAAGAATAAGTAACAAGTATAGTTGGTCAGTAAACAAGCTGCTTATTAATGTTTTACCAATGTTTTCAGTGCAGACTTTCCAAGTAAGAATTTCATCTAAAAAGACTACACTTGTGATTTGAATCATTTATAACATTTATAAGAATCTGTGCTGAATCTTTAGGGTATTTCTTGTTTTTATTAGAAAATATTTGATGTTTGTCTTTTTCCCTGAACTGTGTTTTGCACAGTCTTAACATTTTGTGTTAGTCTACTATGTTCTTATTGTGAGGCTATAAGATTGTCTGTCATGAGTAATCAGAGAGATTCTTACAAACTACAGAAAGGTCACTGACAAAAAAAACAACAAGCCAAGAATAGTTCCTTGCAGCATCCCTTGAAGAAACCTGGACCTTTTTGACATGTTACCATCAGTTACTAAAAAATGCTCCTACATACTGTCAGAAACAGCGCTGACTAAACTATCTCATAGATTTCACTCATTCAGTATTTTCTTTATCGTTCAGGTGTGAGTGATTCTTTAAGTGCCTGGATATAACTGCTTGTCCAGCAGGTTGGACATCTCCATCCAGGACAGGTCCCACTGCACTTCAGTCGCATCCTGCTTAGTTGCAGGAAGCGCCACTGCAGGTGAATCTTCTTTGGAAACTGGCCAACAGCCATGAGTGCAAAATGTCTGGTACCTTCACACAAACACAATCACTGATGAAGCTTTTGCTCTACAGTCTGTTTCACTTGTGACTCATGCCAAAATATTGTATCAGTCTAATGACGTGTACAGTAGAAACTGAGAAGTTTTAATAATAGATGTTGTGACTTACCGGTAGTGACGAACTAACCAAACACTTAGAGGAATGAGGACCAGAAGTACAAGTCCACAAGAAACTATGATCCATTTCCAGGAGCCTGACAAAGAAAACAAACAATATTTGTTTGAATGTGTCAGGACCAGATAGTACATCTCTAGTCCACCATATAGTCTGACTTCTCATTAAAAGCTGCAGTCACACCAAGAAACATTTGAATATGGCGATATGAGATAATCTGATTGATTGAAGTAATAGATACTGATGTCATATTACTCAGTAAACAGCTTAAACAAAAATTGCACACTATAGTTTGTAGTTGTTTGAGGGAGTTGTCCATTCAGATGTCATGACAGTAGAATATATAGGTGTAATCAACCTAAAGACTTTTTCAGAAAGAGAGCTTCAGCCTCACATCACAAATATGAATCAATTAAAGATTAATAAATAGTTTGTCAACCATTAAAACCTTAAATAATGAGTTATTAGAAAGTGGTACTCTTTGCTTTACCTAACAATTATTGTTATCATTGACTTTTAGTAAAGGCAGATACAATACAAATACAATACAAAATAATTTTACCACTCGTGGAGACTGCTGTTCCGTTTGTTGATGTGAAGTTGCCTAAAAGACAGTCAACATCTTTCACTTATCCTTGATTGATATGACACTAAGTAGAATGATGAATATTATTATCAAATGCAAGAAAACCACTCATCTGACCTCCTTCGGCTCTCACTGATAACCAGCTCTCTGGACTCTCCGTCCTTCTGTCCTGGGATGCACATTTGTAGAAGCCTTCATCTTCCTGTGTCACATTCTCAATAGTCATCTCTATCACTCTGTCTAAAGATGAAGACGTGTAGGTGACGAGTTCTGCTCCATTTTTAAAGAAGGTGGTTTCACTGTGGTTGCCCGTCCAGTACTGACAATACAAGACCACTTTACTGCCCTCAAACACGGGGAAGGCAGGAGTCTTCAAGATGATGGCATCATCTGCGAGACAAAGATAGAAGACACGTTAACAGACAAATTCACTCCTCACTCACTCTCATTTAAACCCTCAGTGTGTGATTGTTGACACTGGGCCATGTTTTGCTTTGTGGTTTGTGCCCCAGTTTATCCAGTGTCTTTAACATCACTGTCACACAAGACTCACAGCTTACTGTGATGTTGACTGCGTTGCTGCGACCCTCAGCGTCCTCACACCAGTACAGTCCACTGTGTCCACTGATAGCGGTGAACACACACGTGTCAGACTTGTCTGCACTAACAGCACCCCCAAGTGGTGAACACCAGTCAGTGTCGAGGATTCTTTTCCTCACTCTGCGGCCTGGAGAGAACTGCCTCAGCATCCAGCCCGAGGAGTTGGTCTGAGCCGTGGGACACTGGATGGTGAAACGCTCCCCTCTGAAGAGCTGCCTGGTGCTGGGAGTCAGAGTCAGCGAGGGAGGAGGCAGGGCTGGTGGACAGAGACGGTTAAAGACAGCAGAAGAGGAGAAGGTGAGAAGTCAAATTTCACACCTCCTGACAAATGACATCTTGGTTACTGTAAATGAACGAGTGGTTCTGTGTGTCCGGCTGCAGACTAATGGGTAAAATGGAACCATAACCAAATAATTAAGAAACTCATCTTAATTTTTTTAGACTTAGACACATATATTTTTGAAAGATAAATCATTATTCATCTGCTTCGTTTCTGTGCAATGTGGATGTCAATCTGTCAGTCCTTCCACCACTTTGGTCCAGACTGAAATATTTCAATACTTTTGCCCCGAAATTTAGTACAGACATTCAATGCCCCCAGAAGATGAACTGATCTCACTTTGGCACTACCATCATTTAAAAGTTTACATTTGTCATGTTTAAGTGAAATGACTCATGAAAGGGCCATGATGATAAATGATAGAAATGAAAGAAATAAAATGAATTGCATTATTGATAAATAAGTTATCTATATTTTTACTGTTCTTAAACAAAAATTGATACACACATGATTAAATTGAGCAGGACCTCTGAAACATTTCTAACAATTTGGTATTAATTGAACAGATTAACACAATGACTCCAGTTACAATTTAATGTCAAAGTAATTAAAGATATGTGTCTTTGCATTAGAAGCCGGTCCTGGAAGACTCAACCTTTCCAGTCTGGTGTGTTGTTTCTTGTGTGAGAAACCTGATGCCTCGCTGCAGAGGTTGCTCACCTGACACGCTGAGAGCGGCCGGCTGGCTGAGGAGCATCACAGAGGTGGTGTTGCCCTCCCGCCGCTCGGCTTGGCACCGGTAGCTGCCCGCGTCCTCCCTCGTTACCGCGGTGATGGAGTAGCTGTCACCAGAGACCACGTGCCTGGGGTTCGGGGTCGGAGCCGGGTGAGGTTTGTGCCTGAACCACCGGTAGCTCCACACAAAGCTAACGTTGGACTCCACCGTGCACTGCAGCAACACACACTCACCGAGGTAGATGTTTGACCCCGGGGGCCACACGGACACGCTGACCTTCAGAGCCTCTGCAGGAAGACACAGTCTCCATTATGGTGTGTTGTTTTTCCTGCTGGAGGCGTGTGTGTATGAGACAGGTGCACGTTCTTTCTGTGTGTGTTTATTGTGTTTGGCAGTACCTTTAGATGTGGCAACATGGAGAACAAACGCAGCCACACCTGAAATACAGAGAAATTACTTCACACAAACTCTTGACAACACACACACATCTCCTTATGGCCTCATATACAACCACAGCTTGTTCCTGCCACATTAGCGGTATTTCGAGTACACTATGTTTAGTCTACAGTCTGCTCTGCCAATCACGAGTATGATTTATTAACATGAACACCACAGGCAGCTCAGATGGTTTGTTCCCACATGGCAGCACAATAGATATGGTCCACTGCTGATTCTGGATTATATAACCAAGAAAATACAAAGTAAAATTTCAAAAAAAAAGTTTATCTCCGCCTGCAGATTTAATACAGCAAACACCGGCAAACTTGTGAGATATAACAACAATCTCTAATTCTGCTGAGACGTTGCTACGAAGACACGAACCATCTGAGCCACAATCTTTATGTAACACACACAGTCACGGCACTGCCACACAGTGTGACAGAGATGAGCGCTTCCTGTTCCTTAATGAGACTGTTTAGACGGTTATCATCCCCATGGGAACAGAAGGAATGCACACACATTTGCTGGATTTTCCTGCTAGACGCCGCACACATGCATACAGTACTGTCACATAGTACTGCTACAAGAGTCATACAGTTTTGCACATAACTCATCTGTCAAGGATGGAACAGCCAACACAACAATTTGGCAGCCTGGTCCAAATCATTACCATTAGCCCTGTTCAGATTCTGGCTGGTGCACATCATTTTAATTTAGCAGTGTCTAAAACTCCCGGCTGTAGGCTAACGGCCCAGTAAAATTTATAACCCTGCATACCATACTGATACACTGATATCTGCATCAAATAAGAGAGTACAGCTTTGGGTCTGCAAGTCAGCACTGCTCAGCCCAACGCAGACACTTCCCAAAGTGCTTGGACACTCCAGGAGAAGATTTTTTTTTAATGACACCACAGAGATTTCTTTTAAGTCTTCCCAGTGAAAGCCAGTGTGATTGCAGTCATTCACTGGTTAAAGAAGAGGCAGGTGTGTGTCAGTCAGGTTTTATCTGCGGTACTCACCCAGCAGCGAGGAGATAAGGTTCATTCTGTTGAGTGTCCAAAATCAGACATGCGGCTCTTTTGTGATCCCTTATGAAAATAAAGTGACAGTAATTATGATGTTAAGATTTCCACCACTTTAAAATGGTGCATATTTCAGAAATCCACTGTTGTTTCCCACAGCTTTGTTATTTTAGAAGCCATGAGGCAGGGAATAATAGCATCTCCTAGGAGGAGTTTCAACTGATTATCACAGCAAACCACAGACAGAGATGGTCATCTTGGTGGAGACATTTCCTTCCTCCGTCAACTGGTTAACAGGCGGAGCCATCAGACAGCAGAATCCAGGGACAGACACAAAGGCAGAGAGGTAAAGATCCCAAACCACAATACAACCAATTTACTCTCAACAAGCAGCTTTACGGTTTCCCTGCAAAAATCTCTTCCTCTCCCATGTCGATATAATCACCATCATCACTTTCTACACATTTATCTGACCTATCAAACCTGCTGCAAGTGTGAAAGATTTTTATGTAATTCCTCATATTGTTATGCACCACCTGCCAATGCTGAAATCAATGTCTGCTTTTCAGTTTTATTTATATATGTCTCTGTATTCAGGTTGTTGGTTGTGTTTTGTTTTTCCTTGTTTGCTCTATTTATGTCCTACTTTTCTTTCCAGTGTTTGCTCATGCTTATTTTCTTCTAGGGGAGCATTTCATTTTATTCAGCTTAATCCAATCTGTACAATCAGATTAAGTTTTTGTAAATTCAATGAGATGAGCTTCCTTTTTTTAAAATTTTTATTATCCATACTGGTGACGTGGCTCTATGAATCACAATGTCTGTCAGGCTGTCTACCACTTTGGTCCAGAACACAATATCTCAACAACTAGCGATTAGATTGCCATAAAGTTTTATACAAACATTCCTGGCTCCCAGACGATGTATAATAAGGACTTTGTCAATTTCCCGAGTTATTCAATTAGCACCACAATGAGGTTTACATTTAGGGCTTTGAGAGAAATTCTATATGACAACTTTTGGATGGATTGTCATAAATTTGATTCAGATAATAACACTTGTACCTTTACCTGTTCAGTTTTACAGGCTGGGTAGCTGATTAACTGCTCTGCTGTAGCACATGAAACATTTTGTAAATGTCTATTCGGTTCGGTTGAATGTTGGTGTGGTCCTTACTCTTCAGCATCGAGGACAACACATGTTCTGCTCATGACTTGCACTTGACTCTGGTTCTCCTGCTGGGGCTCAGCCTGCCAGCTTCTGTCAATCAGCAGACGCCCTTCCAAAGATGAAAAGGAGCATTTCTGATATCAAAGATCTTTTTTCCTTCCATTTAATAATGAAAAACTTCACAAATATTTTTAAAACACATTAGCATTATTTTTGACCACACTAAATGTGGCTATGGATTTTTCATGTGTCCAAAAAAGTCCAATTTATTGCACCACATAATCTTATGTAGTGGTATTTAAAATATATTTTAGAAGAAACAATCAGTCAAATTTGGGTTTCCTCTGAATTTCTACCTTGTAACAGGCAACTACAGAGGCCTCATTATCCCTGAGTGATCCGCCTCCTCCTCAACATCATCCCTCCTTCCACCACCCATCGCTCCCACATCCAGTCTCCCGACATCCACAGGGTTTCTTCCTTGTTCTGCAGGAATGCCTGAGAGAGAGACCATCCTTTTCATCCATCCCTGAGAGAGAGAGTAGAGCCAGCAGGGAGGTGGAGGTGTGACGCTTTCTGCCCATGACTAGCATTGCAACCTTGTTTACTTTGACCCTGGCTCCCCTGCAGGGGCTCAGCCTGCCAGCTGTCAATCAACAGACCTTGACACACCCCCTCCACTCAGCTGGCTGAGATGAAAAGGAGCATTTCTGATAATGTTCCTTTTTTTTTCTTCTGTTTGATAATTAAACAGTAAACTACATTTATTAGCATTTATTGCACCTCATAATCATATGTGGGATTTTTTTGTATATAAATATTGAATTAAAACAGAATTTTGGTTTTCACTGCATCTCCAACTTTTTGCATCTCTTATGAATTTCTACCTTTGTAACAGGTAACTACAGAGGCCTCATTATCCCTGAGTGATCCTCCCCCTCCTTCTCCTCCCCCTCCCCGCCCCTCCCTCCTCCACCTCCCGTCGCTCCCACATCCAGCCTCCCGACATCCACAGGCTTTCTTCCAGGAAGCGGCTCGGGCAGTCGGATGCTCTGCAGGAATGCCTGGGAGAGAGAGAGAGAGCATCCTTTCTGCCCATCTCTGAGAGAGAGAGGAGAGCCAGCAGGGAGGAGGAGGAGGAGGAGGAGGAGGAAGAGGGGCGGCCATAGGAGAGAGGAACAGACATGGCTTCTAAGGAGATCACTGCCTCTGGTTTCCTGAGTGTGAGCAAGGATATGACAGGTGGGTAAAGACTTGCTTATCGGGCTCCGTGCGGGGCTTGTTGCGGGGCTCCGGCCGCGCTCGCCCCCCGCGCGGCTGCGGTCTTGCACGGGATGCTTCTCCGCCGCGCGTCCGGTGGAGGCTGCGACCGAGCAGACGCATTGGATGATAGTGAGGAGCTGCACCTTTTACATGCAATCATGAAGCTTCTCCGTGCATGTGCATGGGTTAACGTGCAGGTGAATTATTTACAGTGCAGGGGAAATATAGCTTTGCTGGAAATGTGCCCCTCGGGGCGGATCAGATAATAAAAAGCAGCCTTAGGCCAGAGAGGAGAAGGGGCGTTGTGGATGTGATGGTGCGTCCTCGTGGGGTTGGTAGCGTTTTGTTCCCTGCACGTTTTTCACCACGCACACTGTGTCACAGCCTGATGTGTCTTTAAACCTTCACTATCGCATCTTTGTGTTCCTGCAGAGCTGTAGTGATTGCGCGCGTGCATGCGTGTACACGTGCGTGTGAAAGTGAAGAGAGGAGGACTGATGAAAAGGCAGATGTTCAGTGTGTGTCTTGCCAGCAGAAAGAGCTGCACAAACCCAACAGAATGCACAAATATTTATTCCCCCCCTTTTTTTCCTCAAACAGCAACAGCTTACACATGTCAAAGTCACAGCAAAGACTTGGATTGGAGACGCACGCACTCCTCACATGCTCAGGGACTCTACTGCTGTGTTAATTACTCCTAATGGCTCTATTAGGAGCACAGTGATGATTAATCCAGTGGAATCCCTGCCTGGCTCCTTTCAGTCCTCCTGCCCTACCTGCGCTGACTGACAGGTGGAGCACCGAGGCCACCGTGGCCCTGGTGGCCTGCAGGCCTGCACAAGGTCACCTGAATGAGACTTCGGCCCTGGTCTCTCCTCTGGATGCACGTAGACTGATGTCCAGTGTTGTAGCAGTGTTTCCATCTCTGGTTCTCTCACAGATGCTGGTTTCACTGAGGTGAGGTGAACTGGCACCTACTTGTTTTCAGAAAATGCATGTGTTGGAAAGTAAACCCAGTATTTCTTTTAACACACCAACATGCACGTATTGCTGCTGAGTGCCTTTGAACAGTAGTGGAACATGTATTCATATCATTACATAAGATGAAGTAGCAATACTATGATGTAAAAATACTGTAATCCAAAAGTTAAGTAAAAGTACAAAATGGATATCAGCAAAATGCCAAGTGTCAAAAAAAGTACTGCTGGTGTCATAAAAATTCTATTATTGTGTTGAATATTAATGTATAAGCAGCATTTTAATGTTGAAGCTGGCTAATGTGATGCTGCTTTCTATAATTCAGCATTAACCGTTGAATATATGTTGAATACCTAAATCCTTCTTCTATAAAGTGACTATTGCTGACAGACAAATAGTAGTAAAGAGTAGAAGTATTCAAGTAAAGTAAATACACTTGACTATATGTCACCACCTGGAACTTTACCTCACAGACACTTATGTGCACCTGAAAATATGGGAACACTCTGCTCCATAAAGAGAAACCGTTTCTTTACCATCAGCCGCAACTTTATCAGCTCCCCTGCCGTACCCCACCGTCCCGACTTCACTATCGATTTGCTCATAAAGTCGTCAGCCGGGACGCTGTGAAGCTGCTGTAATGGACTGGAGAGGCTGCATCATGTCAGCCGCTGTATGTTTCTGTGAAAGTGTGTCTGTGCCTCGTGTTCCCACCCTGTGAGTAAGACGCTTCCTCTGGCGCGGCAGGTTATGTGGCGGATACATGTCAGGGATCACAGCACTGAGGGTGATGCTGCTTGACAGGAACAGTTCTCTGTGAATCATGGACACTGATGCTCGCATGTGTCATGTTGCTCTTGTGAGGAAGAAAATGACACTGGAGCATATTGTGAACCATTTTGATGATGCCACTAGAGAGACAAGCTCGCTGATAGCGTGGTGATGAACTCACTGAAGAGAAGAAAATTATTATGATGTTCCCCAGTCGACCCTTGATTAATCCAGGCAGCTTCCAAATAAATGCATTTTTGCTTGAATCAGAGTTTCAGTGTTATGTGCAGATGTATCGTTTTGCATGTAAGAGGTTTGTAACTTGTTTATAATGGGAGTTCACTGGATTATCTTATCATCTGAAATGCCACGACAGGTCTGCTCAAATGACAAGCCTGACGTATCTCTCAGTTATTAGATGAAGCCGTGAATACGGGCCTGTCCACCTAAAGGTCAGGGTGCTTTAGTTTGATTTGGACTAATTTGATTTGCGTTTTGACTTTATCTTAAATGACCATTCAAGACATTTTTATGCCTTTATTAAGGGGTTTCATTGTAGTAAGATGACAGGAAATGAGGCGATACAGAGATGGGGATGGACATATGCAAAGACGCCTTAGCGGTGGTACCAGCTATCTTCTGAAGTGATTTGTAAATGTGTTTTTGCTCTACTTGCTAAGCAATTCTGATGCAATATGAAAATCAACTGGAGAGACGGCAGATATCTACAGTAACCATCACATCCCTTTTCATTTCTGTCAAACTAATGGAATGCAGTGAAGACTTTTCAGATCATTCCAGACTCGCTGCACATGCCACAATAATGTGATGTTTAAAAAAATGTCTCTGCAAGTTGATTTTTTTTTTGCTGCAAGAAAAAAAAGTTTCTCTCAAATGTAACACAAACGCATCGAAAAGGCTACAATATATTTTGAAAAATGTTCAGCCGTAATGTTTTTTATTAAACGCCATAAAACAAAGAGAGATTGTGCAATTTTCTAACAATGCATGTCTATGTGTTGTGTTTATTATCCATAGAAAGCATCAAGAAGATTATTGATAAATCATCAATCAAGTTCATTCATGGCATAAAGCTTGACACCAAAAATGGCAAAACAGAGGACAGAATACTGGTAAGTTGCTCCTTTCAGTCTGTTCACTGAGGGCTGGCCTGTTTTTAATGGGCCTCTGTGCTACAGTAACACTGGGTTGCTGATGTAGAAGAACACCTTAATCCTGCAACCTAAGCAGTCTAATGCATGCATCATGTAGCGTATGTGCAGAACCTTTAACCTCGTTTCCAATAAACACTAAAACCCGTTCCAACATGCATCTGAACTCCTGGATGAGTGTGCTGGGTAGCTCCACACAGGAATTAGAGTGGTTCTGTTGACAAAGTAACAAATGAAAATTCTACATTATTAACTCGTTAAAATCTCTAATCTGCCATCACAGCCAGGGAGTGACACAAGTTCTGTTTCTGAATTCACACACTTCAATGTTTACTCCTACCTGGCCTGGTGGGTTTGGTCAAATGGCTGTGATTGGTTGGATGGTTGTTCAGTCAATCTAATTGGCCAGTACATTTTCACGCACTGGGAACTCATTCTTTAAAGATTCTAGTTTCATTCCATCAGTGAGTATCTCAGGAAAAAGCAGGGGGGAGGAATCATGTTTCTGTGAAAGCGCGGGTGTCACAACACCCCTCACACCCACGGGCGGATGAATATTGGATGGACTGTATCGGTTGGAGCGGCTGTGGAGACCTCTGTGTGTGCAAGGCCCACTGTGGAGGCAGTGGGGGGCTGAGCAGCTCGCAGCCTTTGATTCTGAGGTGCTTTCATCAGAGAATATGGGGCAGAGATATGAAATCTCTATTAGAGTGAGTGAAGCTCAGCCAGCTATCAGGATAAAATCTGGGGCAATCAGCTCTTACACTGTGGACAAGAACTTTGACTGGACCCAGGGAGGATGCCTGTGTTGGCAGAATATATTTTGACTTGTACAAAACACAAACCGCGTGCACAGGGATAACATACAAACAGCACAGAGCAGGATTTATTGATGGAGTGCATCAACTAAAGCAAGTCTGCATAAGCGAGATCTTACACGATTCCCAGTCGAACTACAGTGAAGTCAGTGTATTTTTTATACTGTTTAAAAGACTAGTGACTCCTGTTGCCCCTCCTGAAATCCCCCGATGAGCCAATGAGCTTTCATCCCCAGCCGAGCAAGCTTCAGCCTGGCAGAGCCGCGCCTCCACTCAATAGATGCTTTAATGATTCGTCGTGCGGCGAGGATGGGTGGTTAGGAGAGTTTCTGCATGTACGGCCTTTGATATTCAGGCACTTTGATATGTCTATCTGCCAGAAACATCTTTCCAATAATCTCTTTCCAATCCATGTCTCATTTACCGCTTCCTCTTAAAAGCTGAACTGGAAAGCAAGAGTTCTCGCTCCTGCTGGGTGCAAGTAGAAGACAGAAAAATAGATTGGAGTTGGATCAAACGCACTGGGTTGGCAGTTTTTCGGGAATGCGGAGCTTAAACGCGTTTTGCGTCGGGAGTGAGTCGTTGGGTTGAAGCTCCTTTGAGGTCGTGATCAGTGGGGTTTTTTTGCTCTGTCCCTGCAGGTCACATGAATTTATCTTCTTCCTCGCCCAAAGTGTCAAACAAGAGGAGATGAGAATGTCTGTCCTGTAGCAGCTCTCCTGCATAATTATACGCCACAATAAGCGTGATGTGTGTGTGTGGTCTCTCTTTGATGTGGAGTACTTGGATGAATCTCTCTCTCCTGCTGCATCAGCATGATTTACTCCTGTTTACTCCTTCGTTCTGTCTTAACTACCACCCGTAACCCCGACTCATCAACGTAATGTGCTACAATCTGGTCTTTTTAATCAGCTCCTTCAGACGCACACATCCTCCCCTCTCGTCCCCCCCACCCCCCCACCCCAATCTCCATCTCACATGCACATTTTGAGTGACTACATTTCAGACACCTCACTTGCTGTGTGGGTGTACGAGGCTGTCAGTGTGTGGATCCGACAGGCCTGTGTCAAGCTCCTCTTTCCAAAAATCACAACAGTGGAGTGGAAGAGCTGTAATTTAATTACTGCTTTTCATTTGGGGAGAGCCATGGGGGGGGGAGGCTGGTCCTGAGGGAGTGTTTTAGCAGGGCCATCAGAGAGAACGGAGTAAATGATTGGGAGCGACGGAGCAGATGAAGAGAAGAAAAAGAGCAGAGGGCAGTACTCAGGGGCTGGTGGAGAGCAGCCAAATGCCAAAGAATCATTAGTCTTTGTTTGCTGTGACGATGAGAGACACTGACTTTTTTAGGGTGTGTTTCCAAAAAAAAAGAATTGCCACTCTTGAGCAAGAATCGGAGGCAGAATCAGATTCCTCCAAGAGCTGGATGACACAAATGTTTCCATGCCGAGAATAAGTGGGTACAGGAGCAGAAATGCTGCGTGTGCTCGTTCAGACGGAGATGCACAAATCAGGTCTCTGTTCGCTCTCAGAGTGCCAGTCACGTCCAAATTCCCATCAACTTTGCATTGCACTAAAAATGATCCCACACACTTTAGACTGCAGACGGCGAATTAGCGGAGGTAGTGTAGCTGAAATGCTAATTTGGCATCGTGACCCAGCATTTGTGGCTGTGGAACAGATCCCGGGAGGAAAACATGATTTGTTGCTGAAAATGGGCAGTTCGTCCCTTTTAGTTCTGATATTAAAGATCTGAGTAGAAGCTGAATGACCAGGAGTTATTGACTGTCGAGCCCAAGTCCACACTGTATGTCTCAAATTAAATACATGATCCACTTTCATGTTTGCCCACAGCAGACGTAATGTAACGCTAATGAAATTATATTTGTGGGAATGTAATTAAAACGTTGCAACATGCCATAATTTCTCTGCCTGTATCGCAGCACGTTCATTTATTAATGTTAGACAACGCGTCTCTGACACAGGAGGCTTTTAGCTGGATCAATATATGAATATACAGACGAGTCCACATTTCCTTCTCATCATTACCGTAAGGTCTCGTGGGATTACTTCCTCTCCATAGGGAGTGTAACTGTGCAGTGAACTTTTCCGTAATCTTGATTCAATTTGCTTTACTTTCCTTTTTTTTTTTAGGTTCTCACAACATGGCGTCTCTATTTCCTGGCGCCAAAGATTCCCGCTAAGGTACTTCTTAACGCTCTCTGTCTCAGTTTACTGTACAGAATGAACCTTTCACTTTCCCATGCCTGCTGAAATCTTTACTCTGTCGACTGAATCTGTGACAACAGGTAGAAACCACATTCAACTTCCTGGAGATTCGAGCTCTGAATTCCCACCCTGAGCACCAGGTGAGTTTTCATGTTACTACTGAACTCTGTGTGCACTCGGCTTCGCTGCTGTGGCCACTGGTGTGTACAGTTGTATAATGGACTGATTACATCACTTAGACGTTCAAGGAATGACAAAATGCTTTTAAAGAGTTTATCAAAACAGGAACTGTGACAGTCAATGCACTCTTATTAACTTTATCTCTTCTGGCAACAAGAAAAACTGCTTAGGGACTGTACAAAAATGATTAGAGTGGGAGAGGAGATCAGCAAAGCAGGATTTACTATTTTCTTTTTGCTGAAGGGCAGTCTGAATTTTATGCTGAAGTATAGGGAGGTTGTTGGACTTTCTTTCAGTACAAATATTATTTGAATTACAGAGGAAATCAGATCTAGTGCTCACAAATGATGGCTTTAGTGTGAGCCACAGGGTATAAAGATGCACATTGCCATATGCAGAGGTCGACGTTTTGTTTAGAGGCTTAATTTCTCAACTAGCTGATATAACATGTCAGTCATTAGAAACACATGTGTCTTTGTTGATATTAGTGATTAAATACTATCTCTCTTTTCATTATTTACTTTAGTCTTAAATGTGTCATATAAACTTGGCCCTCCCCATTTAGCATTTATAAGCAGTATAAACAGTTAATACATGGTTTGTAACACTGTAATGTAACTATATAAGATGGTATGATAGGATATAATGCTGGTATATAAACTGATAATTAATGACTATATACTATAAAACAGTTAATATCAAACATATCTTCATAGGAGACGTTATAATTGTTGAAAATACTGGACATTGATTCAATTCAATTTTCTTTATTTAGCACCAAATCAAAACAGAGATTATCTCTGGACACACTTAAAGCTGCTTTAGGCAACAATTGAACATACACAAGTCTGATATCACTCCACTCAGCCCGTCCCACCAAACCCACCCGAGTTCGAGCCGCAGCATGACTCTGTTGCCCCTCAGACCCTCACGCCTCACAGGGCCCGCCCTCCACGGCGTGAGCCTCACCGATGCCCTGGTCCCTCTCGCCGTGACTCGTTTTCTCAAAGACGCCCCTCCAGCTCGTTGCGACCCCAGGGCAGAGCGCCCCAGGCTTCAGAGGAAGCCGCAACCAAGCCTAACAGCAGAATGAGAGGCTAGTACACCACACACACCACACACCACCGCCACCCCCCCCTCGAAAATTATCCCCCACTGTTTGTCATGATGCTTCTGTGCCACTCGTTGATACAAAGCTCCATGTGGAGCCACAACGTGTTCACAGTGTTTGTACTGTACGCTGTCGTGGGCACAGGAGCTGTTGGAAAATTATCAGAAGTTACAGGATTTTCTGCCTGATTTTTCCGCCATTGAATCAGGCTTTCACTTTCACGTTCTCCAGCACTGGCTCAGCACAAAAACAAAGTGTGGAGTTCTGGGTATGTGAGAGTAGGCGTTCACCATCTGATACAGGAAAGCCCTCTCTCTGAAATGACCTGTGACTGGTCTCCCATCACTGGCTACATTTTCTGTAGCCTGAACAGAGAGCAAAGAGGAGGAGGAGAAATCTAGTTTTCTCCCACACCACTGAACAAACAATATGCTGAGAGATTATTATGGTGTTTTTTTTTTAGTTTCTTTGTCCAGTGATGCCAAAATAAACTGGATACCACATCTTTAAAATGTCTTTATATCTGCCAATGAAGACATTATAATGTCTTGTAAAATAATTATATATTTATATACTGCTTATAAATTCTAATCGGGAGATGAAGTGTTACCAATTTAAGTTTAGCTTTTTTAATTAGTGTCTCTTTATTCTAAGGTAGATGTTAGAAATAGTGTAATATAATAGTGTATATAATTAATTAATTCTCCTTCTGCCCACCCCAATAATTTTCACACAGTCCCTTACAGTTGCATTTTCTGTGCAGGTCATTATCGACACTGACAAGTCCAGCTACTCCCTGAGGTTTGAGTCACGCGAACACCTCAACCATGTGGTCAGCCATATTAATTTCGCTCTGTCTCGAATATTCAACAACTCCATTTTTGCGTAAGTGTCACTTTAAAACACGTATCTATCCAGTGGTTGATAATCAGACAGTTCAAAGAAGAATGACCTTTATTTATCCAATAATCAAAAGAGAAATGATTCCTTACAGTGTCTGTGTTTCTTTTATCCTGGCAGCCCTTCCATCTGTCATTCAGACAGTGACCTTTCTGAGGGCAGCAGGAAGTATTCACCCAGCTCAGAGACTTCAGTGGAAACCCAAAGGGCCTGTGGTAAAAGAGACATTATCATCCAACAAGAGAATTTGCACACATGCATGCACAATCACACACGCGCACAGATAGTGGCACATGCACACAAATTGGCAGATTCACGAGGAAGCTGGCTCACGAATGGTCTCCCAGATGTTCTTTTTAAAGTGCTGTGTCACACAAATAAAAGATTGATAATCTGGACAAATGTTTTTGTGTGCATTTTCCTCCATTTTCTCCGCTGTTATCGCTGAAGGAAGCAGCTGTTCACATCAACTCATTCATTTTTGTTTTCTCTCTTGCTTTTTTTCCCCTCCCGCCCGCCTCTCTCAGGAGGCTTCTCGGAGACGTACTCCGCTCTGTGCGACTATAATGGCATCAGCTGCAAGGAGGAAGTGCAGTGGGTAAGAGCTGTGGGACTGTGCCTGTGTGGCTGTGAGTGCTTTTGAGTGTTACGTACAGCGCTGTGCACAAAATGAGGCGGTCGTATACTGCAGCAAACGGGCTCATGGGTAATGTTGCTCCTAGGATGTGGACACCATCTATCACTCCCAGGATAACAGAGAGTTTAACCTGCTGGACTTCAGCCACCTGGAGAGCAGGTGAGGGATGAAGAGCAGTCAGACATTATCACTTCCAATATATGTTATTTCATTTACCTCTGTTCTACCTTGTTTAGGGATTTGGCTGTGATTGTTGCATCGATGGCTTACAACACCTGGTTCACTAAACTGTACTGCAAAGATTTGCGCATAGTAAGTATAAATGTCTCTCATTTACTTTGCTGCAGAAATATGTTTAAATAAAGTTTAGATGAAATGCTTTCTTTTTTCTTTCTTTTTTCCATCAGGGGTCAGAGGTCACCGAGCAGGTCCTGCACACAATCAGCAAGTCCTCCAGTTTGGAGGAGATCACTCTGGAGAACGCAGGGTTAAAATCGTGAGTTTTGATTCTCCTCTCTTTTACTTCACATCCATTTAATCCCCTATGAAGTCGTTTTCTGCTTCGAAAGGGCACTGGCTTTCCACATGAAGATCACTTTACTTGTCACAAGAAGTGTTAGTCAGGCTGTGAAAACAGTTGTGTAATGTTGTGTCTGTGGCTCTGAAGGGAGCTTTCTAAAGTCTGAAACATCATCCTGATGACAGGAAGTGTAGGATTTTTTTAGAGCTTGCATCATACTGGGGACTAAAAGTCAGGATATCTCTGCTCACATTTTGATCAATCTTTTCTCAGTCTCTCTCTTGTCAGTCTGTGAAAATCACTCCAGTGCTCTTTTAAATGTCTGTATTTACAACATATGTTTTCTTCTGTACAAAACGACGGACCCACTTTACAGAGATTTCCCACAGAAGATGTCAGCTGCTCTTTCAGAGAATCCTGCCTCTGTCATCCACTCGCTCAACTTGGCCCACAACTCACTGGACAACCAAGGTACAATAAAACAACTTCACTTGGGTTGTCTAATTTGGTGTGATGTCTCTCTGTGGCTGCTTCCAACCTGAGGCTAAGGTCCTGTAAAAGAACCTAAGAGCTGCCGTTATATGTATGAATGAAGACTATTGAATGAAACATAATAAATAAGGTTTGTCGCCCTTTTTTGGTTTAAGTGTTTTAAATACATTGTACATGTTTACAGTTTCCCTGTTTCATAGATCACAAGCGTGGGGTTGAATTTGGGAGATGGACTGCCCCATTAAAAGTCCTGAACCATCCACAACACTTTTCTGTGTTAAAGATGAGGCTGCTCCATTTAAAAGACAAAAAATTGTACAAAATACTTGGCTTTGATCATCAACGCTCATTAATGGCTGAAAAAAACAGGACAGCCAAAGATGGCCGAGAATAGATCTGAGGGCTCTCATGTCTGATTTTCAAGTAACAGATGATTCTGTGACCCCATTTTCATACCTTGTGTCTGCATGTTGCAGGTGTGTCCAACTTAATCCAGCAGGTATGTCGCCTCAGCAAAGGACTTCGTCTCCTCAACCTCTCCAAGACCTCGCTCACCTCCAAAGGTTTGGGCCTGATTTCCCTCCTTCTGTTTCCGTGTGGAGCCTAATTCAGTAATGTCAATGAAGTGTGGCTGCCGTTTGCAGGATTTCCTACAATCAAGACAAAATCATGTGGAAATTAGTCAATAACACCTGCGGCAGTTTGTGATTGAGCAGCTCTCAGAGTCTGGCTTAGATTAATGGGTTAAGGAATATAAAACCTCCAAAACCCTGGATAATTCTCACTCCTGAAGAGCTTCGTCTCATGTTTTTTCTCTGCTCCGACTCCATATTGACTCAGTGTATGATGTCTTGTGCAGGCCTGCAGGCAGCATGCCTCCTGTTACTGTCTCATCTTACCTCGTACCCAATGGAGAATTTAAATATTACATTGAAGCAGGCTGATACTATGCACTGCTTCCCATTACATCCACTGATACCTGCTGCTGCAGATGTGTATGAATAATGTAAGGACACAAAATGTTTTGAGAGCGTTCTCCGTCTTTTAATATTGTACATCTCCCCCCTCCCTCCTCCTGTCTCTCTGTTTTTTCTTTCATCCGTCTCTCTCGCTCTCTCAGGAGTGGTGTCCCTCTCTCAGGCTCTCTGCTCTAGCGATGAGTACTCCAACTCTCTCCTGCACCTGGACCTGAGCAAGAACCCCGGGGTCCTCTCGGGAGAGGATGCCTCGGTCAGAGAGCGCAACCCATCTGGAAACAAAACACACACTGCTCCATTTATACGCCGCTTTTCCAGCTTAATGTGACGTCTCTCTCTTTTTTTCCCGCCCTCTGTTTTCAGAACTTGTATCTCTTCTTGTCTCAGCCCAACTGCCTGGTCCATTTGGATCTGTCAGGCACAGATTGCTCGGTGGACTCCGTGAGTATTTAATGGCTGGGGACGATGTTTATGTGCAACGTTGAAAAGAAATGCATTTCTTTCTCTGTGTGCGATGCTCAGCCCAGATTAACCGTCTCCACCCTGTGTTTCACGCAGCTATTTGGGGCTCTTCTGAGGGGGTGTTGCGCTGATCTTTCCTTTCTGAATCTTTCCAAAAATTCCTTCTCCCACAGGTTAGTCATATCTTTAAGATTACCTAAACAATAAAGGTAGCTGCAAAGCCAAATCTGGGAATATATCGGCCTTATTTCACCTCATCATCCCTCTTTCATTATCCATTCTCCCTCCCTCTTTCTTTTCTGTCATTATTTCCATCTCTTGCTTAATGGGAAATCTGAAATGAGCTTTGTGGGAATCACTGGAACATTGTGTTTCCTCTCTATTGGTGCGTTGGCTGCCGTTTAAAACCAGAACTCCTGGCGCTGTCTGCATAGATAAGACTCATGAATATTTAAGCAGAGCTCTCTATCATTTGACCCCGCTCGCTCCTTCCTCTTACACCAAAGCAATATTCACTCAGTTTCTCATTCTGTGTCTGTACTCTGCGCTCGACACTGCACTCATATTTACCCAGCATGTCAACAATGTGACTTAATTTCTTCTGTGTGGCCGGTCTCATCCCATCCCACTCTCTCAGTCTATCTCCTCACTTAAACGTCTCCTCTCTTTCATCTTTTGTTTTTTTATCCAATAGAAAGGTGAAGGACACGCTGCCGCTGTTCCGTCAGTTCTTCAGCTCGGCCTTCAGCCTCACTTATGTCAGCCTGGCCTCTATGAAGCTGCCTCCTGATGTTCTGAGGTACTTGCCCTGTCGCCTCTTATTCTCCATTCAAACGCCTTTTATTCAAACTCCTCCACGGTGAAGGCACATTTGAAGCAGATACTCGTCTTCCTCTCCTTGTCTTGTCTCACTCGCTTCTATACTTCCTGTGTCCACAGGGCTCTCTTAACAGGGTTAACCTCCAATCCTCATATCAATGACCTTCATCTGGACATCAGTGGCTGTGAGGTAAGAGTTCATCTCTACATCTACACTGGACACTCGAGCTAAAGGGACAGTTTGGTATTTTCTCCTCATGCATTTTAATGGCACCCTTGGTACACCGAGGCCAGAGCCAATGCAGTTCAATATTTATTCATTCAAATCAAAAGACTGTTTGACAAGGGTCAAAAACAGATGGGGCAAACAGGCAAACAAATCCAAATGGGAGCAGGCAAGAATCAAAAGTTCACATACAGTCAAGGTCCAAGAGAAAGAAGCAAAAAAATCAGAAAAACGCCAGAAGAAAGATGAAATCTAAGAAAGGTTGGAACACTTGACACAAGGTCCAAGGATGAATTGGAAAAGAGAGAAGGGAACACACACACTAAATACACAAGGAGGGGAGGATCACAGGTGAAACTAATTGGTCATTTCAAAGATGGGAAAAACACAAAAGCAGCAAGTAAAGACAAATAAAACTCATCTGAGGACATACTTTTCCAAAATAAAGAAGGAAATAACTAAAATCCAAAACCATTACAATCCTGAATTGTGAGCTTATCCTGTGGACTCAAGGTTCAGTGGGATTGTGGGCTTGTGAAATGATGTTTAGTGAATGTGCAGAAAAGATTTGTAGCTGAAAAGAAATATCTAAATGAATGTGACAGACTACAAACGTCTGACTACACACTCAAAGCAGAAGACCTTGTCTGAAACGCAAAGTTCCCACAACGTGAGTGACACCAAAGTCGCACATAAGCAAACACATATAAGTCACACATACACATTTTGTCCCTGGTTTGGCAGCTGCAGTCAAGTCCAAAAAAACCCCCCTCACAGTTGCTGTAATTTGTTGACATTTTCATTCAGTCTACTACATTCAGAAAAAAATAATTTCTCACACATCATGTTTTTTTTCACAGGTTTTCAAAGTGTGATTTACAACCACGGACAGAAATATATTAATGACTCTTATTTGGGAGTCATTTTTGTTTTGCATTTGTACTGATGCATTAGCAGCTTTTAAATGTTGGCCCTGATCAAGGTGGAGCTTTCAATTACTTTATTTACTTTAGTTTAATATTAGACAATGGATCGTTTTTTATGAGCTGATCACGTGTTTTGTGGTTTTGGGAAAAAGACAATATTGCAGTACAGGTATTATTGCTTAAAATAGAATTCTCCTGTAAAGTACAAGTACCTCAAAATTGTAGTCATGCAGGATACTGTACTTCACTAAACATACCTGTCAAGTGTAACCACAGCTCTGATGATGGTTAAGGTTATTAGGGCGAACTAACAGGTGATGGAGGATGTTTTCCGTGCCACTAAGCAGAGCAGTTGCAGATCACAAGAAAAGTGAAGTTCACTGTTCAACAAACCCTCAGATTGCTTGCAGAGACATAAAAAAAAGGCACCCATGAATCTGCCTCACTGTGGAAAAATAGAACAATTCCCCAAAGACTAAACCTAAAATGACTGGGACTCATGCTTGTGCATATGTTGGTTTTCCCCTTCTCTCTCTCTCTCTCTCTCTCTCTCTCTCTCTCTCTCTCTCCAGCTGAGGTCTGCAGGAGCTGCTGTAATTCAGGAACTCTTCCCCAGAGTCTCCTCTATCGCCACCCTGGATATCTCAGACAACGGTACGATGGCACGCTTCAACACATCCTGCTGTGACCTTGACTTTCTGTCCTCAGGCAGGAGATGTTCGAGTTGGCTGTTAATGAATCCAGCCGTGTTGAGCTCTGTGTATATGTGTGTGTGTTGACAGGTCTGGATGCAGACCTGCTCACAGTACTACCGGCCCTCTCCAGACACCCCTCCCTCAAACACCTTCATCTGGGCAAGAACTTCAACATCAAAAACAGGTGCAGCCGGTGCTTTATGTCACGCTTTACTGCAGATAATATGAGTGTGGGTGAACACGAGGGCACATGCGCTGCATATGCCAGCTTGAATATACGTGTCTGTGATTTTACTTCTGTTTTCATAAGCGGCTGCCGCTCCTCGGGCCGACAGCTCTCCGGCAGCAGGAAATGACTCGCGCCAGCTCACCCAGCCTCCTCTCTGTGTTTGTCTCAACGGTTTGTGTCTGCAGGGTTCTGGATGAGGTCCTGCAGAAGCTGGTTCAGCTCATACAGGAGGAGGAATGTGTGAGTGAGAACACAGGAAATGTCCACAGTCATAAAAAGATGCAGATTGCCAGCACTGGGTTTGCTTCATAACAAATGCTCCAAATAAAATGTGAAAGGCTGCAAAGACAAATTTCTAGTTTTACTGCATTCATTCTGGAAGGGAAAAATAATAAAGATTAAAATAAACTTGCTTGACTTAAGGTCCAGTTAAGTTTAAGGCTTTAAAACATTTATTTCCTTCAAGAAAGATTCAAAGGAAGTGGCATCAAATATGTAACAACAAATTAATATTCATTTCTTACACTTGCCACTGCTGATATTCTGGATTCCTGGACACATGATTTTTGCATTATGTTTTACTGCAAACATGTCACTGTGTCATTAATTATTACTGTACTCTGTTACCCTTGCAGGCAGAGTGTCTCTATCACTACACACACATATTGTAAATAATTCATATATACAGCATGTAAAGTCATATTGGTGAGCGGTCACATCGCTCTGCAGTAAATTTCAGCACTGCACCGGCTCCCCAGTCCCCAGTTCTCTCTTTTTTCAGTTTATTTGAGAAAATTAAATTTATTTATTTATTTATACCTAAGTAAAACATGCCCTAACACACACACGCTCACTCTAACACACATGCCTCTCGTCCCACCTTTGTGTCCCCTCTGCCCCCCCCAGGCCCTGCAGTCTCTGTCCCTGACCGAGTCGCGCCTGCGCTCTCGGGGCACCGTGCTGGTCAACGCCCTGGGCAGCAACACCTGTCTGAGAAAAGTGGACCTGAGCGGAAACAATATGGAGGACATTGGAGCAAAGATGCTGAGCAAAGCCTTGCAGATCAACACCACGCTCAGGTGAAGGGAAAAACAAATGTCGAGAGAAGAGACCACTTTGTTTTTTGCAGTATAGCTCGTGCCCTATATGGAGGTTTGTATTCATGCAGCTCACGACTTTGCCCTGCAGGAGTGTGACATGGGATCGCAACAACACCTCCGCAGCAGGATTTCTAGATGTGGCCCGTGCACTTGAACAGTAAGAACATTAAAACCTCATCAACATGTATTCTCTATATGCACGCTAGGAATGAGTCAATACATAAGAAGAGACCTCGTATATCTGCTGCAAGAGGAGTATTGATTTTAAGACACTGTGATAGATTTACCTTCTATTTTAGAGCATTTAAACACACTGGAATTTGCAACGTGAGCCGAGCAAATTGTTGCTTTCCACTTTGCTATCTTAAATGGTCCAGACTTACCTTTAGGCTATAGATGACATGGTTGCAAAGATCAAAGTATTACTCACTCATTGCAATGCGTAGGACGGATATTTTGGGATGAGCTCTGTCCATTGGGGATATTAACCTTAACTAACCCTTGAATCTCTAACCCACTTTATTTTCTCTCTTTAGTCCGTTTCTCTCTCCTTCAATAACTCGACCCTTCCTCTGGTCTTCCTTCCTCTTCTGCTCTCAGTAATTTCACCTTGCAGTACATGCCTCTACCCCTAAGTGACATCAGCCAGGCGTACCGCAGCGCCCCCGAGAGGACAGAGCAGGCACTGACCAAGGTTGGCTCATTGTCGGTCATAAAAAAACAGAATGTCTTTATCATGTTGTCTTGCATCTTCAAATATAATTTTACTTCCACCATTTACTTTTGTTTGTTAATTGCTCAAGTGCTTTGGATCAGAAAGTTTCACACACAATGGTGGATTTGTAAGATTCACCAAATGATCTTCTTCTGCATCATACAACAATCTTTCTACAAGCTCTTAAATTATTCCAAAGCAGCCTCTATAAATTTTTATATACAATTGATTTTACCACACAAAGAATATAGGTTCAATATTCATTCTCTTAGCTCTGTTTTGGTCTACACCAACTCCTGATGGACATGTCTCCACTATCTTAACCAGCTCATAACTAACTGTGTCTGTCTGCCTTTTGGTGCTGAGCAGAGAAATGCAGAGTTGGTATTTAGAGAAAGTTATGCTGTGAGCAAAGTAAGAAACAGAAAGTTGTGGCCTGACAGAAAAACAATGAGCTGAAACTCATTATAAAGCTCCGTAAAGTCGAGGAGAGCTGCAGATTCATAATTCACTATAGGTTCATCTCTCACAATGTCACATTGTTTTCATATTGTCATTTTATAAATTGTTCATAAAAAAAAAATCTTAATTATAGCCGCTTTAAAATGACATGACATATTTAACTGTAAGCCCTGGTATTTATTATATACATAAATCAAGTGTAAATCTTGGAAATGACACAATAAAAGTTTCATACTTCGTTCAGTGTGAAAAGTTTAATGTGCAATAAACATTCAGAGCTTTCAGCTTGCTGCACTTGATGGTTCATGTTACTGTGTGGAAGTGAGTTTCAGAAAGAAAACTTTGATCAATTTAGCTGCTGCTGGAGGCAAATGTCACTGTTTAGTACAGATTTAACCTGAAACAACACACGAGCCGTATATAAAAAGAAAAAAAGGGAAACTGAGAACATCAGACAGATAGCATTTCTGCCAGAGGAGATGAATATATTAGGCTTTAGGTAGAGATTCTCTTCTTTGATTCCGCTGCAAATAAATAAACACCTCCAGTCACCTACACCTTCCTCCGTCAAAGTCCTGCAGTCATTACTGTAATTATTACTGGATGGATGGTGAGACGAGTCTGGCAGATATAAATCACAGTACAACACGTGGCCAGTTTGGTCCGAATCAATAATTGCTCTATTAATTTTTGCTTTTTTTTAATTTCATCAGCACTCTGGATAAAAGTAAATGAACAAGAACAATAAAATATTGCAGTTCCCAGCGGCTGCTCTCCGCCTCCTACAAGTGGTTGTTAATCTTTGTTCATTTCTCAGAGAAGGTTTTATGAGCATCACAGCTGTAAGATGCTTTTGGGAAATGTAAAATCTAAAAAGATACAGCTTCTTCTCTGCGTCCTTTTACTTGTTGCATTTTGTTTCCTCTGCAACAATCTGCTCCATCGCCTCGTCTGTTCTGTCAGTCCTCGTGTTTTTGTGTGGTTCATGACCCTCTTCTCCCTCTCTGCTGCACAGATCCAACGCGCTCTGGTGAGGAACAACCAGACCCAGCGTTTCTCTCAGAGACAGGCCCTGCGGCTGCACCAAGGCCTGGTGACCAGCACTGCCGAACAGGTAGCGCTCGTCTGCGCCGCGCTCACCTCTGCATGTGTTTCATGTGTGCTCTGTGCTCTTAACACTCCCCCGCCTGTCTGTTTCCAAGGTGATGGAGCGCCTCTGCGTGCGTGTCCAGCAGCAGGTGTGTGTGCTACGAGGCGTCGGCGAGATGGAAGAGATTCAAGCTGCTAAACAAGTGCTAAAAGAGGCCAGGAACTCCCGCGCTGTGAGTTGATGGGAAATGTGTATGTGTAATATTTGCACTGCTGTCACACAGAAATCTGAATGCATTTTTTTTTGTCTCTCCAAGCTGTACCCTTCACTGTGTGAGCTGGCTCATGTGCTGTCTGTGGACGGGCCGGTGAGGCAGAGACTGGACTCTCTGGCCGGTGAACTCGCCAAAGCTGCAGACAAGGAGCTTCAGGTAGATCCAAGAGCCTCTTCTCAAGCTTCGATCTGTCAAAGGTCAGAGTTACTGATCGCTGGCGTCCGTTGCAGGTGATCGTGGACTCGATGGTGTCTCTCTGTCGCGAGCTCTGTCCTTTATCTTCTTCTGCAGCAGAGAGGCTGAGTCCGCCGCTCTCGTCCGTCTCCGAGCGCGTGTCCATCCCTCGCTCTGCCATTCGGACAGCTCTGATGGAGAGAGCGGCGCAGGACATTCACCGAGCCTTAGAGTAAGAGAAAAAGGCAGAAAAGGAAAATGGAGAGCAGCAGTAAAGGGTTGCAGCAATAAGTCTGAATCTGATAAGCAGGTTATTGATTTCCTCTCACATTTACCAAACCCTTTCCCGTCTGTCTCTCTCTCTCCTCTAACTGAATCTGCAGAGAGGTGAAGCTGTCAGTCGTTTCCTATCTCACCAACTCCATCGTGGACCAAATACTGCAGGAGCTCTACACCACCCATAAGACCCTGGTAAATACAAAGCACTCGTTATAAAAGATATTATGTGTGAGACAATAATGATGTGATTGGGTGATGAGCGCTGTGTTTCTCAGACTCGGCAGGTGTCTCATCTTAAACGCTGGGAGGGGACATGTGAGGACGGGACGGGCTGGAGGTTCAACAGACACAGAGACTCTCTGGACATCACAGACGAAGAGCTCAGCACCAGCATAGTGAGTATGAATATACAGACAACTGAAAACAGGGAAAAACGAATTTACGTAACATAGATAAAACAGAATGTGATCGTTTGCTTTCTGACACAAACTCAATCGAAAATAGTAAAAAGACAATATATTTAATGTTTGATGTTGTAAATATCTGCTTAATCTGAATCTGATGGCAGCAACACGTTTCGAACAAGTTGGGACTGTGAAAGTTGTGGGCTGATTCAAAAACACCTGTTTGGATCCTTCCACAGGTAAACAGGTTCATTGGTAACAGGTGATAGGATCGTGATTGGATATAAAAGGTTCAACCTGGAAAGACTCGTTCACAAGCCAGGATGGAGAGAGGAACACTTTGAACTCTTAGAATGTTTGACAGTCAAGTAGTTTTGGGAATTTTGCATTCTATTTTATTATCAAGATATTTGTTGTTTTTTGACTTTTATCTTATATGCATCAACGAATGTGTTGATGAAAGCAGGGTCACCCTCCTCCTCCACCATATTAATGAACTTTCAGTCTTGGCAAAACTTGAGGGAATTGATGGATTTTCCTCTGGGCTCTGGCATTTGAAACATTGCTCTGACTTTCTTGACAGGAAGGTCAAAGTTTGAAAAGCTCTAACTCCTCCACTGGAGACTTTTCAGCGATACTTGGACGGATGATGTATCATCAATTCAGCTGTGTTTTGGCCTTTAGATGCTTTCCATTGATTGGCTTGATTAAAGCACAGTATTGATCGTCTAAATCTCAAAAGGCTAAACTGCTTACCTGAATCTGTGGGAGTTATTACGGTTCATCTGGACTTGAATGTTTGCACCAAATTTGATGACAATCTGTCCAATAGTTGTTGAAACATTTCACTAAAAGACGCAAATGTGAACCTAATGCTGATGCTAAAGGAAAAGTCATGGTGTCACCAAAGTCAGTAAGATGTATCCTCTGGGCACCATGAATATTTGTACAGAATTTAACAGCAATACATCCGTCTTCAGAGTCATGCTACAAACAGCTATCCACCATGATTAGTCCGTCTGTCAAAAATCTTTTCATACTGACCTCAGTTTTTATGAACAATCGTTTCAGTGGTTAAATCCAGTTTCCTTCCGCTGAGAATATCTTCTATAATCAGCCACCTTCACCCTGCAATCTGGAGGAAGTCATTCACAGCATCAACTGATTGTATTGTTAATCATCTACCTCTTAATGTCCCAGCGTGTGTTTATTATTTTATATTGTCTGTTTTTGAATATTCAGTTTGTCAGCCATGGCCTGGGAATCTGTGCAGCGCTTTGCTTCACGTGTTATTTTTAAAAATGAGTTTGATTTGACAAAGCTCCGCTGACAAAAGCACTGATTGGCCTAAGGGAGGGCCTCGTATCATTTGTGCTGCTTGACATTTTTTCTTGGTCCTGCTCGTGTGTCTCGCTCTAATACTGTCCCTCAGCATCTCAGTACAATTTTTTTCTGTTTTTTCTCCCAGGACACAATAGCCATTAAGAAGCACAGCTCGAGAACAAGACGAATACGACCTGTCTCCACCAGGCTGAGTGAGTACTGCTGCATATCCTCTTATCCTCCTCTCTCCTCTCTTTCCTGTTTAGCTCTGACCCCATCCTGTCTCTTTCAGGGCTCCATTAATGTGTGGATCCTTTTTTTCCTCTATCCCATCCCTCGATCTGAGAAGTATATATACTATATATAAGTTAGTATATCTCAGAGCGGTTGTTTTAAAGTTGACAGAAATGACGGCTCCCTGCAATTCCTACATCTCGTCTCCTTGACTGCTCCTCTCGCCTTCTCACTTTCACATCCTCTTTAATCCTTTCATCGCTCTCTGCTGTCATCAGGTCTGTGTGACGACTCCAGCTCCTCTCCACCTCCCTCCGTGCCGTCGTACTCGTCGCCCCTGTCCCGCTCGGCATCGTGGGAGGGCCTGTCAGAGCTGCCTACACAGGGTCTGCCTCTCCATCACGTGACGCGGGTTAGACCGAGGCCTCCACGGAGGCACAAAGGAGGGCACATCCCTGCTGAGACGGTGAGGTTTGATTGTGACACCTTTGACATCTATCAGCCTATCTATCTATCTATCTATCTATCTATCTATCTATTTGCATAATTCTCCCATTTCCTGATGTTCATGCCTGCTGGCAGTGACTCCTGTCTTTGTCAGAGGTAATCTATACAGTGGATGGCTGTAATTGGATTATGTCATCTCACTGAAGCAACTGTAATCCATTTGTTTTATTACATACAGAACATTTATAAATGAAACCCAGCGCAACTAAATTGACCTCTGTAAAGAGTTTGTTTGTGTGTGTGTGTGTGTGTGTGTGTGTACAGCATTGCAGTGAAAATGGAGGAATAAGCCCTCTTGACGATGGACTCCCAGATTTCTATACTAAAAGAGTTCTCCCCGACAGGTAGGAGTTCCTTTTCACTCTTTCCACATTCACAATCTTTGTCTAGTAAAACTGTATCTGTGTGCATCTCTTCTCACAGAACATCCCCTCGATTCACGTTTTAGCTACAAATCCCATTTACTTTAAATTACTGCCGTTTCTCAAAGCAGAGTTCTCAGATTGCGTTCCGGCTTTTCAGGCAGTCATTATTTTCCATTTATTCCGCTTGGGCGTTGAAGATCAGCTTACAGAGTCTTCAAACTTCCTTGAGATAGGTAATCCATCACAGCGAGCTGTTTGTCAGCTGTAACTTATTGTCGTATGGTAATGCAGCTGTGAGTCGAAACTGCTTTGTCAGAAAGAGTTAGCAGCTGAACAGCAACCTTTTACAGTAAATGCAAAAAGACACAGGGATCATTTGTCCTCTGTTTGATTTTCCAATAATGCTATATGTGAAAATGCTTTTTTGCAGTGAACACTTAGATGTCAGTTGTAAGAGCGTCTCTAAATGCACCAGCAGCAGAAAGGTTTTCTAAATAGTCAGAGTTACTTTTTTCAAAGGTGATGAAATGTTACAGAAATGAATGGATACTTGTGGTGAACACATTCTAAAATAAAGCCAGCAGTGTACTCAATAGAAATCTATTCCAAAGGTACCTTTGGCGAATTTCAGAATATGAGTATATACACTCCAATAAGAAGATTTTTTTCATCCATTGATTCCTATGTGAGTGTATTACAAAAGACAGCAAACTGTCTCAAGGAAGCCACACAACAAAAGGCACAATATGAATATGACACATTACACCAGTGAAAGCAAATGAAAAAATGAGGATTCAATGGCGATGCAATAATAAGATGGAGGTGAGATGAAGGAGAAGAACCAAATATATAATGCTTTTCAAAATGTGTTACAAAGTGCTTTAAAAAAGTTTTACAAAGAAATTACAAGATAAATATGAATTGAAAGTAGAAATGACAATGACAAGTGAGGTATGATTTCTAAAGCACATTGAAAGTAAGTAAAGTAAAAGAGAAGAATAAGTGATTCAGAGAAAGCAGTTCTGAAAAGTGTGATTTAAAGGAAGTCAGCCTGATCTCCTCCGGCAGGTCGTACCACAGTCAGGTGTCCAAAGGCTCGGCCTCCTCTGGGTTTTAGCCTTGACCTTGGGACAGGCCTCTGCTCGATGAGGCATGGTTTAATAGTATTCATCAAAATTTTGGAATCATTCTCAAATAGCTGTTATGTGGACTCTTCTGTTTGATTTTGTCTCTTGAACTAGTTTGAAGAGACAGTTTTGCGTGAGACAGGAATTTGCCGCAGTCTCAGCAGGATGTAAGGAAAGAGTGGATGACAGATTCCTGATTCATAGCAGATAAAGAAATGTCATTTTCGAGATAGCTGGAGATAAGTTGGAGGAAGCACGATTGAACAGCTGACTTCACCTGTTGGTCAAAGTTACGTTTGCTATCAGTGATGAGACCCAGATTTCTGCACTGGGTTTAACAGGACAGAGAAGTCCTTAAGTGAGAGCAGACGAGCTCATTGGAGAGGTCTGGACCTGTGATAGTGCCTTATCTGAGTTTGACTGATAACGGAGACATAACCTTGGTTGATACCAACACGTCTGGTTTTATCTTTGTATGAAGAGTCTTTTCTGTCTCTCAATGTATGAGGCTCGATTTAGATTGGAAGTAATTAAGTGTGACATTTTCATAAGAAACAAAGGTTATTAAACCTGGCATGAGCAATGCAATATTCCTACATTTAATTTCCACGTTAAGTCTTAATTCAGCAGTGTTTCAGTTCACATGAGACTTGCGATCACATTCACAAACACATTACAACCCGAATTAAAGCGAGAAAAAGACATGAAAATATTGAATTTCAGACCATATAACTCAATTCTTCTCTCTCCTCTGTGTGTTCAAACATCTTTCCTGAGGCTTTTTTATTTTAACCGGCTTATTTTTAGGTTATTATTTTTCATAATTCAAGACGTGCGGTTGTGTTTCTCTGACCACTGCGCTGTCGGTCTTTGAAGTAATCTCATGGCGAGGTTCAGCTTGTTTAGCACATCCCCGCCGGCTGCTTGTACATTCACAGGCTATTGAAGCTGCCGTCCATCATCTCTGCTCAAGTGAAACATTAATTTTGTCTCCCTTTGATGATTGGTGGAGTCGGAGCCGGCTGTTTGGATTGTTTGGGTAACAAGACGTGATTGGTTGTTTGGTGACTGCATGCTGCTGATCAAAAGAGTCCGTATTTTCGTATGATAGCTGATTGGATGTGGCTGTGGTGGACGTCATTAGCAGCTGGTGGTTTTTGTTAAATTTGCGCTCAGTCTCCTTGGATATGAATGTTTGGTCCTAGAGCAATCATGCGAAAAACAAAAAACCTGCAGAGTGACCCCCAGATGTGTTAGACGTTTTTAGTTTGCCGAGCCTTTATTTTGGCGGAGCTGAATTCAGGAACAGCAGCTTATCAGAGTAATGTTGCTCCCTTCCAGATCATCGGGTTAAGTCAGTGCTATTAAGTGCACTTTAGATAAATCATTGTGTACCAAGATGTAGCCTAGCAACGCTCAAACCGCCAATGCATCAGAAGCAAAGAAAATATGTACAGCTGCAATGAATTCACATGCCTGATTGTGCAGGACTGGGTTTTACCGTATGTATGACATTCAACCTCCCTCACCTCTTTCAGTCAGCTCTCCTCTCTGCACAAAGCTCACTCGCTGAGGAGGAAGAAGAGGAGAAACATGCTGGCCATCTTCGGTTTCCGTAAGAACCGCAACCAAACTCTGTCCAATCAGGGGCCGGAGTCTGAGGCGGAGCTTTACGGTGATGGGTGTCACACGGTTGCTACAGCGCCCACGGGGTTTGTGCACAAACACAACAGACTTCATTCAGACAGAAGTAACCTTGAACAGACAACACAGTGTGATACAGTGGATAACAATGCACCACATCACAAAGGGATTCGTTAAATTTCCTCCACGGCTCCACATTTTCTGCCGGTTATCTCTTCACGGTTTTTATATGGACGACCAGCAGCACCGAACTCCAGAAATACGCTGACAAATATCTCTCTAAATCTCCCTCGTTTCTTTGTTGATACAAGAAATGGCTGATAGCTGCCAAAGTGCAGGCAGGCTGATACCGGCGTGTGTACACAGATGTAGATGACAGCCGGTGGCTTCCATTCTCAGCCAAGTGATTAGAAATGAACACGCTGCATGTCAAATACAGATTAGGAAGGAGGGATGGCTGCTTTTTGCCAAAAAAGTAATACTTCTTCATTCTTGTTACATTTCAGTCTTAATTCTGCATTTTCAATCTTCCATCCTGTAGGACGGCCACAGAGAATGTATACACGCTCCTCCAGCCCCCGAGGTCCGCTGCCAGAGCCGGTTCCCCCGGCGAAGGGGCTGATGGGAAAGTGAACGATCACCAGGGGAAAAATACTCTTGTTTTGAGTCCACCACCAGTGCCGGGCCTCCCTCACCCAAGCATGGGAGGAAGCAAACACCCCTTTTATTCTCCCAGAGAGGTACAGTCAGTGTGACGCACCACAAGAGTTCATGTCACTGAAAGTTTGCCTCTGGTGCCATCTTTTTCTTTTGCTTCCTCTTCTTCTGTGTTTTGACAGAAATCCGAAATGGACGCTGTGTTTGAGCAGCCGGTAGAGACAGACAAGTACTGGGTGGACGACAAACAGAGGACGTCAGAGGTGCTGCAAGCGGACAAGCCGTGGATGGATGCGAGGCAGAGCGATCAACCTGAGAGGCAGCGGTTTGACAACAGGCCGCAAGAAATCAGTTTTGCAGAACCGAGGACGATGGACAGACAAACAGACAGGTACTGGACTGAGAGCAGACACCCGGACAGACACATGGACAGACAGTGGACTGTTGACAGACACACCCAGCGGCAGATCGACAGAAAGATAGAGAGACAGTGGATGGGTGGCAGACAGATCGACAGGTCGTGGTCAGAGAACAGGCCGACGGACATACAGGTGGACAGTCAGTGGACTGAGAGCAGACATTCGAGCAGGAAGTCGGAGAAACAACCGCTTCATTTGGCTCAACGGCCGCTGCCACCGTACCCGTCGGACAGGACGCCGTCGCCGAAACAGGAAACAGATCCTCTGAAAAGTGCAGAGGCAGCGGCTACAGACTGGCATCAGCAGGACACGCAGGGGGACAGACAAGTGTGTGTCGACACTGGTGGAGGGTTCGCAGAGGGATGGAGGAGCAGCGGAGGAGGTCGAGCTCCTCCCTGCGCATCCAAACCCGACCCCCCGACGCAAAGCAGTAAACCAAACCTGTCCAAACTGAGGCAGAGACATCGGCTCGAGAGCTCAGACGCTCTGCCAGGTACTGTCATCACGTTTAGATGCTGCAGGTTGGAAAGAAAATTTTTAGCTTCTGCAGAGAGATTTGGAGTGCACTCATTGCCTCAGAGTGTAAACAAACCACAAAGCTGGGTGATGTCACTTCTTTTTCATTCGTAGGCACAGAGGAGGAAGGAGAGACAGAGAAGGATCCTGGGAAGATGGAAAGGAGAGAGAGGGAAAAAAGAAGAGACTCGGAGGGTCAGCCTCCTCCGATTCCAGAAAAGGTGTGTAATTAAAACCATGGTTTGGTTTGTGAAAAAAACCATCTATAATGTTCACAAGTCCATTGATGGTAAATCTACAACCCTTATTCTAAAAACGTTGGGACGCCTAGTAAAACGTGATTAAAACAGAATGTGATCATTTGCTAATCCTTTTGACATCAATTGAAAACATACAAAGACAATATATTCAATGTTTGACTTCATTGATTTCTGTAAATATCTGCTTATAATGAAATTGATGGCAGCAACATGTTTCAAACCAGTCGGGACAGGAGCAACAAAAGACTGTGAAAGTTGTGGACTGATCCAAAAACACCTGTTTGGATCCTTCCACAGGTAAACAGGTTCATTGGTAACAGGTGATAGTATCATGATTGGGTATGAAAGGTTCATCCTGGAAAGACTCAGTCGGATAAAGGAGATCAATACATAGACTCAGGAAGACTTTGTAAAACTGCTGTCAGGAAATGATTCCATTCTGCTTTTATTTATGTTTTACACAGCGTCCCAACTTTTTTGGATTTGTAGAGCAAATTTGCCAGTTGCTGTTACCGTCTTAGCGCTTTTGATCTGTTCCTGTTTTCTGTTCTTTTCCGATAAACAGCCAAAGACGTCCTCGTATGTGAGTTTTCCAAAAGAATCAGCCAATGAGAGGAACTTGCCTCCTCCTCCTGTGCCACCTCCTGTTAACAAGCCTGTGCATGGATTACCAGACCGAGCTGCAAGTCAGGGTAACTCCATTGAAAATACAAAGTGCTGTTGACACATGTATGTCACTTAAATAGCTTAACTGTGTTCACATTCCCAATATGAGGAACATTTTCAGATGCCTGCCTTGCTGTAGTACTGTGCTTGTGTATTGTCCCTCGGGGGTCATCTGTACTTCTATTGAGTCACGCATGTGCAATGCAATGAAAGGCAACGCAATGCAAGGCAATGTGACTGAAAGAAAGCAACAGGTAATGAGCACGACAGAGAACTGCAGAGAGAATAAAGCAGTACATGACAGCACCCACATCTAAGAGCATGTTTCATGGAGTCTCGTAAGTCACAAAATATTACACGCCCGATTTGATATCACAGTAAGTCGAGTCAGATCAAAGCGTCACATGCAGAGTGAAAAACAAGTTTCACTGCACATTAAAATTGCTCCTTTGCCTTCTACTCTGAACGCTGTTTTTAAGCAGTAAACACAAGACATAAAAGTAGTTTAAAATGAAAGATTATAAATAAATAAAGTGTCAAAAATGAAAGAAAATAAAGTATCAGAAGAAAACTGTGTACCATATACAAATATATTGTAACAGGTGATAAAATATATGTGCAGTCTTTACAGTCTTTCCATAATATTTGTCATTTGTTCAAACTTTCCCTCTGTTTCCAGTCTCAATGCTAAGCTAAGCTAATCAGCTGTTGGTTGCACTGGTACATTTTCTGAGCAGACATGAAAGTGACGTCGATCCTCTTATCTAACTCTGAACAAGAAAAGGAATTTAAGGGTATTTAGGTTGTTCAAATATTCTAAACAAATTTAGTCGATATAGCGATTAATCCAATTAGATTGTCTCCTTCTCCCAGCTCTACAAACAAAATCTCTTTTTCTCAACGACAATCTCTTATGATCGTCCAACCAGACAGCAGAGATGGAGATCATTTTACTAAAAAAGTATAGTCCTTAAACAATCATATGAAGTCTCACCTAAACCTAAATCAACCTAAACAAACAGCCCATTCTTTTCAGCGACGCCATTAAAACTACTCATTCCTATGCTTAATGGTAATATACTGTACATAAATATAACCGTACACACACAAATCTATCAATCAGGCTCTAGTGTTTTTATGACATGATATATACTGTATTTATCATATAGATTCATTATTAGGTAAGATCAACAGATATAGATGGTATAAGGAATACATATATTTGCATGTGGTATATAAATTTGCACAGAGTATCACAAATATTACACTGTAACCTGTTTTGAAAAATTATTCATTGCATGTAAACAAAGATTTTCTTATTGTCATTTTTCCCTCATTACTGTTGCTCAGGTGAAGAAGGATTGAGACCTCAGGCACCAGTGAAACCACAGAGAAACAGAAAGGCCATGTCTTGTGACGCAGGTGCGACCAGCTACATCACAGACACTGTTATCATTGACCCTGACAGACTGTTACACTGTATATTTATGTCTGTGTATATACACGTTGATCTGTGTGTAAAGCGTCTGTATCTAACTGTTGATGTTTTTTTTTGTCCTCACTGAACTCAGGCACTGACAGGGAAAGCCCTAATAACGTTGAGAAGCCCCCAAATCGCAAACCCCCTGTGAAAAAACCTAGACTACCCCAAAACAGAAATAAGTCTCTGGACTTGTCTGGTACATGTCTCTCTGTTTTTATTTGTGTATGTGTGTGTGTGTGTGTGTGTGTGTGTTCTAAAGAGTGTGAGTCAAACACCACAGTGTGTGTTACTACTGTGGAACATGGTTAGTAAATTGCTATTAGAAGTTAAATAGTAAACAGTATTTACTAATAATTCAATGGATACTTTACTGTATATTATTATATTATATTATTTCCCTGATCGGGTTCCTGTCCTCTTCTGCTTCACAGACAGCCTGAACTCAGCCCCTGGTCACAGCGAGCTGCTGTGATGCCCGAGAAATTCACCCACCGCTGTCCGGCCGCCGCGTTGTCTTGACAACCGTGGTACATTTCATCCAACGAGGAAACAAAGAAAAACGTGCGAGGAGGGGAGAGGCAGAGAGAAAATGTCTAACATGACAGACATCATAAGGCATCAGCTTCTGTTGAAACACTCACTTTCCTTAATGTCACTTTCCTCCCTCTTCACCCTGACTGTGTTTCTGTCTTTGCTTTCCTCTCACATGAAAAAAACCCCCACTCGACTCTTTTTGTGGCTACAGTATTTTAACAGTATTTGCTACTTTAGAAAAACCCAAAATGATCATTGTCTTTGTGTTGGTGGACGATGGGTCGAGTGTTCGAGCATTGTGGCTTTTGCTAGACAGAAAAAAAAAGTCTTTATTAGAATGTGATTTCTTAAATCTGCAATGCATTTTTGACTGCTGATACAGTTGATTGCCTTGGTTGACACTTGAAAATGAGTTGCTTCTTATCAGATGAAACTTGATTATTTATATCTAGTTTTGCTTTCAGGAACTGAAAGGTAATATATTTTATAGAAAAAAAATAAATATTATGTATGAGCACCCTCACTGTATGAATAAAACACTAATGGAAAACAACTGCGCTTCTTGCCGTGGCTGCATTTCTACAGATTATTGTTAGCTATTAAATGTTGTGCTGTTAAAGCAGTATAATGATTTTTTTTAGAAATTAATTACAACTCCGATTCCAAAAAAATATGAACACTGAATGAATAAAACAGAATATGATCATGTGCTAATGCATTTTGAAATACACTCAATTGACAATATATGTAATGATTGACCTCATCAGCTTCATTGATTTTTATATCTGCTTTTTCTGAATTTGATGGCAGCAACATGTTTCACACAAGTTGGGGCAGGAGCAAAAAAAGTCTGTGGACTGATCCAAAAACACCTGTTTGGATCATTCCACAGGTAAACAGGTTGATTGTTAACAGGTGATAGTATCATGATTGGGTATGAATGTAACTTATTTCCAAGCATTTCGGGGCAAACACCCTCAGAATGATACAGGAGTATGAACGGACAGTCAGGAAGGTTTCAGACTACACCTACGCTTCAACCTGAGATGCAGACAAAGACTTCTACCGAACAGCCTACGTCTAGGATCGATTCTAGACGAAGGGCAGGAAAGATCCCGGAGAGGGCACTGAACCAGTTACTGAAGAAGAGGCTAAGAGAAGTCCGTTTCACCATTGAAGCTTTGAGCAAAGAGACCAGTGACCTTCAGCAGAGACTGAATCACAGCCGCCCAGTGCAGTCATGGAGGAGGTCAGTCATTTCATTGAGGAAGCACAGCCAACTCAACATGGAAAAAGTAAGTTAAGACAGACATGAACAGAAGAACTTACCTGAAAGTGCAGTGGAAGTCGTCTTAGGTCAGATGTTAAATGTGTCTTTTATGTTGTTTTAACCGTCTGAGTTCTGACTGGTGCTCATTTAATAACATTATCTTGTACAACTCTCGTCTTATGCAATCTCATAATCACACCCAACTGGAGAACTGGCAACTGCTTATCTTATTGAACGAACGCCTAATAATTGCATTAAGTCACTGGATGGAAAACAAATATTAGCATTTTCTTTTGCTGATTTTCTTCAAATTTGCACCACTTTAAATGGAAACCTTGTTTTTAATTTGATGGACACAATCATGTTGAATGATCTAATTCTTTTTAAATAGTGATAATATGTCATTTTTGCTGATTCGGACTTGTTGGTGCTGCCCCCAAGTGGCCAAAAAGATCAGCTACAGTCACCACGTGCATGTAAAACTGCAAATTGCATACAATTATTGCTAATCACTGTCTAATTAGTTCAGTGTCACACTAAAAACTCAAACATTTCACCAACCAGCCAACAACTTGTAAACATGTCTCTAGCTCCGCCTGACTGCTTCGACTTCCACGATCACAGGTGGATGCTAAATTTACTTCCTGACTTCAAAGATGCCTGTCTCCGGTTGGCATGGCAACCTCATATATTCATGGCAGTCAAAGAATGTGAGAAAACAGCAGGGGGCGACTGATCCCTATAAATGAGGCAGCCACTGGGAAACACACTCACTCACACACACACACACACACACTGATGATTTGAGTAGAGCAGCAGTCTCGCAGGTTGTCATTAGCAACTGTGCCATGACCTTTTTTCTAAAGATGCTGTAATGAGTCAGATGTGAGTTAGAAAAACCGCCATCGAGGGAAGAAATCTTTGCAGCGTGTTGATATGGAGATAAAGAGGCTGTTTTTCCACCAAGTCACTGATTTTTAATGAGTAAACAGCCTCTGGGGAAAAATGCTAAGGAGGTTTCTAAGATGACTGAGACTAATCGCTGTGTTCACTAAATGTAATATTTTGTTTTTTAATGCATCTGCTGCAGACCTCAGATCAGCCTGTTCTTCTCTCCAGCTGCTCAGATGAGGGAAATACTGCATGTGTGGACTTCAGCTGAACTGTTTAATCAATCAGCCGTATCCTTCTTAATTAATCACCACAGTTTTCCTGATGAAAGGTGATTTAATATCCCGTCCCACGTCCAGTCCGTGTGAGCAATGAGCCGGTCTCTCCTGAAGCCATTCAGCATGTCAGGTTTTGATTTATGCTGAGATTACAGGCTGTGTATTGGCAGTGTCGGCAACAATGACTTCATAACAGCACAGTGAAATATAACCCCAGTGCTGGTTTGAACTTTTACTCCCACCCCACCTTGAATGTAATATGGAAAACACAGCGGTGACTCCTCCTGTAATAATACCTTTCTAAATGAATGTGACCTCTGTTATTGACGAAGCAGCTGCAGAAAGTGGAGCTGTGAGACTGTAAATGCACAGAATAACAACAACACAAAGATAAGGATAATTTGCTAATATTTTTTTTTTTCTGTTTCCAAGTATCTGCTTCCATTCTCTTATCAATGCACACACACCTGTATTATTTTACTGTTGCTGTGGCACACTGTCAAATTATATCTTTCATTGTGCTCATTAATACTGTCGTGATAGGAGTTATTAACACTCCCCACCACCAGAGGGGAGCAACGACCAGCATTCCCACCTGTAAGCTACACCTGTATTGTCCTAGTAGGATTCGGTAGAAGAAGAGCCTCATGACACTGGATGTACATGTTAACCAATTATATATTTATTATGGTAATTATATATTTATGGACTCATGTTCTTTAAGTTTATATTAGTCACATTACAATCACATTGTCTGAACCGTCTAGCGCCACCTTCAGGTTGGGTGACACTAGATGGAAGAATATCCTGGAAATAGGCTGCGATTGATTGGTTGGACAAATAGCAACTACTTACATTTCTAACTTTGTATTGCATTATTCCCAACACTCACAACAAGAACAAATGTTCTTTAAGGAGGAAATATAATTCTTCTCAAAATTTTAAATTTCTATTCATCATTTGTAAAAGAAAACTGTTTCCTGTCCCCAACAGAACTGACCAAGAAGGTGATTACGTTCAATCAGTTCCCACAGGTGAATTTCTTCTCCATCCTCACACCTGAAAACAACCCAAACACGTTACAGCGAGTGTCATCTGGCCGGGTAACGCACCACACCATGCTCCTTACAGCGGACGGGAAGACACAGCACATCACACAGGAGGCACCCGAACACATCCTACACTTCTCATCATTCTTCTGCAGTTACCAAGCAACATGATCACATAAAGGCCGAGGGAAGAGAGGAGCCGGAGAGAGAACATGTGTGGGTAGAGGAGAAGGATGCATGAAAATAAAAGGATGCAGGGAGTCCAAAGCAATGTGCGTGATTGCGCTCGCACAATAACCCCCCAAAATCCAAATCCTCACGTCTTCAGTCCGGGTGGAAGGAGAATCCACCGTGAGGCCAAGTTCAGATCGTGTTGGGAAAGACACTGCATAAAACTTGAAATCCATTTACTACATACAAAAAAATCTACTAAACCTGCCTTTTAGAACTATTTAATCTTGAAGGAGGTTGTTTAACATCCTCCTCCGTGCTGTCAGAGCATGAACAAGCTGCGAAAGTCTATTTGCATGCGGCTCCTCACAGCAGGCCTGTTGGTTCATGCTGCAGCACTTACATGGGAAATGACTCATGAAAGCAGACAATGATAAGATGCAGTGTAATTTAATGTCATTACAACCATGGCTACAAAAGGTCATAAGTGAGCCGTTCAGCTGGATCATCGCGGGAAGCGTCTCTCTAATGGGCCGACAGGGATGGCTGGAGTCACCTCGTGGCCCGACAGGAGGTTTGTTAGACACAGCAGCTCCAACAGTAACAGTGCACAGAACCTGCACGGCAAGTGGCTGCAGCTGATCAGGATTATAAAATTATATTATGTAACCACGGTTAGAGGAAGGCGTAAAGACTTTTTTAGCTTTGAAGTCAGAGAAATCACCAACCAACAAAAGATACAATAAATAAATTACAGCTTTGGATTTGTGTGTGTTCTGTCAAGGTTAAAAAAGATCTAAGTTTAAAATCTCAAAGACGTAAATTCATAAGTCTTTAATGTTTATATAATATGTTTCTCATTTAGTTTAAAAATATCTAAAAGTTCATTAATGTATATTGTGCATATTGTGTATATGAAGGCATTTGCAAAGCAACAGTGACACCTACTGGCTTCTTTGGTACGGCTACAAATAACTCAATTTGTACAAAACTTTATTCAGGAAGTGACAACAAACAGTGCGGAGTTAGTGATTGTTTATCGTTCATCTGTTCATGTCAGCACCTGCACACATCTCACGTTCCTGTTGCATCGTGGGTATGTACAGTATAATGTTAATATTGTATGTTATTATCTGAGGAAGTTTATAATTAGAAGCACGGTAGAAATTAATAATTTGTTACTTTATTTCTCCGGTGTGGCCGCTAGGCTATTAGCTACTCTGTTGCTCTCACGCTAACAGGTTGTTTACATTAGCATCTTGCTCAGCAGTTATATTGTTGTGTTTACAATATAGTGTCTGCATTGCTGAACATGAGGTACATGTCTTATTGATGATATTGCTTTCATTTTCCTTTAGTTTCACACTTTTCTTGCCATCATTAAACCTGTGGACCAACACCAAGTCGGTCCTCAGAGTCTTGATGGGGACAGGAGTTAACTACTGTCAGACATGCACCACGTGTATCAAGGGCAGCATAGGGTGAGTGTGAGCTGGACAATACAAGTGTTTTTAAATAAGGCTAATAAGTAACATTTGCCAATTAATAAGCTGAAGTGAGCGCCATTGGTTTTGAACACACAAGCCAAAGTGTTTAAAATTCTGACCTGATGATGGCGCTAGAGAGAAAACAATGTGTATAACAAAAGTCATTTTTCTTGAGAAACTCAAAACCACCAATATCAACCTCATGGTGGCGCTACAGGAAAAGTCATTGGATCATTAAAGTGGGTTCAGCCTCTGGGAAACATGAATACAAAATTACATTGCAGTATTTCAGTCTGGAATAAATGGTGGTTTGTACTGATGACAGTTCAAAAAGATGTTTTCTAAAATGTAACTATCAAAGTCTTTCCTGAAAAAAGTGCACGTGATTGTTGTGTGTTTTGGACCACGGATTGGATTTTTAACCATTTTCAAAATCCTGAAATGATGCACTTGAGTAGCTTCGTTTTTCGTAACACAAGCCTGTAGAATATCAAACTCACACACCCACCCAAACAGAACAGAACAAAACCAAAAATACGTAAATGCATTGATACATAGATGTATAATGAGTAAGTAAGTAAGCTGCTCTTGTCTGATTCCTCTCAGGCCGTCTGTGTGAGGTTTGGTGTGAACTTCTTTCAGAGGCAGTGAAGGGAGACCAGGTCTTTTTAAAGTCGCCCAACTTGTCCTTCAAAGCAAACCTGCTTTTTTCCCAAGTGGACAGAATCAGACTGGTCATTACTGAGGGGGTTTGTTGGAGCAGAACCTCCTTTGCTGTTATAAGGCTGGAGGAAAGAACTTGCCTTTCAGGCGTCCTTCATGTGTTTGGTGCCTCTGTTGAGCCAATGATGATCAGCTTGGTGTACAAAGTCAAACCAGCCACTTTGGAAAAGATGTTGAAAATGTCCTTCCAATGTTTGGTTGGCCTCAGACAGCAGGACGCGCTGTGTCAGCAGAATTACACTTAGCACACTCTAATGATACCTCAGGAGAAAATGCTGTGTCTGCAGTTTATAGAACATGTAACGTAGACTGTCATCCCAGATATTTTATATTAATAATGTATGAAGATTTAGTTATGGGAACTGGTGCAATGGCAGAGATGTAGTCCTCTCTCTTAGCCAATGAGATTCATCTAACCAAAACCTAAAGGTAATAATTTGGTTTCCCAATAACATAGCAAATAATATGGCCCACGTTCTGACTTGTATTTATATATTTGGATGACTTTATAATCACAGGCATATTCACTCACCTGAATTACAGATGTGATTGGAATGAATGAATAGTCAATCAGCGTGTAATATATAAATCATAATAACCCATTAACTGCATGTGTCACCATAATGAGCTTATGTGAAGTTGATAATAGTGAGCATTGTAAAATATTAGCCGAGTCTGTGCAGCATGCAACGGCTGAGATATAAATACAATAAAGTCCATAGGACTGTATTTAAATAATAATAATGAATTCACAGTTATCAATTTTAAAAAAAATACCACCACCTACAAAGAATTACACATGACTTCATATGACTCATGTTTGGTAGCATTAAGACAGTTGGATTAGAAAAAAAAAAGAAAATCTAATTAAATGTGCAAATTTAAGTGTGTTTTAGAAAAATTGTAGAAACAGCAATTATATATAATTAACTTCTTATAATTATACAATCTAATCATAATGATGACCCAGAATTATTCTCTGCGTTTGCACTGTAGCTCCATTAAACCGCTTACACACACACATACACACAATTTCTGACACATGTACACACACATGCACATACACATGATACAAGCACAAGACTAAATTGCTGCTCAGTTCTTCATGTGTGTGCATCACAATACTGCTGCTGCACAGAAGTTCAGGTTTACTGCGGAGGAGCTACAGCCTCAAGTTAACGCCTCCTCTGAATAAACTCTAACTAAAGTTCATCATTACTGTAAATATGTGGATTCAACTTATCTTTTTTTTTCTTTCTCAGATGTACTTTTTCTGAGAGTGTTCTGTTTTATTGTTTAAGGCATCAATAAATTCAGATCATCATCATCCCAAAGTGTAACCTTTGTATTGGACATTAAATGTTTGCCACAGTAGAAATTACAGTAAAATATCATAATCCTGCAAAGAGGATGATGGAGAAGAATCAGAGCAGCTCCGTGATGAGAGAGGGAGGGGTGGAGAGAGGGAGTGAATTAACAGCTTTAGTGTCATCTCTCAGTCTGGGAGAGGAACCAAAGTATCGACCACCTTAATCCCTTCATCCCTCTCTTCCTCCTCCTCATCCTCCCTGTCCTTCGTCTCTCCGTCCCTCTGTCTGCCGCCACCCCCTGATTTCCACCTCTGCTCGTCTGTGTTGTTAAGATTAATGTTGTTTAATGCCTCATGTTTGTTTGTGTGTGTCGGTGTCGATGGGAGCTTTAAAGCTGACTGTCTAGATTTACATTTACATCACTGATGCTGCACATGAATTATATAAAAAGAGATGTTTTTACTAGCTGTATTTTGCATTTTTGAAGGCAAATGAAAAGTTGATTTATTATTAAAACACATCATGCTATAACTGGAATAGTTGGATTTTACATTAATATGATGCCAAATAGTTGCATTGAAGCAGCATCAACATCAGCAAGAACTGCTTTGATGATATGTGTAATTTTCCCAACACATTAAATCCAGTTTGATGATTAAATGATCTGAGGATGAGATGGACCGTTGAGGCCGGGGTGGGTGAGGTAACAGCTTATGTCTACATTACAGATGGTTTATGAAGGCATGGGTATCTGTTAATCTGACACTAGTTTCAGGGGGAGAATCAGCGTTAATCCCATGACTAGCCTGATAAGTCCACTCACAACGAGACCCCACGTGTGGACGGGATGAGTAAACACACTCGCACACACAGACACAAACACAAACAATCACGAGGAAGATGGTCTGGGATGAAAATCAATAAAAGACAGTACATAGCTTAAGAGGTATGAAATGTGTAATCTTGTAGAGTCCGACTTAAACGGGCAATTTAAGGCTTAACAGTTGAAGTGATGGATTAGAAGCCTGTTACAAAAACACTGAGATTAGATGGAGTTGGGACGAGGGGGGCAGCGAGGAAGTTCAATGACAAACAATGCTCCTCGAGGCAGAGAGAATAAAAAATACGAGCTTTTACTGGAGACGTGAAGAGAATAAAACAGGATGTGTCTCCATACGTTTGTTTTCTCTTTGAATTATATTTGAATTCAATCAGAGGCGGAAAGAAACCATAGACCTGGGAGGCATCCTGCTGATATTACAGTAATGTTTCAGGTCACAGTGGAGAGACCGAATAATGCAGAAGAGTTTAAAGGAATAGTTCGTCATTTTTCAGAAGATTAAATCAGAAGATTGCTGCTCCTCTTGTGTCTGTATGAGACGATAATAACATAAATGCTCCAAACCACTAAAGCTCACAAATATATTATAAGATAATGAATCTTTTTATTCAGTTTCCTCCTGCATCCAGTCTTTATGTTAATCTAAACTTACTGTCTCTTGACTTTAACGATAGCTTTATTTTCTCACTCTTGCAAAAAAAAAAAAAAGTGTATTTTACAAAATGTCAAACCGTTTAACTTTGATGTCACGTTCTCAGAATGAAGAAGCATCATATACAGATCATATCTAGTCTTTATACTGGACATGTGAGAGGATGATAAATTCTGCTAATGCATTGTTTCACTGAAGACATTTTCTCATATGAATTCCTTTCTGCTGCTTCAGTTTCAGGGACCTTGTATTGTGCATCCTTCCTCACTGTCAACCCGTCATTGACTTACGAGGACATTTGAATAAAACGGAGCCATTGTTGATGTTTATATGTGACACCTGTGTTTTTCCTGCTTTGCCAACTCAAAATGTCTGCGGTGAAAAAAGCCTACTGACATGCAAACTAACACAACCCCCTTTTCTAACTGCATGTCCAACAGTGTTTTACCTCAAATGAGAGTTTTCATTAGAGCTATATTCTAATTGTCCCTGTGAAAACTGTGTGTTTTGTGGTCTATCTGCTTGATTTAGATCCACTGCATTCAACTGGAATGAGAAATCATAAATACAGAAATCTCAAAATCTGGACAAATAAAGCCAATAATCTTGAGTTCTCTTGAGTTTGTGTGTAATCTGGGTTAAATGATCCTCTAAAGTAAATTTACACAAGTAAGTGCTTGTGTTGTTTTTTCCGCCTCTTATTACTTTTAAGCAGTTTCGTGAATGTTTTATTTGTAACTAAGATTCAACAGGTTAAATCAAACCATTAAAATATCCTTTTGTTGCTTAAGCCTGATTATGATTATGACTTTTCTCAGTCTGTGTCATTTAACAGCCTCTGTGTGTGTGTGTGTGTGTAGCAACTGAAGGAGACAGATCCTGATGTGGATGGACGGACGGACGGACGGATGGATGTATGGACGGACGGATGGATGGGGGGGCGGAGGGGGGTGGAGGCCCCTCTTGAGGTGAGGCGTGTAAGCCTGCTGCTTGTGGCAGCGTTAGTCAGGATTAGGACATGTATCTGTGGGATAAGGCTGAGTTAGTGGGACCCTACTGGCCTCCACATCACACCATCTGTCCAAACAGCCTCGTCCTGTCCTCCACTCTGTCACTCTCTCATTCACTCTGTCCTGTCTGTCAGTTCTCTCTCGTTCACTTCTGCCTCTCATGTGCTATTTCTTGTCCTCTTTTCCGAAAAAGGTCGCCTCTTATTGTCGTTAAGTTTCTCCCACTTCAGCTCACGTGTCATGACCCCATTTGACCTTTAGAGCCTCTCAGAGGATAATACTGATGTGAAACTGGGTTTATGGGGTGATGGAGAGGTTATGAGGGGGGCAATGATGGGACATGATGCTTAAGCTTAAAGGGTCAGTTCACCCAAAACACCCAAATCTATTTTCACATGCAGATAGTTGAGTTTTTATTAGTGAGGTTTTGAGATTGAAGTCTGAAAGGATGATCAATAATGGATTTGATATTTTCAGCTTAAATCAGTTCTTATAGTTGTTGAGGCACCGTCTATGCAAGAGCTCTAATGACTTATCATGAAACTTAATATACTCAATTTGATGTATCCTTCAGAATAAAACCCTGAAAGAAACAGGCACATACAAAATTCTTACCAAAAGTACAATCTGTTCATAATATACTGCAATAACATTACACTACTACACTAAGATAATCATGACTATTTAATAACTCGACCTGCACTGTTGCCGATGATCCTGTGCTCTAAATATAAAGCTAAAGCAGCAGCAAAGTCTGGAAATGGGAGGAAACATCCAAACACATCTGAGCTCAGTTTACATGCCATGGCTACTTTAAGAAATCTAGCATATAAACCATGTGTTTGTTTGCACTTTCATGTTCACTACATAATTCCATATATGTTCTTTTACAGTTTTGATGTCTTCTTCTTCTTCTTCCTCTCCTTCTTCTTCTTCTTCTTCTTCATTCACTTCATTGAGAAGCTGTGTCCAAACGTTTGACCGCTGCTGTGTTTCCAGCAACTAGTCCTTTAAAATCCTGCTGACAACAAGTGCCCAAAAATGTCTGCCATTGTTTCTAATGAGAGAAAGTCTCTTCGTGAGTTCAGGGAATGTTTGTGTTAAATTGAATTAACTATGGCAATTCACCACACAGCAGGAGAACATATACAACCTGCAATCAGAATACAAACATCTACTACTCACTACGACTACCTTTGTTCATTATGAGAATCACAGTGTGGGATCCTGAAGGGCTAATTACTTAAATATGCCTCTGCAGAAGAGCAGCCAACAGGCTCTTATAGGTCCCACCTGAACGTGAGGTGCATCTCCGCGGCTGCAGGACGGACGTGTGCACGGCCGCAGATGCAGGGGGGGTGTTGGTGTGTTTGCCATGAAGTATGAGGTAAGTTCCTCTGTGTCTCTCCCTCTCTTTGTCCCTCACCCTCATGGGAGGCCCTGTTGGTTTAGCTGCTAAGCTTTCCCCGGAAACACAAATGATGGACAGATAGAGAGGTTAAAGTAGAGAAAGAGAGGAAGAGAGACGGAATGAAGAGGCTGGAGTCTTTTTTAAATGTCTCTCCTTGATAGTTGTCATATTCTTCATGGCCTGTCAGTTTTCTCCATGTGCTCACCAGGATCCTAATTTTTGTTGGTTTGCAAATTAAATCCTGTTTGTGAGTCTTGTGCTGTTTTCATGAGTCAGCATGTCTGGTTGCCTTAAAGGTTTTGTTTACTGTCCAAATCAGATTTGTGAAGACACTATTAACTCACTGATTCCTCAACGAGACACTATTAAGACACACAGAGACTCGGGATTAACAAGTTTAGCTTTTAAGGAGCATCGAGAAACGCTTGTTGTGCGTTTCTCTGCTCGGCCGACTTAAACAGGTCAGAAAAAAAAACATAATTAATTCACAGATTTTGAGCCTAACTGCAAGAGACAGGGTCATGTGGAGACACAGGGGGTTAATGAATGAAAACAAACCCCTGTGTGGAAATATTGAAATCTTTAACACAATTATTTGCTCTTATTTTTTGAATTTTGCAGCTGAAAAAGTTTCACTGGAGACAAAAGTTATTTGAACTGATGTATGGTCTGTATGTATGAATGTTATTTGTTCAACATTCGTTTTACAAATTAGACTGAATTATACTGAAGATGCCAAAACTACATCCAGGACTCATTAAACACAGTGAAGTCACAGTAATCATGTGTTCTGACTTTTAAGGGAGACTTTGTGAGTCTCTTTTTATTTTCATTAGATTTTCATTATTTCTATTATTATAAAGAGTCTTAATTTTATTTCAAAGAGCTCCAGGGCACACCTGCCCCCAGGTGAGTTGTAATGTGATTAAAGACAAATACTATGAAGTCTTAGAAGCGTCTCTGGGCTTCTTGGATGGTTCAAGATTCAGTAATAATACAGGACCCACATTAATGCATTTATGTGGGAGAATTCTGATCCACTGACCAACTTGCTCTTTATCTAATTGACCCCACAGAGCATTCCCAGTTTCATGGTCATGGTCTTTGAAAATTTGAAAAGACATTTGAACATCTCTGTCAACTAATCTGTGCTGTTTTTATTCTAAATATTCAGATGCTTTAGTCACTGAATGCTCAGTTGTGAGGTTTTTCTGTGTTTAAATATTAGTTAAGAAATGTACAAAAGTGTTCAGACAAGTGTACTTAAAAATATCCAATACACATAATACATTGCTCTATTGGATATTATTGCTTAATGTTATGGTTTATCAAAGTGTAGCTGGTTTTAGGTTCTTAATACACGACTGGTGAGTTTAATACTTAGCAAAGCTGTGTCATCTGTTATAAGCTCATCATATGTTTTCCATGTAAAATCTTGATTTGGAGAGTAATTAGTAACTAAAGAAGGTAAATTAAATGAGGAGTAGATCATAAGAATAAAGTAGCATAAAATACTCAAGTAAAACCTCAAAATTATACTAAAAGTACGAATGTGTAACTTTCCATCACTGTTGAATGATCTTTATTGCTCTTCTATTACAGTGAAATACTAGAATCCAAGACGCTGTCTCGTTCCAAAAGAAAGCCAATATATAGTGTATGATGTTATATTCTGTGGCTGTATTTGCTGTCAGGCTCGGTTCAGTAGCTGTGAGTGTCCACAGTGAGGCAGTAGAGAGTTTACAGCCCAACTTGTGCCAACTCAACTGTCAAGACTTTGTTTTACTCTGTGACGAATGACTAAACTTTCTGATGACAAACTGAATGTGAGCTGACGGCGTGACTTGTTGTTCTGCAGAGGAGTGTGTGTGAAAACTGCACGTGTGTCACAAATTACATGATTTAGCATGTGACTAATGGTCTGATGTGTGTATGTGTGTGTGTGTGTGAACTCAGCTCAACAGGCGTGCAATAGTTTTTTTTAACCTTTTATATGAGGAATGATTTGCAGCACCTGAGCGAGAAAGTGTGTGTGTCGAGAGAGAGATGCAAGGAAACACCAGAGGAACGAAGAACGAGAGAAGCAGAAATAGAAACAGACATAAAAACAGAGAGAGAGAGAGACATTGCCAGAGAGTGTGAACATGCCTGTGAACCATGAGCGAGGGATATGTGGGGAGAGAGAGAGAGAGAGAGAGGAGGGGATTGTTGCAAACAGGGATTTGCAGCAGAGGGGAGAGAAAGAAAGGGGGCAGTGGCACTCAGTGACAGAGCGCTATACACACTCACATGTATGCACACACACACACACACACACTCTGTTTCCTCTGTGTCTCTCTCCAAACGTGTCAGTCAACCAGTCAGTTGATTATTTTTGTGTGTGCGTGTGTGTGGCGGGGGGGATGTTGAAAAGAGCTCCACACCATTCTTCATCTCTATGACCGACGGTAAGATCATTTAATTCACTTTGATTCTCTCATATCAGGCCTTTCTACTTTTTTTCTCTCATGCCTGCGTGTGTGTGTGTTGGCCTTTTCTTTTTTTTTGGGCTGGCTTTTTGCCGTGACTCTGGTCCACAGCCAGATTGAGGCCTCCATCGAGTCCTGTCACTGTTTGCTTTCTTTTACAATCCATTTTGACCCACGGGGGGCAAAACTAATGAGCTGTGCAGCAGAGGCCCTCGTCAAAGGTGGACTTTTAATTAGACCTTCATTTTAACACTAATAACTGTTATAAGTGAAGGTGTGTAATTAGGGCGGTTGGAGGAAAGAGCTTCTACAACTTTCTTTGATGTAGTTGCTTCTTTACAATGTTGAAAATGTTGAACTTTTTTCTATTGATATTCTGAGATCTTCTCAGTTCGGTCAGCTGTGTTTGAACGTTTTCTACAGATAGATGAATCTTACTCTTCAACACAATAACCTGTAACTTATTACACTCTATTTTCATATAACTTTAAAGTATGTTTCCCTTCTATGGAGCTCAAATCTAATCAGACTAGAAAGAAAAAGAACTTTGAAACTTAACATTTAAGGTTAATCAACTTCAGCTTGTGAGACTTGTTCACTGTATTTCTGTCTGTATAACAATGTGCCTCGATTCATTTCATAAAGTCTTCGGCTCTGGATTACAGTCTGAACCTGTTGATAATTGGATTTGCTCTCTGAGACTTGTGGATCTTTCTGTCAAAAATGATTAAGCCCTCTGAATTCTTGCGCTTCAGTCGGTTACGTGTCCGGTGGGCAGATCTTTCCAGAAATATTACATGTTATATCTATTGTGTGTGTGTGTGTGTGCGTGTGTGATTGCATTAGCGCAATAAGCTGCATTCGTTTATTCATAGAGACGAACTTGGCAGACAGAAGATAAGGCGTTTTTTTAGATAAATAAACTGATTTTCTCATGTATTAGTTTCACGTACAGAATGTGCTCTCACAGATGAGATTTGGCATCGCTGGTTAGAAAGAGGCGACGTGAGGATGTTTGTTTGTCACTTCGTATAAATTGAAACAGCAAAAATAGTTGAACATGCACAGTTAGGCCCAAATGATGAAGTGTCAATTTTACCGGAAAAGTTTAAAGAACTTCTGCTTTGCCTCTACAAACCTTTGCACGTGCAAGTTAACATGCACGTGTGTGTGAGCGTGAATGCATTCATAGTATACGTGTGTGTATAAGATGTTGTGCAGGGGGGGGGTGTGCTGCAGATTAGTGTCTTAATATAACACACAAACAGGGCCTGACACACACACTCACACAGTCGAACTTCATGTTGGACAATGTCAGAATCACCTCAAGGCGTTTATAAGGCATCCTTTTTTTGGCAACATCACAGCCAAAATACTTCATCTACATCCTGAGACTGGCTTTGATTTAAAAGCTTATTGTACTATGACTTATACAACGACATGAGGTTAAGAGTTTTGATTGTGCTGAACTGATTAATCTAGATCCATCAATTGAAGAAATTGTTTACAGGAGTACTACTGCACGTTAAAAACAATTCATATAAAGCCTTGTGTGACTCAGTGAAATCTCACAAATTGCCTCATGTGATGTCACTTGAGTCATCGTCAATCAGGGTTGAAGACAAGTTTGACAATGAGCAAAATCTGAGGTTGTGGAGTTAGAACGAAGTGAACTTACCAGACCTCTGTAGCCTCCTCGTCTCTGCTTGATACTGTCGCCAGTTGAGTTGCATTGTGGGTAATGGACTGTGCATAGTGAGTGCAACTGCAATCTGCTAAATGCTAAATTGGAGGAATACCAAGTAGGCTGCCTCATTAGAAAGTGGTACCAAAAAATGCTTCAGTCTTTTTGAGAGATTTACGCATGAGAAACTTATGTAACACAGTTCCATTTCTTCTTTCAATTCTTCCTCTCCATCGTTCCTACAGGACAAGAGAAAGAGAGACAAGGACACGGGGACGCACAGTTTCTCACAGAGGAAACTCTCCAACCAGTTGACTTCCTGACATCACTGCTGCTGCTGTCTATGAGCTGCACCGAGGCGGAGGAGTGGACCTTCCAACAATCCTGACACACGGAAAAGCCCTGTTGAAGCTCCACCAGCAGCAGCAGCAGCAGACATCATGTCCTCTCCTTCCCTCCCCATGCCCTCTCTCCCCCCCAGCCCCCTGGCCATGGAGTACCTAAACGACTTTGACCTCCTCAAGTTTGAGGTGAAACCCGACACTCCTCCGCTCCCTCCTCCGTGTTCGTATCCCAAATCTGGCCTCCCCCACGACCCCTCCAGCTCTCCCTACGCCACCCACCCTCCGCAGGACTCCAGTTTGAGCTCCAGCCCTTACAACTCGCTGCCGCCCTCGCCGACGCTCAGCGACGCCCACCCGCCGCCTTCGGGCTCTTCCTCCCTCTCATCGTCATCCTCCTCCATCTCCTTCCCCCTCTCCATCTCCAACAGCTTCACCTCGGGGATCAGCTCCGGCTCTCAGGGGAACGTGGAGGGCAGCCCGGCCCACGGCGGCCCCCAGGGTCCCACCCCGGCCTCCCTGGAGGACCTGATCTGGTTGGCGGCGCTGCAGCAGCAGTTCGGAGGAGAGGTGACGGGGCCTGCCACCCTGCTGGGAGCCCTGGGAGGAGTGCCGGAGCGAGGGGACCGAGAGAGGGGGCCGGTCAATGGCTTCCTGGGCTGTGAAGATGCTGTGGAGGCGTTACTGAACTCTGCTGCTGCAGCCGTCAGCTCACAGGTAACAATTCAATTCAATTCAATTCAGTTCAATTTTATTTGTATAGCGCCAAATCACAACAGCAGTTATCTCAAGGCACTTTACATACAGAGCAGGTCAAGAAACCCGACAACATATAGAGACCCAACAGTTCCCATCATGAGCAAGCATTTGATGCGACAGTGGCGAGGAAAAACTTCCTTTTAACAGGCAGAAACCTCAGACAGAAGGTTAGATATAGGTCTATAATTTGCCAGTATCTCAGGATCAAGAGTCGGCTTTTATTACAGCTACTTTAAAAGACTGTGGTACATAGCCTGTTAATTAGGACAGATTGATCATGTCAACTAAAGAAGTGCCAACAACAGCTCATCTCTTATACAGAACGTCGCCATGAAAGAGTCGACCTTCATCTTCCTCATCATCATCTCCTCTCCTCAGTTTCCAGGTCTCTCTCAGAGTTCGAGCAGCAACCTGGGAGACTCCAGCAGCGACAGCGGAGGGGACATCTCCTGCGCCAAAGGGACAGACATGTGCCATCGCCCGCTCGTCTTCCTCTCATCGGCCCCTCAGTCGCTCCCCAACGCTGCCCCCACCTCGGCCCCCTACCCACAACCCCTCAGCCCCCAGGGCCGCCTTCATCACCACCAACATCACCACCATCAGCACCACCCACACCACCCCATGCATGGCAGCCATCACCATCATCACCACCCACAACTTACTCAGGTACAGACAGAAATAGGTTGATAATGATGACAGGAAGCGTTCATCAGTAAAACACGGGAGGTTTTTGGAGAACCAACGTGAACAGTGACACTTGTCGCATTAGAGGGCTGAGCGGAAGGAGAGAGCGATCGTGCAGTGAAGGATTAGGATTAGGACATTAGAACATGGTTATTAATGTCTGTGTGCATCTGAAGCATCACTTAAAGGATCGCTCTCTACACGGTGACTATGAGTGAAGCTCCAGCTTTGTCTCTGAGAGTCCGAACTCATGCATTTACCTGGGACACTTTACCTTCCATTTGGCATTTACACATGGTTCATAACACACTGTAATGAAGGGTTTATTAATGTGCATTAGTTATGATTTACAAACACTTTTCAGTTTCTCCTATGAAGACATGTTTTATATCATTACAAGTGTGTTTTACCATATTAATACCAGCCTCCAGTTTGTTGGCTGATAAATACATTAATGAACTTATTTGTGTTATGAACCATGCTTAAAAATGTGTCACTGAAAATGTGCTTGAAGGAGAAACATATTAGGACTCTGGGTGTAATTTTAATTGGCAGGCTGAATAAACTTTTGGCTACTCGTGTTGATCAGGATGTCTGGGTGGATCTCTATATGGAGCACAGCGTGGGCTTATGATAATATCTGCTATTATTGCTGTGCGTAATCCCGATAACTGTCACCCACACTTAGTCAGATTACATGACAGATTATGGACATGTGGTGCCGAAATGTGCCCCCTGACAGACAAACGCATCACATGTCCATCACTCATATCACAGTCACATATTTTATGTCTGCATCTTGGACAAACCCACTTCACACTCATCTCACTGGAAACACATTTCCTGCGCCTTGGTGCCAAAAAAAGCATAAAACATATTCTCAGTGTATGTGTGTGTTTGTCCATCTGTTCATCAGTGCGGGGTGAATGAGCGTTTCTCTGATGAGCAGCTGGTGAGCCTGTCGGTGCGGGAGCTGAACCGACACCTGCGTGGAGTCAGTAAGGATGAGGTGGTGCGCCTGAAGCAGAAGAGGCGCACGCTGAAGAACCGGGGCTACGCTCAATCCTGCCGCTACAAGCGCCTCCAGCACCGCCACGCGCTGGAGTCTGAGAAGCATGTGCTCACACAACAGGTGCACACTCACACACACACACATTTGCATGAGTGACTCACAAGGTGGATGTTTCCTCTCTTTATGCACCAAACCTTGCATGTGCCAAAAAAATGTGACACCAGGTTTCGTGGTTCAGGTTGGCGTGCACAATAATAACCGGACATCTTTGCATGTTGTTTTCTCGCCCTGCTCAGTTGGAGCAGCTGCAGTGCGAGCTGACTCGGGTGCTGAGGGAGAGAGACGCCTACAAGGCCCGATACGAGAAGCTCCTCAGCACGAACCACGACGCGCCCCCGGCCCGCAGCAGCAACCCACCCTCCCCGCCCCCTGACTACTTCCTCTGAGCCGAACCCGCAGGGAGCAGAGGGATGAGCAACGAGAGCAGCCAGCGTGGAGCAATCAATGATGAGTAGTCAGACTTGAGGAGGAAAAGGATGTGTATGTTTGTGTGTGTGTGTGTGTGCATGTGTTTGTGTGTGTGTGTGTGTGTGTGTGTGTGAGAGAGAGAGAGAAAGTGACAGAGAGACATTGGCAGGCAGTTTTGGGGGCTGCACAACTGTGAAATCCACCCTTGAATAATTAAAAGGGGAATTGACTGTTAATTCATAGTGTTAGACTCATGGACTTCTTCTGAACTTCACTGTGAATGATAGTTGCACCAAAAAGCAGCCGGGAGCTCGCTGAGATCTTCGGCTGGCGACAGGACTATCAGTGCAACAGTGGACGAACCAGACTATGGAAAAAAACAGAAAAAACTTTATCCTGCATTAAAGCTCATAAATAGTCCCTTACACTGCATATCATCTATGCAATATTATCTAGCTGCGATGTACTCTCCAGATGAGTGTTTGAGGCTCAAACAAACTGTAGTCGTGTTTTTTTACAATAAGCTGCTAAAGCTGCAGAGGTCTGAGTAGTGCAGTGGTGCTGGATGTGGAGTGGTATGGGCTTGGATAAAGTATCCACGGCATGCAGTTGTATTTTGCCAGCTAATATTTCACAGTTGCCTACCAAAGTTTATAAGCTCACCAAGACTTGTTATTCTTTGTAAGATGAATAATCATAGATTGAAGAATGTACAAGGAAACCTTTCATGGGGATCTTCCAGTGATTGTGCTAAATGAATAGTGGGGATATTGCTCTCGTGTTTTAGCAAAGAAATCTTCTGCTAGTCAGATATGGTGACTTTCAGCCATTAACAGAGTTGGGAGAAGATTCGCTGTTTGCTCTCAAAGATGGGTTTTAACATACAGAGGAGTGGAGCTGGTAGTGTGCAACTAAAGCGACTGCATATGGTGAAAGAGAGGGGGGAGGAAAAAAAAACCCATCGCAGCAGGCGGAAAAGAGTGTGGCATGATTTGTGTGGTTGTGTCCAGTTCTCCAGACTAGAGAAGCTATTTTTGGGCATATCGAACACCTCTGTAACAATGACGATCACCAGATTTATGCAACGCAGACCATAGAGCTGGTCACTGTGGGCTCGGGTACTGTGGGCTACAGACGCAACAGAAAATTTAACGGTGCAGGGATTAAAGAAATGCAAAAAAAAAATCTCTTCGTGGAGACTCCTTCTTAACTGTCCCATGAAATCATTGCCAGGGTTCATGCATTAGAGCTATTTATTTTGTTTGGGTGTAGGTTAAATAAATTGTTCTTTTATTTATTCACTTATTTATTCAGTATTTATTGTTTATTTATGTACTGATTCTAATTATTTTACTTTACTGGTTTGATTCCATTAGCGTGTATTTTTACTTTCCTACAGTTAATTATTTTATCCAATTGTGATTAGAATTAACAAAGAAAAAAAACGACGGCCATTATCACGGTTTCCTGCTCCTGTTGTAGTGTGGTTTCATATGCATATGAAATAAAAGTACTTTACCATCCCTGTCATGTCGTGGTGTGTTTCTGAGTATCTTTGCACACAGGTTTCAACCTCTGCTCTTTTCCTTTCACCGATCTGCGCATCAGTCTTCCACAGGACTTTTCTCTGCAGCTCGCCCTGCAGCCTCCCCCCACCCCCCACCCCTCTCCCCACGTCCTGCTCCATCCCTCTCTTTATCTCTGTCCCTCTATAGTGAGGCAGTGACCCTGGGTGTGCACTGTTTGGGATGACCTCATCTTCAGCTCTACCTCCCTCTCTGTGTCTCTCGCTCTCTCTCTGGCCTGTATAATAGGAGCAGGATTAGGGCTATAATAGCGCCCTGGCTGCTCACTGCCGGAGTCTATTGTGGCTTTGTGTGGGAGGGACGCGCCACCGCTCATGGCCACACTCACATTTTGACAGAAAACATGTCCAAATACACTCCTTGGATCAGGGACTGGAAAAGACTTGATTTGATCAAATGCAAATGAGTCACTTCTTCAACAAGGACGCGAGGTGAACGACACACTGACACACCTGGTGGGCAGGTAGCAAGGTTGTCATGCCTCTTTCTACTATAGCAACACCCTGATGACACATTTTAAACATATATCCCCCAAGGACACACACTCACACACTCTCACACACAAACAAAGCCAATTAGTGAGAAGAAGACTTGTCTTATGCTGCCCCCTAGCGGCCCCTCTCCACATCGCCTCCATCTTCCAGAGGTCAATGAGCATCTTTTTTTTCCACAGCTCTCCGCCTGCATCCACTTTTTTTTTTTTTTTTTTTTTTGCAGAGCTTCATGCACTCAGCAGCAAACACTTCCAGGGACTGAATCCTCGGAGCTGGATCCATCTGTCCTCTGCAGAAAGTCTTCACCTATCAATCTGTGAGGCTTTTTTTTTTTTTTTAGGAGAGAGGTGATGAAGAAGGAGGGTGCTGCCTGCAGAACTGGACCCGGGCCCTAACCTGAGGGGAGAGAGAGAGAGAGAGAAAGAGAGAGAGAGAGACTGTGTGCATGAGAGGAGGAGGAGAGAGAGGAAGAGAGAACGAGCTTACTTTGTAGTTGCAGAGAGCCGCTTGACAGGTGAGAGATCACACCGGGCTGCTTGTGCATGGGGGTCCTTAAAGTGGGGGGGTGAGGGGAGGGGTGGGTCAGTGTCTGCAGGAGTCCTTATACCCGGTCGCTTGATTTCAGTTTGCAGATGCCGACAGATGTGCCCGAAGACAGGCTCAACACCGAGGAGAGAGCGACCAAGGTAGGATGATGCTCCATCCGTGCTCAGCTCCAGCATCCAGGCTTTAATCAGCCAATCAGGGCGCAAAGTGATGGATGCGATGGTGTTACATATTCTGGAGCTGCATGTGTGGAGGGCCTGTATGTGTGTTTTAGATAGGGAGGTGGTGCAGGGAGGGGGTGTCCTGCATTGCAATCACTTTCTTAGTTTATTCACTAAATCTTTAATAAAGGTGTAAATCTGCAGAGGATTATCGTTAGACTTTGTAGTTTTCCTCAGCTCTGTATGGCTTCAATGCTTTTTTAATTTTATTTAACAAGACTTTATTATGTTTGTTTTTTGTTTGCCTCACTCTCATTGCATGAGTTCCTGCACAGCTGTTTTCAGGAAAAGCTCTAAAAACCCACTGTGTGCAAACTATCCAGCACCAACTTCCAGACAAAGTTAGTGATTAGTATTATCTGTGTGAACAAGTGCATCGTTTAGAGAACCAGATACTTCCCTCAGGGGTTGGTGGAGACCAAAACAAAGCTAAATGCACAGTGAATATTGGACTTGGGTTCATCAGGCACGACTCCAAATGATGAATGTCAGTGTTGCTCTGTATCTGTGTAAATAGCCAACAAAGTTCATCAGTGAGTTTAAAAGCTAAATATGTCAGTGTTGCGTTTGCTTGTTTCTGCTGCCCCTAGTGGCCAAAAATAATCAAGCGATATTACACATAAATGTCAGTTTACTCATCATGAAGAACATGAAAGGTTGTGTCTGTGGAGGAGCTTTGTCCTTTTAATTTGAAAATTACCCCGATGATGTCACAAAGAGTTGTTTTGGATGGAGACTTCAAATATTTGAGTGAAACGCTGTGTTGTAGCCTAAACTGTGTGAAGTTTAAAAAAAGGACTTGAGTTGTACTATGAGATTTGTGGGATGCAGTGTTTTTAAGGCTTGACTCATGCATGGGAGTGAAAAGCAGGATGTCTCAGTTTGGATTCAGATTTTCTTACAAGCTTTATGCAGATGCAACTGCAATACTAAACACCTGCATTACCACACCATTATGCAAATCAGGCTCTGGGTGCTGCCTTATTTTAAGTGTTATATAAGTAAACACCACATTTGAATACAGACTCGCTTTAAGTGTTATAAAATGAGCGTCCCTCTGTGTCCCCCTGTCCTCCAGTGTGACAGCATGACTCTGTCCAGCACCCCGACTGTTCGCAGAGGAAGCACTCCTCTGCCCATCAAGCACCAGCTCAGACGAGAGGAAGCTGTTCACGATGACTGCGACTGGACGTCAGGTGCAGCTGGACCCTCCGCCTCTCCGATCAGGTTCAGCCCAGCCCTGGATGACACTCTCACGGTGTCTGTGGAGGACAGACCGGACGGACCTTTAAGAATCGCCCTGCTGGGGCAGAACGGCGTGGGGAAGTCGTCGCTGGCCCTGGCCCTCGCCGGGGACATGGACAGGACGGCGTCTGTGGATTCTGAAGGTACAAAGCCGTGTGTTTTTACAGGACTAATGAAGTGGAGAGGAGGCCTGGTGCTTTCACAGCAGGTAAATAAATCCCAGCCTCCCATCTGAGACCTAACTGCTGCTCTCCCTGTCCTTAGGGGAGGGTTATGTGCGCACAGTCACCGTGGATGACGAGGACAGCACCATCATTATCTATGACAACTGGAGACAGGTGAGGCGAACAACACTTCCCTGCTCCCTGCTTCCTCATTAGGCCACTCGCTCCTCTCTGCAGCTGTGTACACTGCGCTCATATGCTATTTGGCATTTGCGCTGTTGTATACAGAACTGAAACCAGGCAATTATAAGCAAGAGCATAGAGAGTTTTTATGTGAGGTCATAGATGTGTGACATATCACATAAGCAATAAATAATGTGATGCAAACTGACTGCGAACAAATGGACTGTCGATCTCTAACTGTGGTTGTTGAGGAAGAACAAATATGGAATCATAAGTATTTTATCTGATACGTCTTCAGTGTGAGGGAAAATGTTCAGACTCAGCTCCTCTATCAAATGCATCCAGTTGACCTCTCAGAGCTGGCTGAGTTGTTGCCAGAATATCAGCAATGGAGGACTTGTAGTATTGATTTCTGTCCAGTTGTTCTGTGTTCATCAAATCTCAGTGCCATTAGTTTTTCAGTGTTATGTTTATGAAAGTCTAGATCCACTCACAGCATCGCTTCGTGGTCAAAGTTGAATCAACATTGGCTGCACAACATTTCCTGCAAGAGAAACAGAGAGCTGCATCTGCCTCTCCCGATGGCTCCAACCACCCTCTCTCACCATATCACTGACTAACTAAGAAAAGGTTTTTTTCTCCATTATATACATGGCTCGGATGCTTGTCCTGTTTACCCTGATTTGGCTTTTCACAACTGAGCTCCTCAGGTGGAGTCGTAGGTGGTGGAGGAGGCTGTGGTCCAAATGCTAAGCTGCTACCGTGTGTTAGCCGAGGAAGCTGCTGCAGGCACATTTTATTAAATGTATTTTTAACTTGTGAATTCACTTGCAAACTAATAGTTTTAGATATTTATCATACAGACACATATGCATGTTAACCATATTTAACATTTCTTGTAATGTAATGAAAAGGTTTGTCAGAGGGCCTGAGGGCTGCAAAATCCTTGTACTATCTCAAGCAGAAGCTCAAAATGTGCCTTCTCAGTTTTGATTCTAACAGCCTAATTATGTTTTCTATATTTGAAGTTCTTCGTGTGCTGCATGCGATGATGCTGTGCTTTATTGGAGGTCAACTAAAAAGCTCCTGAATCACAAGTGCATAGAGAAATCTTTGAGGGAACATGCATCCATTCAGTCATACATAAATTTGAATTTGAGCATATCCCAGCATGCACAAGGCAAATGGTAGGTAACATTAATAAAGATAAATGAAAAGAGCTATGATACATGTCGTACAATACACAGATGCTCACTGTGTATGTAGCATATTTCAAATGTGTTCATCATCATCTGGATCACATCTCATTGTTTAATATACTTGACAACGCTATGACAAAAATTGATGTCGAGCTCAGAGAAACATTGTGGCCAAAAGAGGACAATAAATCTGCTGCGTCTGCTTGACTGAGGAAAACTCATTATCAGGTTGTTTTGCACACTTTTCCCTCTTTTCCCTCGAGTGCAGAGACATCTGTGTGTGGATGTGTGTGTGGATGTGTGTGTGTGTGTGAGCTGCCCACAGAGTAGATGTGCCAAATGACTGCATTAATGTTTTTTATTCAGATGGAAAAAACACACTCACAACACAATCTGTCTTTTTCTTATGCATTACTCTTGGAATCATGAGTTATATTTGTTGTGAGAGACACTTTAATAATCACCTTATAAGAGACTGTCCTTTATAACTATAGTATTTCTTCCATGCCTAAGGAGTAAAAGTTGCCCTCAGTCTCTGCTCAGTTCTGGACTTGATGAAAACTAAATGGAAAGTCAGTGGGCCGTGGCAGCTGCAACTAAAGACCGGCTGAGCTTTAGTCAGTTTTCCACAGTGTGAAGGATTCACTCAGGGATGTATTTATTTTTAGGGATTTTTTTCTCTCTCTCTCTTGCTTGGAGAGGTTGAGCGTATGTGTCAGCAAGAATTTGTGGTGTGCTGCATTTGGTGCTATCTGGAGTAGTAATTTCTCACTTAACCACAGGAGATTTCAGATGGAGCTCTCTCAGTCGTCTGTGTGTTTCTACAGGCCTCCTCTGTCATCCTTCACATAAGGCTTTGACGGAAATGTTTACGAGAGCGATGGAAAGTCAAATGTTTGTGCTCAGTCTCCTAACATGTCACTCACAGTGTATTTAAATGTCAGCTCTAGTTTGGTAACATCTCGCGTGTGTGTGTCCCTCAGGACCTGTCGGCTCTGCTGTGTGAGGTGTGCGTCCTGGTGTTCTCGGTGACTGACAGGCGTAGCTTCCACCGCACCGCTCAGCTGCGGCTTCTCCTCAGGGAGACTCAGCCCCAAACTCCCATCATCCTCGTGGGTAATAAGAGCGACCTGGTTCGCACACGTGAGGTCACCTCTCAGGGTAAGATCAATCCTTCTTTCACCTGTTTTACTGCTTCCTTCCGTCGTGGCTTTCACGGTTGGTGTTGACATTTTCAGCTCTTTATCTCTGTCGGTAAACACTAGCGTAGGGTGAAATCTGTGAAAATGTAAATGTCAGTGTCTCAGCTTCATCGCAGTGTGGGAGGATGATGGAAGTCACAATTACAGCTAAAGCAGCCGAGCATTCGCCGCCAGTGCAACCATAAACTCAATATTGCTCTAAATAAGCAACAATCAGTGGTTTAGGTTTGAAAACATAGAACATACACTGTTATTCTTTATTAAGAGTTTTGAGCTGCAAAGGAGTTGTTTCAGGTACCCACTCAGGTTTCTTTATAAAAAGTCAAAGGTACGATACTGTTTACATAAAAGCTTCGTAGGAGAAGTTAACTACGACTGCCAAGGTGGATTTTGGCAAACATCTAATCACAGAGCTAAAATTATATCATGTGCTGTTGAAGGTGAGTGAAGACTAAATATTATGGTGCTGAGTTAAATGTTGTATTTGGAAGCTTCTGCCACAAAGAAATGATGGAGAAAAAAATTGATTTCCCAGAAACAAAGTTGAATAGTTAAAGCAGGTGGACATGATATAAACTTATATGATTGCTGGATTATACAGAAGAGCAGGGATGTCGTGCAAACCAAAACATTTACGGGGGTGGGTAGTTAGAGGTGGGGGGGCATTTCCTCAGAAAAACAAAGAAAATAATGATGCAATTTTCTGCAAGACTTTAGGGGGATTATTTTAAGGTGCACATAAAAAGCTCATATCCACAACGTCATTTAATTTAGAGAACATTGATAATAATAAAAAAATGAACCCACGAAGACGATAATAGCTGTATTTTAACACGATGAACAAGAAGAGCATGAGTACAGATGAGACCGTGCTGCCAAAAAAGCTCAGACTCTGCTGTTAGAATCCGTTTTTACAGCCTCCTCGAAAGATCCATTATCACCGCCAGCCTAAGTGCATACAACCTGTGACCACACCTACACACTGATATAACTGAAAGAGGGGGGGGGGGGGGGGGGGCAATCATAGCCAAGTGTAGGATTTTCATGCCTACCTTAAGGTCTGTAGTCGAGACCCCAGAGGTGATCCCCAGTGTTAGATTGTGTGTCATTGTATTCTGTATCATATTGTATATCATATTGTATATCATATTGTATTATATTGTATGATATATCATATTGTATTTTCTAATAATGCATCCAAACTAACTACAAACTCATCATCTCATCTCGTCCTCTGCTCCCTCAGAGGCCATGTCCAGCGCCGCCCTCTACAACTGTCTGTACCTGGAGATCTCTGCCTCTCTCGACCACCGTACCCCGGAGCTCCTGGAGTGCGCCGTGCGGCTAGCCAGGGGCCAGCCCCCGTGGCCCCCGGGGACCAGCGCGGAGGACATGAGCGGCGGAGGTCAACGCGAGAGCATCACCTCCCGCGCAAAACGTTTCCTGTCCAGCCTCGTGCCCCGATACCCCCGAGAGCGAGAGGTGGGCAAGTTCATGAGGCAGAAGTCCCGCTCGTGCCACGACCTGGGGGCGCTGTGACGGGGGGAGTTCAACGCTCAGATTGTTTAGCAGAGGTAGCTGGAAGTGATGTAGTGTATCAACAGAGAGGAAGAGGGAGTGAAAGAGCGAAGAGATGTGAGTAACAGAGGAGGTGTGAAGGTGCCAGAGCGACGGCAGGACAATGTTGTGAGTGATCATCATGTGCGTCCGGCAGAGATGAAACAGGGGGGGTGACAATGTTAGTGATGATGCTTATCCATAGAAATTTTATACACAAGACTAAACACAGAAGAAGAATACTGTTGTAGAACACGTGTAAATAAATCGTAGTGATGCATAACTGCCACCCTCACACAATCCTGATTCCCAGAAAGGTTGGGATGCTGTGTAAAGCAAATGCAGTACAAAGATAATTAATGTTCATTCACCCTCATTGATTTTTGTAAATATCTGCTTATTTTGAATTTGATGGCAGCAGCATGTTTCAAACAAGTTGGGACAGGAGCAACAAAAGACTGTGAAAGTTGTGGACTGATCCAAAAACACCTGTTTGGATCATTCCACAGGTAAACAGGTTCATTGGTAACAGGTGATAGTATCATGATTGGGTATAAAAGGTTCATTCTGGAAAGACTCACAAGCAAAGATTCAGTGAACCACAAGATTGTATGAAAGATACAGGAGGAGGTTTACATATGATTGCATTCTGTTTTTATTTACATTTTACACAGCGTCCCAATTTTTTTTAAAATCTTGGTTGTAGCTTTGAGAGCTAAATAAAAATTTTTTTTGAGGTCTTGAGAAAGCCACCGCACGTTTGCTTTGTTATTTAACAAGTTGTTGCACGTTGCTTATTACAGCAAAGGGGAAAGCAGTAATCACATTTAACAACTGTTCAAGCCCAGGATAAAGTCATGACACCACACATTCAGAGCTCATTAGTGGGTGAGACTGCTGATGATTCACGTTGTGTTCATTTACTCTCAGATATTATGCTCTCCGCAGGGATGGCAAGCAGCGAAGTAGTGAAATGTCAGCGAGCAGCGAAGGAAATTAAAGAGATGAAACGTGGATGCACAGAGCTCAGCGCGTCAGTAAGAGAGGGAAATCCGGAATTATTGTATATAGAGCGATTGTTGCCATGTTACAGTTGTCAAGGAGACCTGAAACCACTGAGACGTACACATGATGTCCATTTCAGCTCATGCACCTCTACGCTTTATGCCACACATCCTGCAGATGCAGAGACAGGAAGGATGCACATATTTTTAAACGTGAAATCAAACTCCAAATTAAAATGCAGAGGATTTTTTTTTCTTGGTCAGATATCAGCTTCTCTGCACTCATCTGTATCACTCTCTACCCTCAGCACTTCCATCCTCCCACTCCCACCCACACGTGAACAAAGATTTAGCACATCACAGGTCGTTATATCCATCATTTGTTATCAAAGGGAGAGCTGTGCTATAATAGAAGTAAAAAATAAAATGGTGGCATGATAGTCTGACTCATTCCCTTGGCTGCAAACTACTGGAACGGATTGAAAGGTTAAGATTTTGGATTGCAAGTGCGGGATACAGACTCCCTCTCGTGGCTGAGTGGAGGTGCAACAGCTGAGCAGAAGAATCTGAATGTGAGTGAACAGGCAAATAGAAAGGAAATATTCATGCAGCTCTCAGTCCTGGTTCATAAGTTGCTGTCACTTTAGCAGAGCATCCTGTTCACTGAGAGGAAGTGCACCTGTCTCGCATTTAATGAGGGAAAGATTGTGAGACAGATTCATGTTGAAGTCACAATTTGCATACAAACTACCTGCAGCCCGAGGGCGTTTAAGGGCTTTCACATCAGCCAGAGGAGCTCAGATTGTCATTTCTAAAACAGCTCAGTCGATGGTCAAGTGTGCATCAAGAGTTTGCATGTTAAAATGCAAATTAAATTTACACTGTGACTGACACTTCAGCTATGAAACGAAGCATCGACACTGTCTGCAGCACATATATGAAAAGCACCTGCAGCCACTTGCAGTCTCTTCTGAACTCCATATTCCACTAAACCTGTCAATACAATCTAATCAGCTCAAATTCTATTTACATTTTAAAAACGCACTCTGAGCACAAACAAGAAAAACTCACCTTGGCCCCAATTAGGTTCATAGAGTTTCATAAAGTCTGAGGTCCAAATTCCTCCACCACCACCCTCCCCCGCCTCACAAACTTACCATAAGATGAAAATTTCATTTTTTCTCCACTTGCCTATTCTCTTATATCTCCTTTGCAGTATATTTCACAATGACCTAAATGCTATTTTGAGGCCTTCTTCACATTATCACTCTAACCCTGGTGGAGAAAGACTAAAGAGGTTTTTTGTATAGATCAAAAAAAAAAAAAAAAAAAAAGGTCTTTAAAAACAATTCTGTGCAACATCAAATGTGATAGCTCAGACCCTGGTCCAAATATCTAATAATTCTGTTTAAAGTAATGACTTTTACTAGAAGATCAATCTTCTCAGCTGGCTCTTAGAAAGTGGATGACTATATATCCCTAAGTGCTCAAAACTAATTCTTAAAATGAAATCAAAAATATCATTTTCAAAGATCTTCAGAGAGCAGATAGTTTGACTTTTACAGCAGAGAAAGCAAAAGTAAAATGCATTTTGTTAACATTGGCTCAGTTCCATGAAGTTTCCCAGTAAACCAACAGTAACATGTGGACCCTGGAACCAGCTCACCTAAATGAAATACAGCTGTTCAATGTCATCAATTACTTCTGTGCTTTTCCTGCCACGACGTGTCAAAATGTCTCCTGTGAAAAAGGCCTGTAACAGGATTAAACAACCACAAGTTTTTAATTAAGAAGCTTTTATTGGTCTTTTTAATGGAATGATTCATGAGTGAGAAAGTACATTGTTAGTGGGTTTTCATGGTAAACAAAGACATGACTGACAGAGGAGCCCGAAACCAGCAGACTGGGCTCAGAAGGGGTCTTGATCCACTTCAGAGGCTGCAGGCCTGCAGCTTTTTGTCGGCCAGCTTGAGAGACACCCAGGTGTTGAGCATGGAGGCCCTCAGTTTGCACCACACCAGGTGATCGCTCAGCCCGAAGACCTGAGCGGCAAACTGAGCGGCGGCCTCGGGGGAGAGGATCGTGGAGCAGCCAAGACCTGCAGAGGAGAAAACAACGGCAGGTACAATGATGAATTAATTCAAATGTGAGCAACAATTTAAGACATAATACAGGAAGTGCTTTGCTCACCACTTGGCATACGGAGGGAGGACCACACATCTTGGGCACCCCAGTCTGGAGTGAGAGGGGGGCAGTTGATGACAGGATACGCTGTGTTTCCAGACATCACCGGACCAAGGCCGTTACTTCTGCCGGCTACAGCCACAAACACGGTGGGTACGCCGTCACCTGAGGAAAAGCAATCACATGTGACATGATAGATAAAACGCTCACTTCTTCAGAAAGGAAACAGATTAGGTTAGTGAATAATACACACCTTCATATTCTGCTTTGATTCGGAGTGTCTCATCTGGGCCTTTGTGGGCCGAGGTGACTCTCAGGATGCAGGGGATCCCGTAGGAGGAGCAGGCCTTCCTGATTTTTTCACAGTGAGCCATGTCGGAGGTGGAGCCCATCAAAACCACCACCCTGCTGCTGGCCTGGGGCTCCAGCAGCAGCTAGACACAACACAGCTCTCATTAGCTCTGTGCAACTTAGAGCCAAACTTTTTTCAGCCTCAGCCTCCCAGTTATAGCATCAAAGAATCTTCTCATATTGAATTCTTGAACAATGTGTTTGTTTTAAATCCTCTGTCAATTATCTGTTCATATTAAACATTTTTATTTGCACTGAACTTATCTGTAAAACTGAAAACCAACATACATAATAAAAAAGCAAACAGAAGCTGAAAGCCTGCCCTGATAATAAAGACTAGATTGGGTAAATGGGTTCAATGTACCTTGACCCTCTCAGAAACCCACTCAAAGTTCCTCTTCACCATCTGCATTGCCTCAGGCGTGACTTCTTTCAGGTCTCGATACACCTAGAAAGAGAGGAAAACAAGTGATGTCAGCTTTAATCTTCATCATCAAAATGAACTGGCGAGACCAAAGTAAAGTCTGCACCTGCTTATCTTTCTGCTGGCTTCGATCTCCAGCTGGCCACAGCCTCCACGAATCGTTGTCGATCACATCAGCGAGGACGATCTCTTTAGTCTTCACATTGACACCGAACTCGATCTAGAAATAAGGAAGATGAACTGAAGCAGCTGCAATTGTTCAATGGTCACATGATGGGGTCGAGTTTGACCAGCAGAGGGCAGTGTTGCACTTCATACCTTCATATCCACCAGCGTGCAGTTCTGGGTGGCCCAGGCCTTTTCCAGAATCTCAAAGATGGCCACAGTGCTGCGATTCATGATGTCCACCTCACACTGACCGATGGCGAGCCCGGCCGGAGAGAATTTGGCCTCCAGCAGCTGCTCCTCAGACCACTGGGGGTCATTGTTGGCATCATCCTACATCAGAAAGCAAATGATTACGTAAAGATGGATGTGATTTGACATTTGGCCCCTTTGAGTGACGTAAAGGGGAGGCTCACTTTGAAGAACATCTCCATCTTCAGGGGGGTGAAGCGGTAGCCCTCCTTGACTCCTGGATTCCTCTTGAGGAACGATCCAGTCGCCACTCTCCGACAAACCCACTCAATGGGAATCATCTCACAGTGGGCAGCGATGAAGGCCGTGTCCGAGTGCTGCTTCACAAAGGCCGTCTTAACACCTGGAACGAAGGGAACATATTAGCCAAGCCCCATTTATAGTTCCAAAATCCAAACATCCTGACTGTGTCACACTAGTACTTTAAAGCCTTTCATAACCCTAAAATGAATCGAGTGAGGGAGATATGGTTGGTCACGTTCTGGTTAATTATGTGCGCCAAAGTTTCAAGTCACAAGACAGCCCTAACCACAGCTTATCAGATGCACACCACTCTCATGAGCAGCATGTGGGTTATAGTTACCCAATTAATTTTAAATGAAAGCAAGATGGAGAGTCATTTTGGAATTTTTTGAACCCGTTGACAGACATGCGAGCACAAAGCTCCTGCACATGTCAGCTGTCAGGATTACTGCTTTATCAGTTTAGTACAGTCTGCTATTAACTGCAGGAGTCAGGTATAAAGACTTAAACTGAAGGAAAGAAGAAAGAAAAATCAAACTAGTCGTTAATGAATTTTGTCATGATGGTAAAACGTGGTGATGTGATCATGTATTTTCAATAAAGCTGTAACAATTGGATAAAAAACTGGTTACAAACCATTTTGATACTCAATGAAAGACATTTTAAAATTGAGACTATTTTGCTGGTTATCTTTGAAGCTATTCAACTAATAGCTGTAGAAGCATTTTGTCACTGAAATTTAAGTAATTTAAAGAATTATTGATGACATTCTTTTTTTTTTTTTTTACTATCAATCAATAATGTAAATAAACTTTGGCTGCATGTACAAGCATGTCTTAAAACTACTATGCTGATTTCCCAACAGTTGACAGAAAAGGTAAATAGGCCAAAGGTTGTCTACGATCAACTCACTGACCTCTTATCTTACTCACAAGGGTCAAACTGGGAGAAAAATGCAGTGGGATTCATTTATTCTGATTATGAAAATAAAAGTAAGAAAATTACAGTGATAACATCCCTCTGGCTTTGAACTGCTCACTAGAACAAAAATGTTTCTCAGCATGTTCGAAAGTGGCCTCAGGGTGAGTGACACCCATTACCTGGCACAGTGTCTTATGAATGGATCAACCCATTAGAATAAGTTGAACACCGAGTCCTCACCAGATTCCTGGAGGAGCCTGAACACGCAGCTCGTCGTCTTGTTGGCGATGGCAGCCTTTCCCTCCATCTGGTCCTTCCTCACTGCGTTTCCAGCTGTGATCTGGTCTTTGGACTGGACCAGAACCAGGCCTGGCTGGTCCACGATCTCAAATATCTGCTTTGTCTTTCCTTCATTCAGCTTCTGGCCGATGTTCAACTCTGAAAAACACGCACACGCACACAAATGGAAAAAACTAATTAAAATACACTCACGTTTATTTATACTACAAAAATATGCATGAATCGTTTTAAAGTTTCTCTACCTGGTGTGGATGCCATGGTGATGTTCTTCAACAAGCTGCAGTCCTGGAAGACAAGACACAAAAGTGCCAGTAAACTTTGAGAAGTCGCACGATGAAGAGGCAGCAGGAGGCGTGCGGGCTGCTGAAGCAGGAAGTGGAGTCCGTCTTACGTGCTCCGTTAACCAATCACATCCCTCAGCTCACACAGACCCCCAATCACAGCGGCGCGTTCGTCACCACGTGAGGGGAAGATGCTCCAACATCAAATATTTGCAAGACGAAGAAGTTTTTTTTTTGGGAGTTTATCCGCTAAACTACCTCCATTTTCTCTCTGACAGGAAGCTTCACTTATCAAAACTTCACCGAGAATAAACAAGTGGCCGCTTGATCGAGTCGATTAGTTTGATTCTGATTATTTGTTGTCATCGTAAAAAACCACGTGTTCGGGTTTGAGTGATGAAATCAGTGATGAAGGTTTTCTCTTAAAGCTCAACACGTTTTTTTTTAATTCTTTTCTTAACAAATGTCAGCTGAGTTTATGTTTTGTTAACGTGCCACGTTGTCCTGGAGCGCGTGTTCACATCACGAGTATCAGAGACCAGGACTAGGACTAGGACAAGGACCAGGACTGATGGAGTTCGAGGAGTCGGGTATCGGAGAGGAGTGCGGGGTGTTCGGCTGCGTGGCGGCCGGACAGTGGCCCACCCAGCTGGAGGTGGCTCAGGTCCTGACCCTGGGGCTCGTGGCGTTACAGCACAGGTGAGTAACGAGTAACGAGATTTTTTTTTTTTTTAAATAGTTGCATTAAAAGAGAGTTCAGGACCAAGTGTGCAACAAAACTTAATTTCTAGTCACTGAGGCCAAAAACCTAATGAATATAAAGTCCAACTAAATAAATAAGGAAACAATGTTGATTTCTTTAACTGGACACAACAGATAAACAAGTTGTAAAGAAAACAGCCTGACTGTTGTTTGTGTGACTCCAGGCTGCATTGTTTTTCTGTGCTGAGAAGAAAATGTGAAATTGTTCTGCAGACACTAAGTTGTTATATGGAAAGGAAAAAATAAAAGGCAGTGCTTTGAAATCCTCACAAATTCAAATCTGATAAATGTCAATACAGTTTTGTTATGAGTCAAGTTGTTAATGCTTATAAAAGTTATTTTCATTATTGATTAGATTAATCTCTTAATTAATCATATTATCTGTACAATCTCAGAAAACAGAAAAAATGCATCTTCTAATTTAAGAATTTAAGATATTAAGTAAAGATAAAGTGATTTTTTTGATCAGTTAATCAATTAATTGACTCATTGTTGCAGCTCTAAAACACAGTGTCCTTTCGAGCATCATGTCTTTTCTCTGCAGCCTGTTAAAGAATAACATCTTCAGTTTACCTTGGTTGTGCAATGTTTGTCACATGGGATTAGTAGATGTTACCTCTCTCTCTGGGGATGGATCATTGGAGGCCATTGAACGCACTGAATTGATCTTTATTATCGGGATGTGATCCTGTTCTTCTTTACATCGGGCCTTATCAGCAAAGTCAGAACGGGTGGGCGTTTTTTTTACTGGCGTTTGGAGTGTGGGGTCTGAAAAGGGGAACAAGCAGGTTTAAATTATTATTCTTACAATACCTGAATGCTGAAAAAAAGGGATGCTAATACAAAATTTCAGTGCTTCACAGCCAAGCAAAATTTCTTCTCCTCTCAGTCTGACGGTGGACTTCATCACGAGCCATTTGTTGGCAGCTACAACCGAACCCTTATCCATAATTTAATTATCAGGCCCGGTGACAAATCATGGGACTGAGTCAGACATTACAAAGGCTGCACTCATTTCATGTGACACACAAGGTGATTACAGAAGGAGGCACATTTCAAACCTTGATCCACGGCTTTCCTCTTCATTCCTCTGTTTGCTGAGTAGGGATCCTCTCTGTCTGCCCTAGTTTCAGAGAAGCCTGCAGACGACATGAAACAGTGACAAGATATCAGGCTGATCTTTAAAAGAAGAAAATGCCAGACAGACCTGTGACTTCTTCAAACTGTACATTTATTTTTAGAGCTGATTCACCACCAAGGAATAACTTTAAGATCTTGAGGCTGTGATGGTTTTATTTTGACATATGGATTCATTTTTTATTATTTTATTATAAACAGATAAATCTCACTTTACCTCAGTGTTTTGAATATGAATGGAAATTTATGTAAAATCTTATTTATTTTCTGTTTATGTTAAGGAGTACATAAATTAAGATTTAAAGTAGAAAACTATAGGTGAATTCTTCTCATCAACCACCTGCCCATTAGAGATGAATGAAAAGCTCTCACTCATTAATCTGTGCTGTTGATCCAAGCGGAGCTCCTGGACCGCATGCAGCCTCAGCTCTTCGTTGTTTGGCGCAACATCAAGGCTCATAGACGAGACAGAGCCCGAACTGGAAGATCTTTCCTCCGTCGCTCCCGTCATTGCGGTCATGTGATTGTTCTCCTCACAGTCCTCCAACATCGTGAGTCTGCCTGAGTCCGCCTGGTTGTCTGCAGCCCCCGGGTCATGGGGCGAGCCGTTGGTTGTGCGATTCATGATGGCGTCCACCTCATCGTAGAACCTCATGAGGCGCCTCGGGTCGGCCTCGTCGCTCTTTCCTCTTTGCAGGGAGCGGTAGAGGTACTTGAGGTTTTTGTACTTGGTGTGGCACTGCTTCCAGTCGCGTTCGATGCCTTGCTGCATCAACCTGTTGGAGATCTGGACGAAGATGTCTCTCTTCCTGGTCGAGCTCTCCAGCTGCCTACACACGCGCTCGTCCGACCAGACTTGAACCAGAGCTCGCACCTCCTGGTCGCTCCAGTTTCGACCTGTGTCCGACACCGTGACCACGTGGAACTGGTCCGAGCTGGACGGGTCTGTGAGCGTCAGATGGGCATCTGAAGTGAATAGAAAAGGATTAAGGAAAGATTACAAATGCTGTAAAGTGCACTGGTTAATGATGTGCTCACCTGTTCCTCTCCATTTTCCTTCCATGTCTCCGTCAATATCGTAATCATCACTGTTGTCATCTGAAAATAAAAAAGTCGTGAAAAAATTGATCTTTCTTTTAAGCTTGAACACTTGATTGGATTGGATACATACCATCATCAATTTCAATGACAACCTCACTTTCCAAGGCTGTCGTCTGTGCTGGTGTTTGTAGCCTCCCTGCTCCCATGTCTCCATCATACAACTTCTTCTGCATCTCCGGGGTTCCATTGTCCAGCCCCCGGTCCAGCAGAATGGCCTCCACCTCATCGAAGAACTTCATGTACTTCCCCGGGCCTCCTGCGCCGCTGCCTCCTGCGGCGTGAGCGCTCTTAGCAGTCTTGTAGTCGTATTTCAAGTTCTTGTATTTTGTCCGACATTGCTTCCAGTTGCGCACCACCCCAAAGCTCCTCTGCATCTGGCGGGCCATCTCTTGGAAGATGGATTTGTTGCGCAGCGTGCACTTCAAGCGCTCCCGAATGCGCCGGTCGGCCCAGACGCACAGCAGCGCTCGCACCTCGTCGTCCGTCCAGTGGCGGCCGCCCTCTTCGGCCACGCTGGGGGTGTAAGGAAGAGCCCGGTGGATTCGACTCCTCATACCTGCACACACATGCACACGCCGTGTCACCTTCAAGTTTGAGTTAGATACGATGGAGCTGAGACCAAAATGTTTTAATCTAATCAGAGTGTTTAAATGTTTAGAGCAGGCAAAAGTTTTCTTTCAGTTTAAGGCTAAAACTAGTTTGACTGACATGCTTGTTTATCTCCTGATCTAAGATGTGTTGAGCCTTGTCACCATCATCAGTTGGGGTTGAACCTACATTTACCTTCCTGCACTGGGATAGTGACTGAGGAAGGGTAGATTCCTCTTTGATTACCCACATCTTCCACCTCTTCCTCCCAGCCCTCCTCTGGCCTTCCATCCACTCCTGGGCTGTAGTTTGCTGCTGCTGCTGCTGCTGCTGCTGCGTCAGGCTTCCTGCTCTGAAGTCCCAGGCTCCTGCACTTGGCCTGACACTCCCACCAGCTGCGCACAACACTGAGCCTCCTCAGACGCTCTGAGATCAACTCAAATGTGGTTCTGCTCTCAGCTACGTGCTGAGCTCCCACCTCGTCCCACACTGTCATGAGAGCCAGCACCTCTGCCTCCCCCCACTGCCTCTCCACCGAGCCTCTCTCCTCCACCACCTCCCTATCACCTCCTCTTTGTCTCTCTGCTCCTCTCTCCATGTTTGAGCTGACCTGGAAACGCTTTCTTTTCCCCAGTCCGTCTGTCTCTGCTGCCCAGTTCCCTAGGCAACCAGGCGGTTAAGCCTGAAAGCAACGCCTCCATGCAGAAAAGCAGCCTCACCACTGGCTTAAGCTGTGTGCTGAGGGGGCGGGACCAGCTGTAATCTGAGAAGCAGCTTGGTAAATAGACTGAAACTGCAGCAAGACGACTCTCCGTATATGGCAGCTCCACGGCCGAGAAGCAGACGTTTCTGTTTTCCTTTTTTTTTTCCCCCCTCTCGCTCCTCGTTCCTGCTTTATTTTGCCCGAATCAAACCAGTTTATTTTGCCTCGAGGCTCAGATCGAGCTTTTGCAACTGAGCAAGTTCATGCATGTGTGATCTTGTAGAAATGAGACCGAGGCATCGTTCACTGTAAAACTCACCTCCCACTGATGTGTTTGCGCTGTTACAGTTCACATGTGATTGCTTGTGTCTGCTCAGGGGTCAGGAAAGTGCTGGGATTGTCACATGTGATGGAGCCAATCCGCCTACATACACAGCCCACAAGGTAACATTGATCGTCCAGAAGTCCCTTGTATGATTAGATAGAAACATAGTTCACTGTTCGAACATGGAAAACATTTAAGCTGCTTTATGAATAAAAAAACATCATTATTACAGTCACACAAACACGCAGCTTGACACATTGAACTGACTTTACCACACACAGATTGTGGCCTGTTTTCCCACTCTGCCACATAATAGCTGCACATTACTCTCCACTTTATTATTTGTGCCGCCTGTGCAACTGATTCTCACTGATTCTTCTCGCCATTTGTTTAGGGAATGGGATTAGTGAGCGCCGCTTTCCCACCCGAGGCTCTACTGAAGCTGCGCTGTGGTAACCTCGGTATTTGTCACACACGCTATTCAACCACTGGGATCTCAGAGCTGCAGAACTGCCAGCCCTTTGTGGTGGATACGCTGCATGGCAAGATTGCTGTGGCACACAATGGAGAGCTGGTTAATGCTCTCGCTCTGAGGAAAAAGGTGAGGATGGTCCCCCAGCTCGTTCTCACTGAACCCTTACTGGAGGCTCTCTGCAGGAGTGAACTTAACTAACCCAGGCCTCTGTAACAGTATGCATGACATGTTATCATTCTGATGTAAGTATGCAATGAAAGATACTGGCCTGCATGTAATTAACACTTCTATATATATGTTCAGTCAGTCATTGTGAATGTGCCATGCAGGTAATGCGCCACGGTGTCGGCCTCTCCACCAGCTCAGACAGCGAACTCATCACCCAACTGCTGGCGTTAACTCCACCTATGGAGGAGCTGGATGCACCAGACTGGGTTGCCAGGTTGGTCTTATGACTTTATGCTGCATAAATATTAACATCATTTTCTCAACAATGATTAAATCGTGTTTTTGTTGTTGTTGTTGTTGTTGTTGTAGAATTAAGAACCTGATGACCGAGACCCCCACATCGTACTCACTGTTGGTGATGTTCAAAGATGTTATCTACGCAGTGCGCGACCCTTATGGAAACCGCCCCCTCTGCATTGGACGGCTTGTTCCCATCTCTAAACTACACAGTTCAGGTATTCTCAACATGTTAGTTTTAAAAAAAAAAAGCCTGACGTCTACTACTGATAAAGAAGAGGTCTCACGAAAGCTTATCAGTGTTCAGGCCAAAGCATTTTTAATGTCACATGCTGACCTTTGAATTCGTCAGAGGTCAGATGTTTAGGCTGGTGGATAATTAACAGCGTTCTTTGTCTCTTTGCTCAGGTAATGGAGAGGAGGACACTGAGGGATGGGTTGTGTCATCAGAGTCCTGCAGCTTCCAGTCCATCGGTGCCAAGTCAGTTTTTACCACCAATTTAATATCTTCTGCAATATAATAGAAGACTGCATTGTGGGTAATAAGAATTTTCATGTCCCACCTGGTTCTTAGGTATTACAGAGAGGTCCTACCAGGAGAGATAGTCCAGATATCCAAACATGGGATCAAGTCTCTGAGTGTTGTCCCTCGGCCTGAGGGAGACCTCCCGGCTTTCTGCATATTTGAATATGTTTATTTTGCCAGACCAGACTCGATTTTTGAAGGTTTGAATATTTATCATGCATCATCCTTTATTGCTCTTTTCTTAGCTGTTGGACTTAACTGTAGAGTAATTGACACTTTGTTTAAGTGAGAGTGTGTCACATGTTTTATTATGTGGTGTGTCCCTATACTGCAGGGCAGATGGTCTATACTGTCAGGCAGCGCTGTGGTCGCCAATTAGCCATTGAGGCTCCGACAGACGCAGACGTGGTCAGCACCGTGCCAGAGTCTGCAACTCCTGCTGCGCTGGGCTACGCTCAGCAGGTCTGTCTGCAAGCTGTCTGCTGGAACTGAAGTGATGTAATACTGACTCTGTCTCTGGACCTCTGTCCTCACAAGCTTTCCTCTCCTCATCCTCCTCTCACAGTCTGGGCTGCCGTATATCGAGGTTCTGTGTAAGAACCGCTACGTTGGGAGAACATTCATTCAACCAAATACTCGTTTGAGGCAGCTGGGTGTTGCCAAGAAGTTTGGGGCTTTGACTGACAACTTTGCCGGGAAACGGGTGGTGCTGATTGATGACTCCATCGTCAGAGGCAACACCATCTCTCCCATTATAAAACTATTGAAGGAAGCTGGTGCAACTGAGGTTTGTTTACTAAGGATGTTACATATTCATATATATGGTGACATGATACAGTTTGAATTGTGGTCCCTAATCTGAGAATCACTATAAAGTGAGGTGATTAAAAAGAGCAGGAAAGCACAAGAAAACATTCATACATGGTGAAAGTAGTTTTATTTTTTTAGGCATTTCTTTAATCCTGTGTTTGTCCTGTGATCATTTTACCACCTCAAGTCTCCTGAAAATGATTCAAAATAAACCAGGGGTTCCTGCAGTGTTTTATAGCAGAGACACCTGCAATAAAGAACAACTCCACTTATGTCAGAAGAAATCATTACACCTTTATGAAATACATGGCTTATTAAACATCAGTGAAAACGAGCACCGCCACCAAATTGCACAATAAAGGCAACATATTTAATGAGTGAGCAAATGGTTTGAACCAGGTCTGTCTGATTCAGCTCAGCAGGTGTTTAATTGATCACATTAAACATTCATCTGGTAGTAATAAATCAAGGCAACACATTGCAGAGTCAGGGTGGAAAACAGAAACCATTCTTCTTTTTTTTTTTTTAATGAGTTGTAAAGAGTGAAGACTATCAGCACAATCTGTCAACCTGGTGTAAAGCCAACAGTGAAACGGCCTCAGAATTAAATTTATTGACCTGTGTTTTTCTCCTTAATAGGTCCACATCAGGGTTGCCTCTCCACCGATCAAGTTCCCTTGCTACATGGGCATCAATATTCCAACCAAGGAGGAGCTCATTGCAAACAAGCCAGAGTTCCAGGATATTGCTGGATACATTGGTAAGTACTGTTATGGTAGAAAACTTCCAGTGTGTCATCTTCTCACTTGATCTTCACTTCACTTCACTCACTGTGGCTTCATAACCTCAAATTTAACACTTGACCTGTCGTTTAGGTGCTGACAGTGTCCAGTATCTGAGTGTGGATGGCCTGGTATCAGCCGTCCAGGAGGGAATCACCTCCCTCCAGAAGGACATGATCAGCACCAATAACGGTTCCAGCAAGAGAGTGGGTCACTGCACCGCCTGTCTGACTGGGAAATACCCAGTAGAGCTGGAGTGGTAACTGGTTCACCAACGCCATGATTGACTGGGGATTTACTGCAAGCTCCCACAGCTGATACAAGCTAATTTAAAGTTCTCTGTAGACTGGAGAAGAAGTGGTCGGGCGTGTCAGTTCTGTTGGTGGGGACACTACAGATGCTTTTGCTTAAGTTGACGATGTTGCTTTTGATGACCTGGAGCAGGTTGCTGGAGGTCTCACCTTGCTACAGTGATGTAAAAGTCGGCATCAGGTCACTAAAGTGCGGCTACAGGTGCACATCTGACCACAGAACACTGATGCCTTTTGTTTGTTTTTGGTCATTATATAAATGTAGTTGTTTTCTGAAAAGGCCTCCCTAGTTTCACATTCCAAACCTTTACGACACAGAAGCATTAGATTATCAGAAAAACGCACAAGGCTAGTGACCAAAAAGTGAAATTGTCTTTATTTTCTTTATCAAGTGTACTTTTCTACCTTTACCTAAAACTCACCACTATGTTCTTTCTTATGAGTCTGACTGTGAGATATGTTTTCTTAACTTTAAACATTTCATGAATATATTTGAAAAGTTATAATAAACAGCAATGAGAACTTCATTTTCTTCAGAAATGTCATTTTTACATTGACACAATTGAACTTTAATAATGAAGAGATACTACAAGGCATAAACATGAAGCTACATTAACTCAGGTGATTTTGCACCACAGCACAAAAGTGAAACATTTAGCATACGATACCATATTAAGTCGAACAAATAGAAGATTTTATCAGCACTTGTTAAAAATAAAACATCCAAATAGGAAGAAATGGACAAACAATGACAGCTTAGAGGTTTAAAATGTCTCAGCAGGGCAGTGATACAGTCTCCTGAGCTCCCACTGCACCAGCTGGGAGAAATAAATTCTTCCTTTGGAAGCCTCACGCTGCGACACAATCCCTCCACACTGACATTTGTTACATGACAGCGTTTTACAGTGATACTTGTTTGAGGATTTCAGTGGGCAGGCCGGTGTAATCCCTTGTTCACCATTTTCTGCACATGTTGGGGAAGAAGAGAGGAAGATTAGGACAAGACAGGAATGATAGGAGGCTAATGCTGTACATATGTTTATCACATCGATGATGGATTAGATATAATCACCTCGGGGAGTAGCTGTTGGTCATTTTGCTCTCAAGAGAATCTCCTGTTGAATGAAACATAATAATGAATAAGAGGATTGCACAGTAGACAGGATATAAATAATGACTTCTGGAGCATGATCCAGGCTCACCCAGGCCAGACAACTCTGCTGCAGATACATGGCGGCCCCGACTCATCCAGGTCTCCTGATGTACCTCTGCTGAGCGCTGCTGGGTGCTGAACCTTTGAAACATGCTGTGTTTACTGAGGCTGTTGGAGAGGCCAGTATGAGACTGCTCATATTCAGCTGAATGGAGACAGCGCCGCAGCATCTCGTTCCCATGGCGTTTGGACCCCGGGGACGATGCACAGTACTTGTCCCTGGAGCGTTTGGACTGGGGCTGGCTGTTCCAGTTTAACTCTCTGTGGCGTTTCCTCAGGAGGGAGCGGTGGGGCGACAGGGCGAGGGCAGCCAGAGCTGAGGAAGAGTGGCCTCTGCTGGCCTCTGAGGTTCTAGCACAGAAACGGCAGGGAGGCCCGTTAAAGGGAGACGACCTGCTCTGGCAAACAAACTTGTGGTAGAGTTTTATAAAGTCCTCATCAACCTTCTTTGGTGAGCAAGAAGCATGGATCAATGGCATGGCGGAGTCGAAGGAAAGGTGCCGCCGGAGCCTGACATGACTGGATGCTGCTGTAGCTGACTGAGGTGAAGGCAGCTGTGGAAGGGAATGATGGGAGTCTTGAGGGTAAAGCATCCTCAGTGGCACACTAATCTTTTGTGGAGAGGAGAGGTGGGAAGTGGACATTGATCTGGGCCTCAAAGGCTCTCTGGAAAAACTTTCCACAGAATGTGCTCTGGGGCTTCTGGAGAAGGCATGAGGTGATCGACTGAGGCTGGTCATCATCCTCGATTTTAATGGACTGTGCCTGACTGGGGAGCCGGAGATGTCTGGTCTCTCTTTAACAGTTGTTGTTTGCGAGGCAAACATGGAGGACCCATCAGTCTGCGGTGAGTGTGCAGCATGAAAAAGCCTTTTAGACCTGAGAGACAGGTCCAAGGATGCTTTTGCAGTGGGAAACAGAGGTCGTGAAGGACTGACAGCGTAAGTGGAGGACTGTTCTCCCAGCTGGGAGATATTGAAGGTCTCACTAAGCGAGACCTCTTTTGGTTTAGAGGTCTCAAAGTCACCATAGAAGTCCATGACAAGGGGAGGCTTGTGCTGCTCTCTTGTCAGCAAACCTTTAACCCTCCCTGGAGACTGCTGCTGTGTTTTCCAATCGACTGGGTGGGTCATCGTCATGGGAGACCGAGGGGTACTATCAGCCCCCTTGAAGTGAATCTTCACAGGGCTGTTTGACGTCTCCTTTAGCAGTGTCTTACTGGTCATCTTTTTGGAGTTTCTGTTTCTCAGTGTGACAACGAAGGTGTTGTTGGCAAAGCTTCTGTTTGGTTGCTGTCGCCATCTGCGATACCTCCTCAGGACGGAGTCAGCGGCCTCAGAGACATGCTGCCGATGCCAGGCCATCCCTATCCGACTGATCATGCTGGGGTAGAGCTCCACCAAAGATCTGCCGTGACTTCTCAGAGACATTTCAAGCTCCTCATCTTGGTCCTCAGGTTGGAGCTCCACTTCAGAAAAGCTTCTCTGACTCTCATTCGACCAGCTTGTGGTCAGCTGAGTCGTGTCACTACTTGCCACCCCTGTAGGATATAAAAAGTAGAAAAGAAATGTCGCATAAAATCACACAACAATAGGTTGTCCTGCCACATTGTTATTTAAAAGATTGCCTGTTGCTTTCTTGGTCTTACCATCATCAGCTCCACCAGCTTGATATGTGAAGTCAAACTGTTGAAAATGAACATTAATGAATTTTATTCATACTAAATATTCAAGAAACCACTGTTGAAATAAATACAGTACATTTACCTGAGAGTCTCTTGTAATGTCCAGCACTGTTATGGAAGAAATATCAATGAATCAGATGAATAAATATGCAATTTTAAACATCTCTGTTAATCTGTACTCTGGTTTTAGATCATGGATCTTACCTCTCATTGACTCATCTCTCAATTCTGCCAGGCTCTGGGGAGAGGACAAGTGTTAGATTAAAGCTGTACATATATTTCATATGTGAATTCATTGAGGACTTTCACTGTATTTTGTCTCATGTGGCTGCAGATGGACCAAACCTTTGATTTCTGCTTGTTCAGCTCAGTTTCCGACAGCGTCATGTAGCTTTCAAGTGCTTCATCATACAAAGAGTCAAGACAGAAAAGACACACAATGAGACCAGGTCACATGACAACAACTGAACTGCAGAAATGGAAACACATCATTGACTAACAAGTTAAACTTAGTGAATGCAAAAAAGCAAAGACTAAAGTTATTAATTTATCATTACTGAATAATCTAACAGATTTCTTTATTAATAATATAGTCTAAAAACATTCAGAAAGTGGTGAAAATGTTAAATTCACAAATTCTTAGGACTTTAAGTGACATCCAACCAAAAACAAAAACAGTAAAACTTGAAATATGATTTAAACAATTCATCAATTATTATAGGTGATTATTTTTCTATTGCTTAACTCATAGGCAAGGATTTCGGGGAGAGATGTGTGCTGTATGCAGCCTCAAATACAAAGGTTGCAATCTGCAGTCTTGTGATAATGTATCACTCAGCATAACATTAAAGTTCATGTACATACTTGTCACCTGAATTTAGCGTTTTCCTTTACATAAATATAGACACTTCCAACATAAACTGATGCAGAAAAGGCACACATTGAAAGATGGACCTTCAGACAAAGTGCCCCCCAATGTTGACAATAAAGCTACGCCCTTGGATCGAATAATGATAGATTGAATTATTATTCCAGCACTAAAATAAAAATAAAATTTATGCTCACACGTTGTTCCTTTCAACTTTCCATCTTCCGTCTGTGAACTAAATAGCCGCATGACTGTTAGCTGATCCAATGTTACAGCGAGTTTCTTGCACTAAACAGAAACAGTGTTATAATCGCTTTGTGGTTCACTTACTTTGGGTACTTGTATCGTTGAGGTCCACCTCTATCCCTCCGTCCTGGTATTGAAGCTTTGAAAACTGTGAAAGATATTTCAGAAGTGAACAAACTGGATTTATCACATCGTCATAGGTTTAGCTACTTGAGCTCATGCTAACGATACTAACTCATTAACGCACCTTGTCTATGATCCGATCCAGCGACTTTTTGTAGTTCAGGCTATTGGTGTACAGTTGTTTTTTAAAAAACGCATCCATGTTGCATGTAAAACGCGTTTTCTTGGTGTTGAAGATGGAGAAAATAGGAAACTGATCTTCTTCTTCTTTTTCTTTTGTATTAGGAATCTGATGTAAAACAAACGGCGAGAAGTTCAAAATTATTACGCCACAAAATCGAGACAAATGATTGGACAGACTGCAAGTGGTGCCTTCAGTGCTACTGGGAAATCATGGTTCCCAAAAAGAATTTTTATATTGAATACTTCAATTCAAAATCTTTTTAAAAACACAAACAAACGTTTGAATTTTTGGAAGCAGATTTACACACATGTATCAAAAATATAGTGGATAGAATGTGTCCAAAATTAACGTGATCAGGTGCTACAACATTGAGTTGACAGCATTTTGTTGACAGATAAAACACCAAATACATGCCCTAAATAAGCCACATAATGCCACCTATCTGTTTTGACAGATTAGATAAATGCGACCCAAATTGTTTTTCCTGATTCATTGTAATAAGTAATATTTACCGATTGCGGGGTGAACGAGTCTTACAGAAGCATTTGAAGGTTCCTGATTACTGAAACGTCATCTTCATGCGACAAACAGAAAGCGCTAACGTGAGTCTCCCTCATACATCCTCGACGTGCCTGAATATAAACAAACAACCATCATGTGTCTGAATATTAATATATGAATTAAAGCATGAATTGTAAGTTATCGTCCAGAACCAGGAGCTGCAGATAATGAGCGGCTGGTCCGTGAACGGCTCACTATGGCTGCCCCGACACTGCAGCAGCTCGTAGCCGCAGCCGCGTCTCTGAACCCGGACAGAGCAGCTGTGACATACGATGGAGGGTCGGTGTCCGGGACCCCGGTGTCCCTGCTGTACAGAGACCTGGTCCAACTGTCCTCTGAACTGTCTCATGTTCTCCTGAAGTCCTATTCTGCTAATAATGGAGTGATTGGACTGTGTTGTTGTGATGATGTGTTCATACCTGTCTGGATTCTGGGGTGAGTTCACCGGTGAAAAACACAGCATCTGACCAGTGTCATATCAGATGAGTAATGTCTTCGGTGATTGTGAGCTTGTTGTCCTGTGTTGTCTGCCAGGATCCTGCAGTCTAATGCTGCTTATGTCCCCCTGGACCCAGAAGCTCCAGGACTCCTCTCTGCCAGAGTCATGAAGCAGTGTGGCCTCAAGTACTGTGCTGTGAAGACTGACATCCTGCAGGTTGGACAGTTCATATGTTAGGAATATAAAGACAAAACATGCTCAGGTTCAACTAAGAAAACAAGAAAATACGACAACTATGTTTGTCGTTACTTGATCATACAAAACTTTATTTAGGAATATGCACCACGTGAGCACAATATAAACTACAATAATAAACATATCTTCAACAGATTTTCACAAAATATAAAAGGGGCACAAAATAAGATAATAACCCAAGGTCCATCACAACTGTTATTGTACTTTAGCACATTCCCTCACAAATATGCAATTAATCAAATTATGAAAATGGACATGCTGAGAGCCTAGAGCCTTGGACAAAACTTATAAACACGTGCATCAAAATCCAGAGTGCAATCGAAAATCTTGAGTTTGTGCAACACCAGAGTACAAAATATTTTATTGTATACACTTTATTTATCCCTTATTTATGTATCCACTAAAACAGATTCATGGTCATCTTGATAGAAATATTCAAAATTTTGAAAGCTTGAACATTGTTTTTGTAGCATTTTCCTTAAATCCTATTCACAGCATAGACATTTCTTAACACTCTTAACATGAACGTGTGATCTCATGAAGACCTCCAGTGTTTTACATCGATTTTATTTCCTCTTCCCATCAAGCGTTTCCAGGCAGCTCTCATCAAACACGTATCTGTGGAAGTTTGTGTGGCGTTACCCAAGTTCAGACTAACCCTGATACAAATCAAGATTCCACCAGTTGCTGAGTATGAACGAGGGCCAGAACAAACTGGAGCTCAGACAGCAGGTGGCGCTGTTGTCTGTGATGCAGCTGCAGTGTTAAAGGAGGTTGAGCGCAGAGACTTGGCGTATGTGCTGCACACATCTGGAACAACTGGCCTTCCAAAGATTGTGAAGGTGCCACACAAGTGTATCCTCCCGAACATACTGCATCTGAGGTGAGTGCTGATACCTTCTTGTCTTTATTGGTCTCTAAAACATTATTTTGATACATCTTCAAAACTGCACCTCTATCTACTCAGATCTTTGTTTCAGTTGAGTGCAGACGATGTGGTTTTCCTCGCCTCGCCTTTGACCTTTGACCCCTCTGTGGTGGATATTTTCCTGGCCTTATCATCTGGGGCTCAGCTCCTCATTATCCCGACTGTGATTAAGAAAATGCCCAGTCGACTGGCTCAACTGCTGTTCAGAGATCACAAGACAACTGTCCTCCAGGTGAGTCTCAAGAAACTGTTTTTGCTTAAACACCTTTCGGCCCTGTAATGTAATACGGTATTTTCTTGTTTCCGCAGGTCACGCCGACGCTGCTGGTCCGCTTTGGGCATCGTATCTTAGAACAGGAAGTGCTGTCGTCTGGCTCTTCACTGCGGGTGCTTGCTCTGGGTGGAGAGGCCTGTCCCTCGCCAGCTCTGCTGAGGAGCTGGAGGCACAAGGACAACAAAACCCACATCTACAATATCTATGGTATTACTGAAGTGTCCTGCTGGGCCTGCGTGTACAAAATACCAGAGTCTGTACTGCAGTCTAGAGACACGTGAGTGTACCTCGTTTAAAATGATTAAATCTACATGTTAAACAAACTGCAGTTAATTAAACTTTATTTTAAATTACATGCCGTTCAGCACAGTGTCCTTTGTGCCTCTTGGGACTCCTCTGATGGACACAGTGTTTGAAGTAAGAGATGAACATGGCCACATTGTTACAGAGGGTGAAGGACAGGTGTTCATAGGTGAGAAGGATCACATTGAAACACACATATGCAAATCTTATTTCAGTGAATTAAATCCACACAAATCCCTCTGATCCTTGGTGCAGGAGGAGAGGACAGAGTGTGTCTCCTGGATGATGAGGAGACTGTTATCCCAGGGACGATGAGAGCTACTGGAGACTGGGTCAACGTTAAAGATGCACAGATGTACTACCTGGGACGGAAAGACCGGCTCATTAAACGCCATGGAAAACGGGTGAACTTGGACAGTTTGCAGCAAGTAAGATGTTTTTCTGTTTATACTGTACTTTGCCAAATAGGAATTTTAGTGTCACATATAGTATAATTGTATAAATATGTTTGTGTACACATACATGTCTAACTGACTGTAAACAGAGCATGCTTTACATTTTTCAGGAGAAGGTCAAGTATTAATGTTGTGTCTCTGCTCCTCCAGCTCATACTGAGTCTGCCTCAGGTGGAGGCCTGTGCTGTGAGTCTGTACGAGGGCTTTCGACTGCTGGCCTTTGTTGTGGCATCCACATCTGGACGCCAGACAGCAGCTTCCTCTCTCACATCTGTGCAGAGGCATGCGGAACAAACTCCCTCTGCTGAGCATCGCGAAGACCTCCCCTCTTCCGTGAAGCACCACCAGGAGGAGACAGATGGAGATCTGAGCAGACTCATCCTGAACCAGCTGTCCCTGCTGCTGCCATCTTACAGCGTTCCTGACACACTGGTGCTGGTCCCGGCCTTATGCCTGACTCCCCATGGTGAGCATCAGACACACAGTCAGCCCTGAGGAGAGATGCATTCGTTCACTGTTTCAATTATCCTTATGTTTGTTTTGTGGCAGGCAAAGTAGACATGGAGGCGCTGAGGAAAATATACCAAAGACAGAGACAGAGTTTAGAGTCTGATTCTTCGTGGGGAGACGTCATCAAACTAAAGCAAACTCTTCAATCCTTGTGGCAGGTATTCTGCTACTTTTACAACATAATGCTACATTTAAACAAGTCCTGGTTTAATTTGTTGCTTCTCCACAGGAAACTTTAGGTCTTCCTAAGGACACGACCATTGACGAGGACTCCAGCTTCCTGCTGAGCGGTGGAGACTCTCTGAAGGCGCTACACCTCTGTGAAGACATCCTCACTGCTGTGGGAGTGGCCTCACCTGAGCTTTTGGAGGTTATACTTGACAGGACCTTCTCTGACATACTGCAACATGTTGAGAGAGTAACAGCGATGCTGCCGCTTGAGAATAGCCTGTCATCGCCGCCAGAGGCCAGAAAGCGTCACGCTGATGCTCCCTCTGTGGTGCCAGCAAAGAGAGGATGCAAAGAGTCCACAGCAGCAGAGGAGACTCGTGCTGTTAAAGTGATAAGACGAGCAGGTGAGGTGATGGAAATCAGAAATCCAGAGACTAATAAAAACATCCAGGCCGATGAGCCCAGAGGAAGTGATTCTGATGCAGATTCTGATGCAGAACATGGAGCTCTGGTCCTCAGTCTGAGCTGGTCCTCAGACACAGGCAGATGTGTGGACGCCTCCCCGGTGCTTCTTGTAGGAGACAGAACAGATGAGAGGTCAGACGTGGGCGGATCAACAGTGTTCATCGGCTCCCACTCTCACAGGATCCAGGCTTTAGACCTGATCACCGGGGACCTTCTGTGGGAGCGAGTCCTCGGGGGCAGAATCGAAGCCTCGGCTGCAGTGTCTCGCTGCGGCAGCCTCGTGATTATAGGTCGGTATCAGCTCTCTGAATATTGATTGGAAATATCTGAATGTTATTGGTCTTGAGGATTTATTTTTGTGCTTTCCCAGGTTGCTACGACGGCTGTGTGTATTTCCTGTGTGCCACCTCTGGAAGGACACGGTGGATATTTGAGACGGGAGACGCTGTGAAGAGCTGTCCTGCTGTGGATCTCCTCACAGGTCTGGTGATAGTGGGCTCACATGATGGACACGTTTACGCCCTAAACCCAGAGGTGAGTATGTTTAACATGAAGAGATTCAGAGGCTGTAGTGATAAAAAACACATTTGTACATTGCAGTGGTGTTATGTTCAACACTGCCAAAACAAGGAGAACATGGCTTTTCATGTTGCACTTTAAAACTTTTATTTTGGAATCAAACAATGGAGCCTGCCTGACCTTCTGTAGGCTGGTTTATATACTGCATGAGTCACCATGATATGTTTTTTTAACAACCCTAAGTGAACTCAATAAAAGAAAACTCAAACCTGAAAAGCACATTTACAAAATGCCTGTAAACATCTGTTTTGTTATGTTGTTATTAACTGAAATACTGATGTTGTCTGTCTCTTCAAAATAGTGTAAATCAGTGACTGTAAACTAGTACATATGGCATCTGTTGTGCGTTTTCAGGTTCAGCAGTGTGTTTGGAGGCGTCACTGTGGGGGTGGAGCTGTGTTTTCCTCCCCGTACTGCCACACCTCCCTCAGGCAGCTGTACGTGGCTTCACTGGGGGGCCACCTGCTCTGTCTCAACCCTGTGAGTAAAGAAAACTTCAGGAAACTATTTCATCATTTTGTTCAGTGAGGGACATTTTGACGCGTTCTGTTCATTCTGTCCCAGGACAGCGGAGAGGTCCTGTGGTCGTACTGTAGAGACATCCCGTTCTTCTCGTCACCAAATGCCTCCTCTGGTCACGTGGCCATCGGCTCAGTCGATGGAAACATCTGCTGCTTCAGTAACGAAGGGAAACTGGTGAGAGGCAGAGCTCAGACTGATGGATTTCTCCAGTGTGTTACAGTAATTTGCAAAAGCTTTGGCTCAATTTTCACGACAACTCAAAGAGTCAAACTGATGCTGTCCTTGCATGCAAAGCATGGTTTAATGTTATATGCTTACTGTGTTTTAGATCATTGAACTTGCAGATGATGAAAATATCTGAGGTTGGGCAATTTGAATAACAACAAAAGAAGCAGGAAACTAACACAGTGCAGTCACAGTCATCATCATGTAGGATGTAAGATTTACTTTAAAGTCAAACTGTAGACTTTATTATTTACTGTATAGTTGCAGTAATACAGTATTTTCAGTTTCCAAAAGTAATTTTTACAACATTATCATTGACAACATTTCAAATACTGACTTGTGCAAAGTCTTTTTTTAACTCATTGCCATTTGTATCATCTTGAGGAAATGACCACTGATGACTCTGATTTGGAAAATTCTGGAACTTAGTACTATCACACCTGCTGTTCCCTTGTTGTGTGTAAAGCCAAAGCTAGTTTAAATCCTATAACACTTCAGCATGTTACTCTGTTTTGCTGCAGGTTTGGCAGTTTCTAACCAAAGGCCCCGTCTTCTCCTCTCCCTGCGTCACACCTGACCGGCAGAGGCTCCTGTGTGGGTCACATGACGGCTCTCTCTACTGTCTCGACTGTGAGGACGGCTCTTTAGTTTGGACTTTCCAGACCACGGGGAAGGTGTACTCCAGCCCGTGTGTGTTTGACGGCTGTGTCGTGGGCAGGAGCGGGACCCTGGTGGCGCTGGCCTCCACAGACGGCACAGTGTGGATCTTGGATGGAGGAGATGGACGAATGCTGGCCTCGTTCACTCTGCCTGGGGAGCTGTTTTCATCCCCGGTGGTGTGGGGACAGTCTCTTGTAGTCGGGTGCCGCAATGACTATGTGTATTGTTTAAAGCTTGCCGTCAAAGAAGAGACGTAGACGAGATGTACTTTTGCACTGATTTTATAATAAACACAGATGACTTTTATATGTGTGTCAGAGCAGAGCTTTGGGAAATAAACTGTAATTGAAGTTGAAATAATGAGTCTACGGTCTTCAGTTCAGACATCAGTATTTAATTTACATTATTCATAACATTTTGTATCTCTTTAAGAATTTTCTCATGAATATCTCTATGTGGGACAAAAAAGTGCAAATAATACCAAACATTTTCCTTGTTACATACAGTTTAACACTGCGCACACTACACTATTGTGCACGACCGACGTTAGAAACAAAATGACAAAGTGACTCTTTCTGATCGAAGCTCTTGTAACGCCTTTGACTTCCATACAGTACATACTTACATACATACAGATCATTAAGTGAGTGGCAGGAAAAGAGAATGCTGGAGGTTTTTGTTTTTTGTTTTTTTTCATAGAGGAAACGCTTACATATTATGTAAGATCATATCACATTGAAGAGGAAGTGATGGCGTAAGCCTACAAACACAAGTGTGTTACGGGAGGACGGCTACAAAAATTGTATGTTACAGCAAGCAGGTGTTGTGTCTGTTTCCATTAGCAAAGCAAAAAAAGTCCAAATTACATCATCACACAGCTGTGAGGACAGTGTGCAGTTCACTGTAAATGCCCAGTAACACTCAGGTCTGTGTTTAGGTGCACCCACCGTGCGATTATGACGGATTCTGTTTCTAATGGCAAAATAGTACAATAGCCTGTTTGACAGCTATCACAGTCATCACGGACACAGTGAGAGTTGTTATGCTAAGAGTATGAGTAAAAAAAAAAAAAGAAAAAGAAAAAATAAGGCTTCTTTTGTACATGACAAACAAGGCTCAGAGAGGAGCATCATTTCAACAAAGATAAATCTGCTGCTTTACATAAATAATACCAACGAGGGCAGAGAAGATGTAACACTTCCATCAGCCGACCAGACGCAGACTGAACGGGTCGAGTTTTTATTACTGGTAGCCCTTAAAACACGATTCAGACAGTTACCCTCTGTTGATTCAACACTGTCGTAGGTCAGAGCTTCACCTCTCTAATACAGACGTGTTTCACCTTTTACTGTGTTGAGCAAATGATTTATTTACAACCATGGTGACACAGTTGGCTACAAAATAAAAAAAGAAATCGGGGTTGGCTATTGCAATGGCCAGCCATGGTTGTGATTGGCTGCTGAGGACTTCCCGGACTGTTCATCCTACCTGTGTCTTTTCGGGACATATAATTGTGTGTTTGAATACAGTGTGTGCATGCGCGCAACATTTGTTTACATATATCTGTGCGACTGTATTGGAGTATTTGAATGTGAAGCGCACTTTAACATGATAATAGTACCAGCCAGTGTGTGGGGTCATGAGGTGATGGAGGGCTTTTACTTGTTTCACAGTCAGGAGGGTTTTCATGGGGAGCTGGAGGAGGGACGGGCGATTGTGAGGTGCTTCAGAGTCCGTGGGCAGTGTGCAGTCTCAGCGCAGGCCAGAGCCCGGTGTGAAGCTGGGGTGGGCTGTTATTTGATGATCTGAGGACAGTCGCTCCAAGCTTTGGCCTTTCGCTTGGCCAGGGCCAGCCAGGCCGGCTCTGTGGACACCTGCGGGGAGTCACTGGAGGGGAAGCGCTTTGACACGTCCTTGACAGCAGGTGGCGACGGTGTAGAGTCTGCGATTTCAACTGAAACAAATCAAGGACAAAAATGTGTTAAATATCTATTTATTACAGCCTTTACAAGCTTATTTTATAAAACAAGTTTGATGAAACTAATTAGTCTTCTTTATCTATTTCTATGAACTTCTTCATGTTCAACTGTGGAGTTGAGCTGCAGGCCACACCCTCTCTGGCTGAGCGCATCAGGTCTGGGTGTGGTTTCTAACTACAGACAGGTGATTGAGGGCATCAGGTGGAGGGGATCTAGTAATCAGGAGGCTTGGTGGCATCCACACAATGGGCAGCAGAAAGTGAGCAGTGAGCAGTGGAAAGAGGTGTGCAGTGTAAGTGGAGGGTTTGGACCAGGAAAAGGAGACTGAGACTGAGGCTTGTTTCAAAGAAGGAAGAAGGAGCCGGTGAGCTTTTGGTCCTTTTGTGTTGTTGAAGTGTGCCCTGGAGGGTTAGGGTTAGGGTTAGTGTATTTTAAAAGCTGTGATTAAAATGCCTGGTAAAATGTTTGTATTTAATATCATGTGGGTAAAAGCACGGTTAAAAATGGGGTAAATGTTAGAGGCTAAGCTAATTTAATAAATGTGGTGTGGGCATTTAGGGAAGATAAAAGCTGCTAAAGATAAGGATAAAATCTTCATTGTACAGTGCCTTAAACTATTTACCACTAATTATTTTGAATATTCTGGGTGCTTTAAACATGTGTATATATTTTTTTTTAAACTTATTTTAGGGTAATTTCTAGTGGGTTAAAAATTAAATATTTGATTTCAGGTTATGTCTATTGGTTATGGTTTCTTGAGTTACAAATACTTGAATTCTTCTCTTTTGTGTTAGTTTTAAGGTTTTTCACCTGTACTAATTTGCCGAGGATTTCTTTCAAAAATAAAGAAAAAGAAAGATAGCTAAACTTGAGTTATTGAGTGAAGTCCAGTCAACCTTCCCGAAGCAAGCTGCCCTTTCAAGTGGGGCTGTAATTTAATCTCACAAAAGTGAGATGCACTTGACATCAACAGTGAAAATTCCCTTCACAATTTTCTAGGGCCCAAGGTAATGTTAACATATGTGCCTTTGTCCAACCAACAGTCCCAAACCTCAAAATATTCTGTTCACTTTGAAAAGGAAAAGCGGCAAATTCCAACATGCGAGAACCTGAAACCATCAAATATTTGATGATTCTGGTTAAGAAATGAACAAATACTTAATTGTCAAAATAGTAACTGATTCATTTCCTGTCAATCAACCAAATGTTTAATTGTCTAATTCTTGCAACTCTCTCCTAACATGAAATTTACATAAATTTATCTGAATAAATAATTTAATTTAATTTAATTTAATCAATGACACATTATTGAAGCATTGAAGAGTTTCAACAAACTATAAATAAGGATTTGCAGTGCAACTAATGCAATATTGATTCCTTATTTTTCATTCTTGTTATTTAGTCTATATAATATCAGGAAGCAGTGAAAATTGTTTTTTTATTGTCCGAGAACCAAGGTAGCATTTTAGCAACTTAAAGTCATAAAACTGACTGATCCTTTAAGCAGTTTATGGCTTTATTATGTTTGTATGCAGATTCTTACCAGTGACAGAACTGGGTAAAGTGTTGGCTTTCTTCAGGTGTTCTCGGCGCTCAAATCGTCCCAGGAGGCTGTCGGGTCTCTTGGGCTCTTCTGGTGTCTGAGGTTTAGAGGAAGGGCTGGTGCTCCCGCTTCCTCTGCTCTCGGTGGGACTCACCACCTGCGGCAGAGAGTTACAAGGTATGAGAGGAAGAACTCAACATTATCTGAACGTCCATGTGTGAAGAACCAGTCTGGTGCTCGTACACTGTCTCTGTCTCTGTCTCGGTCTCGATGTTTCTCAGCCTGTTTGGCCTCTCTTTGGCTCCGACGCTCCTCTCGGTTCTGCTGCTGCTCCCTGAAGCCCTTCTGCTTCTGCAGAGCCAGCGTGATCCATAAGGGCCCGGCCTCCTTCTCCTGGACCCTGGAACTGTCCAGAGAGTGTCGGCTCTGTAGCGAAGGTTTTTCTGCAAAGGAACACATGGATATTGGTAAGATATTACTGATTTATTTAACACTGGTTCCAATAAATTACATGATTTGTTTTGTACCAATATTGAAATTCAAAACACATTTTTCATTGTCTTGATGCAGGACCACAAGTCTAAAACTGGCAACATATTAGTTAGAACTATCAGATCAAAGAATGTGTAAATAGGATTATGACTCTGACCGTTGATTCCTGATTAGCACAAACAGCACAGTGCTCGATCACAGTCGGACTGACCTCTCCTGATGAGCTCCGTCTTTCTGTCCGCCTTTTCTCTCCAGGGGATGTTGATGGAGGGGAAGAAGGATCTCTTCTCCTTCGGCTCCTCTTCCACTTGGACCTGGCCTTGGCTGCCCCGGTGCAGCTGGGCCACCGCTGAAGGTTCCTCGCTCCTGCTGGTCTGTTCCTGGCCGGACGACTCGGCGGCTCCTGTCCTCTGGATGGAGGCCTCGCTGGGAGGCCCGTGGGCCACTTTAGGTAGCGGTGATGGGGGAGGTGTGGGGACTGCTCCAGCAGGTTTGGGTGACGTGGGCGGTCTGCGGTAGAGCGGTGGCTTGGAAAGCACTTTCTCACCTTCGCTGTGTGCGGTTGGGCTGGTCGACTTACCTGGTTTAGCCCGAGGGACGGCGGGGGAGGCAGATGCGTGTAGGTACTTGCCGACCGCTCCTTCTCTCTGAGGCGATGTGGGACTTGACTTGTCAGAAAAGACAGAGGAAGCGTCAGAGTCTGGCTCAATGGGGGTGAGAGGTGAAGGGACGCCGTCAAAGCTGTCCCCAGCACTGTATCGTTTCTTCCTCTTCTCGGTGGACTGTTCGCTGTGGAAGCGGAGGGAGTAGTTGGTCCTCCTCAGCTTGATGCCAAAAGGTGAGGGCTTGTCCTCGCCGTCCTGGCCTCGCTCCTCTCCCTCCTCTCTACCTTCAGACGCCTCGGTCTCGCTCTGAGCCCTGCTCTTCAGCTCTGGCCCCTCAGGTTTGGCTCCGGGGCTGGGAACCAGGAAAGAGGGGAGGTCTTTGGCAAACATACATTCCTCTGACCCTCTTTCTACGATGCGGACGGTTTTACTCGTCCTGTTCTGAGGTTTACTGGTTGGAGCTGGGGAGGATGCAGTGGGGCTCTCAGACGGAGTCGCTTCCTCTCCCGCCTCTTTATCATCTGCCACAAACACCTCAGAGTTCCTGTTGGAATCTCCGAACTTCTTCTTTGCAGGCGTGATGGAGAACTTGGCGCTGGCAGACATGGTCTTCCTGAGGTTTGTGTGGGAGAACGCAGGCAGGTCTTCACTGCTGGGCTGAGGCTGGTTCTTGCCCGGGTCTGGGTACTCATCATATTTCCCTTCCTCCACCCCCTTGAATATCTTCGATCTGATGCTCGCCCATTCTGCCAGAACGGCTGCACCAGACGGGTCCGGAGAGAACGAGGACTCACTGAGTGATTTGGTTTTGCCAGACTTGCGGTCCGGTGAAGTCTTGCTCTTGGTCGGCGGTGTTCCCTGGGCCTTTCTATCCTCTCCCAAACCCAGCAGAGACTTGCAGGCGGTGTCTTTGATCTGGTCTAAATTGACAGCTGTCCCACAGAGCTGAGCGCCTGTCACTAAGATGGCTGTGTGGGGCACATATGGAGAGGTTGGCAGATTGGGGGAGTCTGGTCCTTCAGAGGAGGAGGCCTTGGCGCTCTCCCTTTGTTCAGCTACAGCGCCACTCTGGTGGCTGGAGGCCGGCGTAACAGGCGTCAGGTTAACCTTCTGGAACAAAATCTGTTTTTCTCCAGAGGAAACTTTGAAAGAGAAAGGCCTCTGTCTCTCCTCCATCTCGCTCCAGCGTAGCTCCTCAGCCCTCCTCTGCTCCTCTTCCTCCTTCCTCATCCTCTCCTCTGCTTCCATTTTTTTCTTCTCTTCGATCTCCTGCGACCTCAGCTTCTCTGCTTCCTCCTTTTTCTTTCTCTCCTCTTCTTCCTCTCTGAGCTTCCTCTTCCTCGCAGCCTCAAGCTCCTGCTGCCTCCTCGCTTCTTCCTCCTCCTCTCGCTTCCTTCTCTCCTCCTCCTCTTTCCTCCTCTGCTCTTCCAGGCGTCTCCTCTCCTCCTCCTCCTCTCGCATCCTTCTTTCCTCCTCCCTCCGCAGCCGCTCCTCTTCCTCTCGCATCCTCCTCTCCTCCTCCCTCCGCAGTCGTTCTTCCTCCTCTCGCTGCCTCCTTTCCTCTTCCTCTCTCATCCTTCTCTCCTCTTCCTCCCTCCTCCTTCTCTCCTCCTCCTCTCTAAGCCTCCGTTCCTCCTCCTCCTGCTGTTTGCGACACCTCTCCTCCTCCAGCTCACGCAGCCTCAGCTCCTCTGCCGCTCTCCTCCTCTTCTCCTCTTCCTCCTGTTTGAGCCTCTGTTCCTCCAGCTCCCTCTTCCATCTCGTCTCCTGTCTTTCCTCCTCGTGGAGTCTCTGTTTCTTGAAGCTTTCCAGGGACTCTTCAGCAGATGCTCTGCGCTGGTTGTCTCTGGAGACGCCTGCGGCCTCCAGGTCCTCTTGCACCACTCCGGGAATAGACACCTCTTGGAGATCCTGAGAAAGCGGAAATATGATGAATTCCTTTTTTTTAACCACATAAAACAGTGGGAGCAGACTAATTTGGACAACTCATAGGTTGACTTTAGCTCTGACTCACCTGTGTAAACCGCCGGTGCTTGCGGGAAATCCTCTGGTTTTTCGGTTTGACGGACAGTTTATGCTTGGCAGCAGTGTTGTCCAAGCGAGGAACAGACTGTGGGACTGCATCCAGATTGATGGACTCGATAGTGCCAGTGGGTGGAAGAACTCGTTTGGACCTCGGGGACTTCGCTGGGGTGCTGTGTGGTTCGGCTTGTTGAGCCCCCAGGACCTGCTTTTGTCACAATAACAGGGCATTTATTAAGAACTGAAACACATCTGATCTTAAAAGAGAACCACACCAATTCAGCATTTGCACTCTTATAACAATGTTGGACAGTTAAAATAAAAATGGATTAAAATCAATGTAGTAGAACCAGAGAGATCTTATTTTATTCCATAGATTCTTTTTCCATGTAAAATCCTGGTGCCACCATTACCCATAATGCAACTGGACCTCTGACCGTCCAGATAGAGACTTTGTGTTATGCTAGAAAGGGCCTACAGCTACGAGCCTCAAGCAAAGATGAGGAGCGGGCTACAGAGGTCTGTTAAGCGGTTTTCATTTTCAAACTTGTCGTCTTCAGACCCAACTGATGCTGACAATACTTTTATCAGACCTCACTCAGCTCCCTCTGGAGACACAAACGGCTTTATACTACTTTATACTACTACTACTCTCCAAACTGATTTTGATGTGCAAAAACTGCCGATTTCCCATTTAAAAACAAACCCAAACTGTCATCAGAATAAGTTATTACCTTTGGCTCTGTGTTTGCTGGTTCGGCTTCTACCTGAGCCAAAACCCTCAGAGGACTCCGGGGAACCTCTTCCTCATCAGAGCTCCCCTCATCTCCTTCGCTTTTCCTCAGAGAAGGAGGCCTCTGGCCAAACTTTATACCTTGTGCTATCTGCTTCTGTTTGATCAACACAAGGCGACATGTTACGTATGTTAGACAGGAGACAACTACTGAGCAACTGAGTGCACAAGTGACGAGACCCACCTGCAGATTCCTGACTTTATCCGAGACGTTTTCCTGCGACATGCTGTGATCCAGACCGGCCTCAGTCGCCGGCTCCTCCGGGATGAAGATGCTGTCGTGTGAGAGAGCTCGAGACCCGATGGGATTCAACTCCCTGCAGAGGAATAAGAGCATCTTCAGCTCTGCAGTGCGCCATTACTGTCAGTCACTCATTCATTTATCATGAGCCGGCTGCACAGTCGCTCCGCAAATCATTTTACACAAACAAATGAACGACCTCTTCACACTCCAGCAGTTTCAACACATCAATTAAAGGCTCTTATCACGTTGAGCTTTTTATAAGATGTATTTGAACAGAGCCTCGCCCATTTAGGTACAGACTGTGGAACTACAACGTGCAGCATTTATGACTGTTGTTTATTTATGTTTTCACTTTTCTGGTAGTGAAACAAATCTGTTAAGAAGCCAAGTTGTTTCCTAGACAGTCTGTCTACCCTCACTGTCTGGATAAAGGGGGGTCACTGCTTTTATCAGCAACATTAAAATGATCAGAGCAACATTTCATTATGTATCGCTCGAGTATAAAAATGAAACTGTGCACATGTACTTACCTCAGATTTTGATTGGACTCCTCATCATCAGACACAACTCCATTACACACTTCCCCAGTAGAAAAGCTGGCCTTTAGCTCCGCTCCATCAAAGACCCCTTTGGCCTCCCTCTTCTTTTTCTTCCCAAAGAGTCGTCTGAAGGGCTGGAATTTGCCCTGCCGCCTTCTCTCTGCAGGCAAAGGAAAATAAATGACATCCACAGCTACATGCAATCAGATCATCAATCTTTATATCTCACCCCAAGGCTAAGTAATGAGCAGGACGGTGCCTATGGGCGTGTTTCTGCACGCGTGTGTGTGTAGATAATGAAATGCAATCGATTGAATTAAAAGAAAATAAATCAAAAAAAGCAGATGGGATGAGAAGAAAACCTTGGCTCTTCGCTTCATACTTACTTGTATTCACAGGAAGTTGGAAAAATAAACAACAGGCATAAAAAGGGTTGCTTTAGAAAAATGGTGAACAAAGCCCTGAATTATCGACTGAAAAGAGGCAAAAGCAAATCCACGATTGGTCCTGAGAGAAAAGAAAGAAGTGGAAACCAACAACCACATCCTGGCTGTCTACATGGCTTCAAGAGTTAATGTCAAATGTGTGACTCATCACATTTATTTTTATTATCTGCAACACTTCAACTCTCTGAGATGTGTACGTGTTATCTGTTATCTGAACTTTGATTGTTACTTATCAACACACAGTAAATCACTATGGCAGATTCCTTAATACAGCTGTAATAGTGATACTATAGGTGCATGTATATTTGGAATAATAAAGGAGTAAACACGTGGACGACTGACCTAAGTCATAAAACAGAGCAGTTGTCATAAACAGTTTTAGTTCTGAGAAGCGCTCATGAGGAAGTCNAAGCAGAGAAATGCCTTTGACAAGGATACAGCTGCATCATAGTATGGCGGCGGCATAACACGATGCTGCGTCTCGGCGCCGTCCGACGAGCCGGCAGCTCAACATCGTTTGATGGTGACACCGGCTCTGCACCAGAGCGGGCCAGACAACGACCAAAGCCCCCAGTGGCGTGGCTCAGTGTTGTAGCGGCTGAGTGCCATAACCTTACAGCACAAGTAGCTTGCTGACAAAGCAGACAGACGAACGTGGCGGAGCCGTGAAACGGGTTACCTATTTCAGCTGCACAGCTCGAGATGGCTGCACACCACTGCAGTAAAACCTTAGGGAACATCGATCTGCCTTTTTGCACAATGCTTGTTTTACCCAGGTGAACGTCGCTGCTGCCTCCGCTGTGGCTTTGGGAGAAAACGGTGGAATAAATACAGAGACAAAACAGCAGGTTTGGGTTTGTTAGGTCTGTCAGCATCAGGTGCACTCACAGTGGGAAAGCATGGCATGGACACAGGAAGAGGTGATGAGGACGCACTTTTAAACAGAAAGAACGTGATTGATCAGGATGGATGAGGTGACGATGACAAACCGGATGAATCCTTATTACAAAGTTTTCACAATCACTGATCATCATCATCACTATCTCTTTGTCCCAGTCTAATTCTCAGCCTCTGGAGCAGAAGCACCACAGACTCACACAACAAACCCCTCTCACTACAAACAGACTGAAATAGGTCACTTAGCACACGTCTGCTGTGCACAAACTTTGCATGTGTTTCTGCTGACGCGGTCCTCGCCCGGCCATGTGCACAAGGACAATGAGGAAGTGTGCAAGTTTAGCACATCCTACGTGCAAAACGGGGTCGGATAATTAAGAATATGGAAAGTAAACATCGGAGGTGTTTGATGAGTAATCATTCTCTGCTCAGCCAGTCGCTCTACTGCTGGAAAAGCTGTGAGTGAAGCGAGCCATGACGTGATGTAATCCTGTTTACATTCCAGTCATAAGAGGCTGTTTTGCTGTGTCACACATCATATTGCATTTACAAATATACTGTTAGGTTCTCATAGAGGTTGGAGAGAAGGCCTTGGTGCCCCTGGTAGGCCATCATTTCTGGATGAGGACATAAAAAGAGCGTCTTCAGGAGAAGGAGGTCCTGATACTCGATGTTAAATTTATGTTTCTTTTAATAGTTTTTTGTGAAGTATGTGCTTCTCCATAATGTTTTTATTGCTGCGGAGAATTTAAAATACCTAAATAAAAACCTTTGTTGAACAAGTTTGTGTCAAATTAAATAATCAATTCAAGGCCAAAATAACTGTCCTTTAAACATTTAGTTATGACACAGTAAACATGTATATATAAGTATGTATTGCTTTTCGTTTTATTTCTGTTTTTTTTTTAGCACTCAAATCTCCCATAGATCTCCTACATCTGGACAGTTTGATGTGCACAGAAGCACCAAGTCTGTGTGGTCATGTGACAGCAGCCTGGTGCTGATGCCTTTCATACAGTCTATAAACTGTGGATGACAGTGAGTCGTCCATTAATCCACAGCTCATCACTGACTGCTTTACAGACAGTCTTGCTATCGGCACATTAAACTTGGGGTTTTAGTGTATCGACTGGTTCCAGAGTATCTAATCAAAGTGTTTAGTCATGTTATTTAGCATCATTGCGCAATTGCCATACATTTCACTTGCAGGTAGAATCAACAAATTGTCAACTAAGTGATGTTAAATTGACAGATTCTATTGTCTTTTCATGCAGATTTTTAACATTTGCACCACACAGACTGTACAGGGCATAAAGAACAAACAGACAGGCACAACACCAACATGTGGTGACGCTGTTAGTGCTAATATTCATTTAAACAAAGGCCTGTGTGTGTGTGTTAGTGAACAAGTGCAATTGAGCCTGTCAGATCCAAACCTGCCTCAGCTTCAGGTGGATGGATGTTGAACAGATGTTGGATGGTCGAATAGCTTTGGAAATCCCCTCCACCCACATCTCTCTGTCATCTGAATTGGGCGGCCTTTGTTTGACCCTTTAACTCCGATCTCTTCTGTGACTTTCCAAAAACGTCATTCTGACATTCACACCCACCTAAGGCATGGACTCCATCACTGGTCCATCTGTCGTGTGATTTGTTTTCTCTCCGTGTTGAGGTATCGAAGCACAATGTGCAAGAGTTTTAAAAATGGTGGCTGAGATGAAATACTGCGAGTACAATCAAAAATGTTCAACAATGTAAGTCCCAACCACAAAGTTCCTGTACTTTTGGACCCCAAGCAGGGACTTTGGGGGGGGTAAAAAAAATGTCAGAACTTCAGAGGAAACCTCCAAAAGGTTCTCAGTCCGGGGAGGGGGGGGGCGACCAAGCTGATGGCAGGCAGGCATAATATTTAGCATGTTCACCATCTTAGCTTAGCATGTTCTGACATTTGCTAATTAGCGCTAAACAAAACTGGCAAAGTAAAATGTTGACCTGCCAGTGGTGCTGGATGAAAGGTCAGGAATTACAAAAGTCGCCAAGGACGTCACCCTCTGGGGACCATGACTGTCTGTACAAAACTGAATGCCAGTCAGTCCAGCAGTTCAGCCCAGATCAAAAGCAAGCACCACCTGAATAAATGACATTATCATCCATAGAACCATAAGACCATCATGGATAAAAACCTGGTTAGAGGTACTGAACAAACACCAGCTATTGATGCATTACTGGACAAAATACATCCCAGTCCAACAGGCCAGCACACACTACCTCTGAGGTGTTCTTGGCATTTTTCTACTCGCTGCACATCCACAGGGTGCATGTGGACAAACAATGGATTTTAGAGTGACACGCAACATGTATCACATGACCGTGGTTATATTTTCCACATTAGCCGACGGTGAAGTGACAAGCAACAAACACAAAGGCCTTTTCTCCTGCCTGAGCTTCTCCAGCATAAACTGACACTCGTCATATTCACAGCTGACATGTAACAAAAATTCTGAATATTTTTACACTAGATCACCTTCTATCACATGAGCTGCTCACACTGGACGAGCACACAGGAAGCCAATAAATATGCACAAATAATAAACTATAGTTAAAGTCAATCTACAAACTATATGAGACTAAAATTTCATCATCATCAACCTTCTGTATAAAAAGGCCTTCTTACCTCCTGCAGCCGCTCAGTGTGCGAGGGTATCTGCGAGTGTGTGGCTGTTCCACCTGCCTGCTGTCACTGTGGATCTAGGGCATTACCTGGAGTCAGGTGTCAGATGCAGTGAGGGTTTAGTTTTGTGTGTGTGCGTGCGTGCGTGGGCGTGCAAGAGCAGCATCCCTTGATATTCTCATATTGATGAAAATTTGATTGCCGTTCTAAAACTCAAGAATGACAAACTCACGTCAGAGCGGGTTCACGGGTGCAGATGCAGCACATGTACAGTCCGAGAGGAGGAGGTGTGTCAGCTGGGATCGGGGTCGTGTGAGAGCTGGGAGCGAGGAGAGATGGGCGTTCTCCTGTGTCTGTTAGCGCTGCTGAGCTGAGGAGGCACAAAGTGACACTTTGTTTCTCGGCCAGATAGCTGGCGCAGGAGAACAGAGTGGCATTCATCATTTGAACTGGCTGATGCACACAAAGGCTTTCATTGTGGGTTAACAGTAACTGTGTATGCACATGTTTGATTAGAAGGGTTTGTAATGCGGCACACCACAACTGGTTAATTATATTGTGCTCGCAGATGTCTGTTCTGTGGAGCGCTCGGCCTTCAGAGCTGACCTCAACACACGCAGGTGGACTTTTACAGCATTTACACTTATTTTAAAAGCAGCTGAGTTCCTCGATTCGCTAGCCTCACTATCAAGATCCTCACTTTGTGGTCGTATTAGTCAAAATGTGTGTGTGTGCATCAGCGCATAGTGTCAGTGTGTAACAAGGCCAGCTCCCCCTCTCTCCAGTTTTGGCAGCATCACACTGCAGTCTCACAGGGATATGGTAATGATGAGGGCTTTACCAACCTGGATGCCGCCTATATTACAGCAGCATAGCACTTCAAAGACAGACTGCTCTCTGACTGACTCTGTGCAGAAATAGAACCCCCCCTCCTCCTAGTAAAGCAGCATCAACACGCTCTCACACAGATATTTGCATCCACATGTGCTCACACAGGAATCCACTTTATGTTTAAAGAGGCTGGGTTCATCCACCCTCCTGTTCTCAATGATACTGTGGCAGCCGCCGTGCTTGACATGTAGGAAACTTGTCATTCTGAATTTTCATGGAACAAATACCTAAATATGTTGACTTTACCGTAAAACCAAACCTGCATGACAAGATTAAAATAGGTCAATGTATATATTGATGTTCAATTATAAGATTAGGACGGCTTAGGGGAGAAAAGAAAAGAAAAGGTCTAATTTTAAATTTTCATTCTGCAGTGATTTAATACTCAAACCTACATAATCTTAGTGTCAATACAAGAATCATCACTCTTGTTGTCCTGAATTACAACCTGCTGCATTTGCTTGTTGTCGCGTTTGATTACGCACCGAAATTTCTGACGTGACCTAAATGCCTCAAACGTGTCATCAAAACAAATATCAGTCGTAATTTTAATTGAATAAAAACAGCCTAGTATATTATTAAGAGCAGAGATGTGTTACATAAATGTGTTTCAGAGGAGCTGATGATAACTTGCACCATGCTAAATAATTAGGACAGACCTCATAAGAAATGAAGGCGTAGACTGTAATTAGTTTAGAAAAGGGCAACACTGATACTAACATCAATGTCTGTATCAATACTGCAATACTATTGTTGGATGATTACAACATCTTGGATCTGAGCATTTACTTCACTGCATCTATCAACAGCTGTCAATGTGAGATGCATTGCAATGACATGTGATGATCTACAAACTAAACAGCCTACAAGTAAAAACTTTGATGAGGTCAATACATCACAGGATAAGCACTTTTTTGTACAAGAGCACATTTTAGTGACGGGCTAGTGATTGCAATTTTGAAGCAAGCCTTGGGTGTTTCCGCCTCTGTTTGTTAAATGTGCAGCTATGTGACTGCAAATCAATGGACATTTAAACGTGCAGACAAAAAACAATGAGTCACTGTCGTTGCCTGCCTCACAGTGATTAAAGTCAAATCCATGGATGCAGTTTTATCTGAGGTCAACAGGGAGATAAATGACTCAAATAAAATGGATGCTGTCTGGCACTGATGGGACACTCCACAGATGTCTCTGAAAAGACGTTCTGAAGTCACCATTTGGGCGGCGATGACATGATAGCTGGGTCAGATGATTGTTGACTGTGCAGCTCGGTGCGTGTGAGAATGCTTCAGGTTGGATGTGAAACTGAACAGGTCTTCACGAAACACCACTTGGCACAGTGACGTCGTTACTATGAGAGCTCTTCCCTGTTTCTTCTGCACAACACACACGATCCCTCAGTCATCCCTCAACCATCAGTCCATATATTTACACATTACACCCAAGACAACACACACACACACACACACCCAAACCAGCACCAGCAAATTCAAGCCTGGCAAGCTGCCATCTATCCTCCCTGCTTCCATGTCTCACATCACACATCTTCCACTGACTGTGCCACTAATGCAGCACTTGATTTAAAAGCCTTCAAATGATGCAAAAATAAATACATAATTCACATTTTTATTCTCCCCTTGCTCGCACATGCAGGCCTGCACCATATGGCCTGGGCATGGTTTTCCAGCTGACTCAAGCATCCTGACATTTCAAAGGCTGTATTGTGCATCTCTGTGCTGTGAGACCACATCAACACAGACCTGCAGGCTCGGATCAATATGCACCCGTTAATGGCAGATTAGCGGATGATGCCGCACAGGGATTAGCTCCAGTCTATTAATTGCAGACTAAAAGGCGCAGAGAGAACAAAGAATCTGGCCTTTTCCAGCAAACAGCTTCCAATTGATCAGCATCATTTTGGATATCAAAAAATACAAATATATTGATTACAATTTGGCTTGATGACAGCAGCGTTTGCGCATTTCAAGGCTGATCAAATTGCGAGTCCCAGCCCATTTACTGCACACACACACTCACACACACACACACATCTGCGAAGGATGGAGCAGAGGATCCGAGCAGGTCAATGAGAAATGAGAGGTGGGAGACTGACAAGGTCATGAGCGTCGTGAAAATGGAGAACAATCAGCCAAAACACAACCGACATGGAGAAACAGAGGAGAGAGAAAAATAATCCCACCACCTTATTTTCCCCTTCTTCCTCCCAGTGATCGGCGCTGAGGTGAAGCCAGCTCCGGCTGCTCCGGCTGCTCCGACCGCTTTGTGTTGCTGATGCTGCGGGTGCCCGACAGAAGCACGCACGCTCCCTCCGACTATTACGCACAGCTGCGCGCGTGAGAGATGGAGATGGAGGGTGTGGCTGCGAGACGGAGACGGAGGAGGAGGGGGGAGCAGGAAGAGAAGGGGGGTGAAGGGGAGGAAAAGGAGGAGGAGGGGGAAAGGGGAGGGAGAGGAGGGGGAGAAGG